>CM053783.1:606725110-606960110 GCA_028749045.1 Cupressus sempervirens | reverse complement strand
CTCTAAATGATAAGGTTCAGTGAACTTCTTGCGATGTCACTGATAGGAACCACCGTTGTCACCACGATCCGAACACTTCATCAGATCATTCAATTGGTAGGAGCGACGGGCAGTGTGTACAAAGGGTAGGGACGTAGTCAACACGAGCTGATTACTCGTGCTTACTAGGAATTCCTCGTTGAAGATCAATAACTGCAATGGTCTATCCCCTTCATGCTGCAATTTTGCAAGATTTCCCAAAACTTTCGGGCCAGGGAGAGAAACTCGTTGGTGGCATCAGTGTAGCATGCGTGTGGCCCAGAACATCTAAGGGCATCACAGACCTATTATTGCCTCAAACTTCCATGGCCTAGGAGGCCATAGTCCCTCTAAGAAGCTGGCCGTGAAGGGGAACCTCAGCGTAGCTAGTTAGCAGGCTGAGGTCTTGTTTGTTAACAGAATTAACTAGACAAATCGCTCCACCAACTAAGAATGGCCATGCACCACCACCCATAGAATCAAGAAAGAGCTCTCAATCTGTCAATCCTTACTATGTCTGGACCTGGTAAGTTTCCCCATGTTGAGTCAAATTAAGCCGCAAGCTCCACTCTTGGTGGTGCCCTTCTATCAATTCCTTTAAGTTTTAGCCTTGCGACCATACTCCCCCTAGAACCCAAACACTCTGATTTCTCAGAAGGTGCTGGCGGAGTCCTTAGAGCAACATCTATCGATCCCTAGTCAGCATCGTTTATGGTTGAGACTAGGACGGTATCTAATCATCTTCGAGCCCCCAACTTTCATTCTTGATTAATGAAAACATCCTTGGAAAATGCTTTTGCAGTGGTTCGTCTTCCATAAATCCAAGAATTTCACCTCTGACAATGAAATACGAATGCCCTCGATAGTCCCTATTAATCATTACTCCGGTCCCAAAGGCCAACGAAATAGGACCAGACTCCTATCGCGTTATTCCATGCTAATGTGTTCAGAGTGTAGGCTTGCTTTGAGCACTCTAATTTTTTCAAAGTAACGGTGCTGGAACCGCGACCTAGCCAATTAAGGCCATAAACATGCCATCGGCAGAAGGGACGTGAGGGCCAGTGCACACCCAGAAGGTGGACTGACCGTGATGACCCAAGGTCCAACTACGAGCTTTTTAATTGCAAGAACTTAAATATATTCTATTGGAGCTGGAATTACCGTGGATGCTAGCACCAGACTTGCCCTCCAGTGGATCCTCATTAACGGATTTATATTGTACTCATTCCAATTACCAGAATCGATGAGCCCAATATTGTTATTTATTGTCACTACCTTCGCGTGTTAGGATTGGGTAATTTGCACGCCTGCTGCCTTCCTTGGATGTGGTAGCTATTTCTTAGGCTCCCTCTCTGGAATCGAACCCTAATTCTCCATCACCCATCACCACCATGGTAGGCCTCTATCCTACCATCAAAAGTTGATAGGGTAGAAATTTGAATGAAGCATCGCCAGCATAAAGGCCGTGCGATCCGTTGAGTTATCATGAATCATCAGAATAGCGGGCAAGCCCGCACTGGCCTTTTATCTAATAAATGCATCCCTTCCAAGAGTTGGGATTTAGTGCACGTATTAGCTCTAGAATTACTACGATTATCCGAGTAGCAAAGTACCATCAAAGAGACTATAACTGATTTAATGAGCCATCCGCAGTTTCACAGTCTGAAATAGTTCATACTTAGACATGCATGGCTTAATCTTTGAGACAAGCATATGACTACTAGCAGGATCGACCAGGTAGCTTCTAACAATAAGGGGACCCCCAAGACCTACTATAGCCAAGGGATGCCTGCTGCGATGGGAAACCAAAATTTGCATTTGCTCTGTCATGCATCCAAACATAATCTGCCACACAAGCAACAAGAATGACGTTCACAACACATGCAGGACTCGTAATGCTCAAAGATTTCACACAAGAGGAAAGTGTCCCATTGTCGACCAAAGAGGGCCGAACAGGGAGCCTCGGTTCATAGGCACCTGGGAAGAACATCCCGTATGGAACCCTTTACCCTTGAACTCGCTGTCACCACTACTCGAAAAGAATCCTTGAGTCTATACAAGATGCACCGTGTACGTAGCCACCTCAATTGTAAGGCCACTCAAAGACATCCATTTACCAGACATATGCCTCCTAAATGCCTATTGAGGTGCACCCGTACAGACAAAATCCTTCTCGATCACAAAAAATGTTTTCCCATGATGAAGAGCTAGTTGCTGAAGTGCCAACGGAGACCACCGTGCTGAAGGGTGAAGGGTCGTGCGAGTCGAAAACATGGCTGGTTATGCGATTGGCGGGGGCATCACTATGCACGCGACCACCTCAATTATAAGGCCGCTCAAGGGCATCGTGTATAACACCCCCTCCACACATTTATAGGTGATGAGAGCCCGCCTGCATACACGGACATGTCTATAACCTTTGGCAAATATCTCCTTTCCCAGCACAGCCTCGCTAACCGTTCCCCATGACATGTGATCTACCAGCGCAGGTACAGAAAAGTTCCTATGGGTGAACACTCGCACTAGCATTGTTGGACAAGCTTCAATCTCATGCACATGCACATACTGAAGAACTGCACCATGAGGGAACCACCTACGAGCACCCACATCACGGCAAAATCCATTCGTGTGATTTCTACCCCTAGACAGACACATTGGCCCTACACTTATCGGAGCATTGCAAAGATGAGCGCTCTGGTTCGCAGGAGCCTGAGAAGAACATCTCGTACGAAACCCGTTCCCCCAAAATGCTCGAATCACAAATGCTTGCAGCAGAGTCGTAATGCAAAGATGTACACCATGCACGTGACCGAGTAAGGACACACAGAGACATCCATTTCACAGGCATATGCCCCCTACATGCTTTTTGGTGCACCCTGTACAAACGGCCATACTTTGACAAGCCCTCAAGGAATTTTGCATCTTAAGAGAGATGAAACGCCTTGGGCTTTTTGTCCACACAATGCAAACACCGAACGCTCTCTTTAGGGGGGAGCTGATGAAGAGTATCTCCCGCAGAACCCATGAGCCGCAGCCATTCAGATCGCACAGGGCAGGACAGGGCATGGAGATTTTTTGCATCCAAACAAAAATTATCGATAATACTCTACATTTCTATTGGCCTGGACCACAAAGGCTATCACGACAGTGCCATGCACTTCTATAGGATGAGATAGTGAAGAGGCGAGCATGCACCAAGAATGCACTAGCGAATAAATTATGTAGCAACTAAACCTTTCGTCAGCCCCCCTCTCAATCCCAAGGCTCTACCAATCGGCAAAAACTTAGGGTGGAGAGTGGACCCTCGATGAAATTAGGGACGTCGAACAATGCACCCGTGCAACCATCTCTTTCCTTCTTGCCATCTGGGCAGGATAAAAATTTAATGATAGAATGTGCCAATGAGACGGAGCCCTTGGCTAAAAGATACAACTCCATACACAGTCAGCAACAAGCGCATCTTAGAATCGAACACCAAATGTGCAGTGTGTTGCAAGCCATGCAGACACCTACATATAGGGTATATCCAACAAAATAAAGCGACAAGTACTTCCCAATAGCTCCGCCATTATGATTACCAAATGGGATATACTCACCGCCACAGATTAATGCCCATCATTACTGTCTCAGAATAGATACAAGCACATCGAGCTTCATCCGATCAACTGGACAAATTTCACCTTGAAGGGGCCCAATCCAAAAGTTCTGGAGGTAATCTCTGGGAACTCTCAAGAACAAGGCCCATCTTACATGCAAACTCTGCTACTACACAAACATAGGTTGCAATTAAAGAGAAATTGCAAGGCCGTCACAATGGCCCGAGGCCAATGCTCTGACTAAGTCAATTTTCTCTTGCAATCACCATGCCACCGTTCACACAGAGATCTCCCCATTCACTTGTGATGCGATGCACAATCCAAGTGCTAGATGTGAGCTCTCCCTTGAAAGGCCACTTTCCAAGGCATCCCCCAATGACACATTGAACGACAACCGCTGTCGAACCATTCCCAATGTTGTGTCGATCGAGTTGGCACAGAGGCAACCTTGGGGAGCACCTGCATAGCAATCGAGATGTGCTTTCATACCCATCTCTCACAAAGACCAATGTTAGCTATGAACAAATTTGGAATCCAAGGGCTCACATCGATCGATATCGTCGGCACTGGGTCTATATAAAAAGGCCACGGAGAGGTTCTGAGAACAGAAGCCCCCCATGCTCGCTCGCACAAACATCCCAAATTCTAGACACAAGCTCTCACCCTTAGAATCAGTCTCTAGATCACTGCAATGACAAATTGGAATGACAACCGCTGTCGAACAACTCCCAAAATTGTGGCAATGGAGTGAGAAAGAAGAGCAACTTTGGGGAGAGGCGCATAGAAAATGCGCTGCTCCTTCATTCTGCTCTTATATATAGATCTAATGTCACTGATTTCATTTGGAATCCAAGGATGCATTCATCCTTTCCCACACGAGCAATGGCTCTTCTAATAGAATGGTCATGGGGAGCTTCCGATAACAAAGGCTCCCTTGTCACTCGTGATGCGCAGCCCAACTGCTAGACGATGGCTCGCCCTTCAGATCACTGCCCAGGCAACCACCACAATGGCACCGTTGGAATGATAACTTCTACCGAACCATTCTGAAAATTTTGTGCCAAAGAAGTTTTTGTGAAGAGAATGACTCTGGGGAGAGAGCACTCGCATAGCAAAATCAGGATGGCTTCACGGCCCTTCCAATAGAAACAATGCTGGTGCCAATATTTGAAATCCAAATAATGTGTCTTTCTCGAACACCAGCACTGATTCTAATGGGGAGGGTCACCAAGAGATTTTTTTATCAAAGCCTCCCATTGTAGCCATGATAGGCACGCAAAAAATTTTGCTAGAGCGCCAAGCACCCATCTCATGGCTAGAGATAAGGGCTCACCATTAGATCAACTTCAAAATTGCAGAATAGACGCACTATAGAATGGCAACCACTGCCAAGTCTCTTTTGTAATTGGGTCGGTCGAGTGATCGAAGAAGTTGATCTAAGAGAGGGTCCAAGCATAGGCATTTGTTGGTGGATTCGTGCCGATGGCATAAATTTATGCAATACCCAAGCAACACCAAACGGAGGTGCTAGACAAGGGCTCCCATTTTAGATCGAGTTTTAAAATCACCAAGAAGACGCGATGAGGGCTGGCAACCGCTACCAAACCTTTTTCCAAAATTGCACTAGTTGAGTGACAATAAAACATGATCTAAAGGAGAGTCTAGGAATAGCACCCTCGAGGGTGGGCTTGATGCCCCTCTAATTGATTCAACGTCGGCATCCACCATTTCAAAATCCGATATATCCATCCGCCCTAACAGCAGCATTGAATCAATGAGGGGGGCACGGGAGAGGCTCGTGGCAACCACCTCTCCCATTATAGCCACGATAGGCACATAAAATTTTTTCCTAGAGCGCCAAAGCACCCACCTCATGGCTATAGACAAGGGCTCGCCATTAGATCAACTTCGAAATCATAGAACAGATGCGGTGTAGAATGGTAAACGCTGCCAACTCTCTTTCATAATTATGTCGGTCAAGTGATCAAAGAAGGTGATCTAAGAGAGGGTCCAAGTGTAGGCATTCATTGGGGGATTCACGCCGATGGCATAAATTTATGCAACACTCAAGCAACACCGGATGGAGGTGCTAGACGAGGGCTCCCATTTTAGATCAAGTTTTAAAATCACCAAGTAGACGTGGTGAGGGCTGGCAACCGCTGCCAAACCTTTCTCCAAAATTGTGGCAGCTGAGTGACAAGAAAACATGATCTAAAGGAGAGTCCAAGAATAGCACCCTTGAGGGTGGGCTTCATGCCCCTCTAATTGATTCAATGTCGGCGTCCACCATTTCAAAATCTGACATATCCATCCGCCCTGACAACGGTGTTGAATCAATGAGGGGGACATGGGAGAGGCTCGCGACAACCACCTCTCCCATTGTAGCCATGATAGGCATGCAAAAATTTTTCCTAGAGCACCCAAGCACCCATCTCATGGCTAGAGACAAGGGCTCGCCATTAGATCAACTTTGAAATTTTAGAACAGACGTGGTGTAGAATGGCAATCGCTGCCAAGTCTCTTCCGTAATTGCATTGGTCGAGTGATCAAAGAAGGTGATCTAAGAGAGGGTCCAAGCATAGGCATTCGTTGGGGGATTCGTGCTGATGGCATAAATTTATGCAATACCCGAGCAACACCAGACAGAGGTGCTAGATGAGGGCTCCCATTTTAGATCAAGTTTTAAAATCACCAAGTAGACGTGGTGAGAGTTGGCAACCACTACCAAACCTTTTTTCGAAATTGCACCAGCTGAGTGACAAGAAAACATGATCTAAAGGAGAGTCCAAGAATAGCACCCTCGAGGGTGGGCTTCATGCCCCTCTAATCGATCAACGTCGACATCCACCGTTTCAAAATTTGACATAGCCATCTGCCCTGACACCGGCGTTGAATCGATGAGGGGGGCACAGGAGAGGCTCGTGGCAACCACCTCTCCCATTGTAGCCACGACAGGCACACAAAAAATTTTGCTAGAGTGCCAAGCACCCAGCTCATGGCTATAGACAAGGGCTCACCATTAGATCAACTTCGAAGTCGCAGAACAGACGTGGTGTAGAATGGCAACCGTTGCCAAGTCTCTTGCATAATTGCGTCAGTCGAGTGATCGAAGAAGGTGATCTAAGATAGGGTCCAAGCATAGGCATTTTTTGGGGGATTCATGCTGATTACATAAATTTATGCAATACCCGAGCAACACCGGATGAAGGTGCTAGACGAGGGCTCCCGTTTTAGATCAAGTTTTAAAATCACCAAGTAGACACTGTGAGGGCTGGCAACCGCTGCCAAACCTTTTTCCAAAATTACGCTAGCTGAGTGACAAGAAAATATGATCTAAAGGAGATTCCAAGAATAGCACCCTTGAGGTTGAGCTTCATGCCCCTCTAATCGATTCAACGTCGGCATCCACCATTTAAAAATTTGACATATTCATCCGCCCTGACAGCGGCGTTGAATCAATGAGGGGGGCACAGGAGAGGCTCATGGCAACCACCTCTCCCATTGTAGCTATGATAGGCATGAAATTTTTTTTTCTAGAGCACCAAGCACCCACCTCATGGCTATAGACAAGGGCTCGACAATTAGATCAACTTTGAAATCACAGAATAGATGCGGTGTAGAATGGCAACCGCTGCCAAGTCTCTTTCGTAATTGCATCAGTCGAGCGATCGAAGAAGGTGATATAAGAGAGGGTCCAAGTGTAGGCATTTTTTGGGGGATTTGCGCCAATGGCATAAATTTATACAATACCCAAGCAACACCGGATGGAGGTGCTAGACGAGGGCTCCCATTTTAGATGAAGTTTTAAAATCACCAAGTAGACGCGGTGAGGGCAGGCAACCACTGCCAAACCTTTTTTCCGAAATTGCGCCAGCTGAGTGACAAGAAAACATGATCTAAAGGAGAGTCCAAGAATAGCACCCTCAAGGGTGGGCTTCATGCCCCTCTAATCGATTTAATGTCGACATCCACCATTTCAAAATCTGACATATACATCTGTCCTGACAGTGGCGTTGAATCAATGAGGGGGGCACGGGAGAGGCTCACAGAAACCACCTCTCCCATTGTAGCTATGATAGGCACGCAAAAAAATTTTCTAGAGTGCCAATAACCCACCTCATGGCTATAGAAAAGGGCTTACCATTAGATCAACTTCAAAATCGTAGAACAGACGCGGTGTAGAATGGCAACCGCTGCCAAGTCTCTTTCGTAATTGTGTCGGTCGAGTGATCAAAGAAGGTGATCTAAGAGAGGGTCCAAGCATAGGCATTTTTTGGACGATTCACACCGATGGCATAAATTTATGCAACACCCGAGCAACACCGGACAGAGGTGCTAGATGAGGGCTCCCATTTTAGATCAAGTTTTAAAATCACCAAGTAGATGCAGTGAGGGCTGGCTAGCGCTGCCAAACCTTTCTCTGAAATTGTGCCAGTCGAGTGAAAAGAAAACATGATCCAAAGGAGAGTCCAGGAATAGCACCCTCGAGGGTGGGCTTCATGCCCCTCTAAATGATTCAATGTTGGCATCCATCATTTCAAAATTTGACATATCCATCTGCCCTGACAGCGGCGTTGAATCAATGAGGGGGGCAAAGGAGAGGCTTGCGGCAACTACCTCTCCCATTGTAGCCATGATAGGCACGCAAAAAAATTTTCTAGAGTTCCCAGGCACCCACCTCATGGCTAGAGACAAGGGCTCGCCATTAGATCAGCTTCGAAATTGCAGAACAAATGTAGTGTAGAATGGCAACCGCTGCCAAGTCTCTTCCGTAATTGCGTCGGTCGAGTGATCGAAGAAGGTGATCTAAGAGAGGGTCCAAGCATAGGCATTCTTTGGGGGATTTTTGATGATCGCATAAACTTATGCAAATACCCGAGAAACATCGGACAGAGGTGCTAGACGAGGGCTCCCATTTTAGATCAAGTATTAAAATCACCAAGTAGACACGGTGAGGGCTGGCAAGTGCTGCCAAACCTTTTTCTGAAATTGCGCCAGATGAGTGACAAGAAAACATGATCTAAGGGAGAGTCTAGGAATAGCACCATCGAGGGTGGGCTTCATGCCCCTCTAATTGATTGAATGTTGGTGTCCACCATTTCAAAATCTGACATATCCATCTGCCCCGACAGAAGCGTTGAATCAATGAGGGGGCCACGGGAGAGGCTCGCGGCAACCAGCTCCCCCATTGTAGCCATGATAGGCATGCAAAATTTTTTGCTAGAGTGCCAAGCACCCACCTCATGGCTAGAGACAAGGGCTCACCATTAGATCCACTTCAAAATCGTAGAACATATGCTTTGTTGAATGGCAACCGCTGCCAAGTCTCTTCCGTAATTGCATCGATCGAGTGATCGAAGATGGTGATCTAAGAGAGGGTCCAAGCATAGGCATTTGTTGGGGGATTCGCACCAATCGCATAAATTTATGTAATACCTGAGCAACATCAGATGGAGGTGCTAGACGAGGGCTCCCATTTTAGATCAAGTTTTAAAATCACCAAGTAGACGCGGTGAGGGCTGGCAACCGCTGCCAAACCTTTTTCCAAAATTTTGCTAGTTGAGTGACAAGAAAACATGATCTAAAGGAGAGTCTAGGTATAGAACCCACGAGGGTGGGCTTCATGCCCCTCTAATTGATTCAACGTTGGTGTCCACCATTTCAAAATCCGACATATCCATCCGCCCTGACAGCGGCGTTGAATCAATGAGGGGGCCATGGGAGAGGCTCGTGGCAACCACCTCTCCCATTGTAGCCGCGATAGGCAAAAAAAAAATTTTGCTAGAGTGCCAAGCACCCACCTCATGGATAGAGACAAGGGCTCGCCATTAGATCAACTTCAAAATCACAGAACAGACGCGGTGTAGAATGGCAACCACTGCCAAGTCTCTTCCGTAGTTGCGTTGGTCGAGTGATCGAAGAAGGTGATCTAATAGAAGGTCCAAGCATAGGCATTTGTTGGGTGATTTGCACCGATGGCATAAATTTATGCAATACCCGAGCAACACCGGACGAAGGTGCTACATGAGGGCTCCCGTTTTAGATCGAGTTTTAAAATCACCAAGTAGATGCGGTGAGGGCTAGCAACCGCTACCAAACCTTTTTCCAAAATTGCGCCAGTTGAGTGACAAGAAAACATGATCTAAAGGAGAGTCGAGGAATAGCACATCGAGGGTGGGCTTCATGCCCCTCTAATTGATTCAACGTCGGCGTCCACCATTTCAAAAACTGACATATCCATCCACCTTGACACCGGTGTTGAATCAATGAGAGGGGCATGGGAGAGGCTCGCGGCAACCACCTCTCCGATATAAGCTATTAGTGTGAGGCTTGCTCTGCATTAGAAATTAGCGACCACGCCGAAAACTACCTTAAAAATCCAAATCCTTGAAAATTCTGACCAAACAGCCATTCACGACCTAATTTTTTATGAGGTCGGCAGAGGAGCAAAAGATTGTCATCTTGATGAATTAACTTAAAGAGTCAACTTGGTGGGGTGACTTGATGAATGCACTTGAAGGGTCGACTTGGTGGGGTGACTCTATGAACGGACCTAAAGAGTTGACTTGGTGAGAGCACTTGGTGGGGTGACTTGATGAACAGACTCAAAGAGTCGACTTGGTGAGAGTACTTGGTGGCTCGACTTGATGAGCGCACTTGAAGAATCAACTTGGTCAGAGTACTTGGTGGGGTGACTTGATGAACGAACTCAAAGAGTTGACTTGCTAAGATACTTGGTGGCTCAACTTGATGAGCAGTCTTAAATAGTCAACTTGGTGAGAGTACTTGGCGGGGTGAATTGATGAACAGACTTAAAGAATCGACTTGGTGGGAGTACTTGGTTGGCCAAACTAGTGGGGTGACTTGATGAACGGACATAAAGAGTCAACTTGGTGAGAGTACTTGTACTTGTTCTGGTGACTTGATGAACGGACTTAAAGAGTCAACTTAAAGAGTCGACTTGGTGGGGTGACTTGATGAAAGGACTTAAAGAGTCGACTTGGTGAGAGTACTTGGTCGGGTGACTTGATTAATGCACTTGAAGAATCAACTTGGTTAGAGTACTTGGTGGGGCGACTTCATGAACGAACTTAAAGATTTGACTCGGTGGGCTGACTTGGCGGGGTGACTTGATGAACAAACTTAGAGAGTCGACTTGGTGAGAGTAGTTGGTGACTTGGTGGGCCGACCTGGCCGGGTGACTTGATGAACAAACTTAAAGAGTCGACTTGGTGAGAGTACTCGGTGGGCTGACCTGGTCACGTGACTTGATGAACGAACTTAAAGAGTCGACTTGGTGGGCCGACTTGGCCAAGTGACTTGATGAACGAACTTAAAGAGTCGACTTGGTGGGTCGAACTAGTGGGGTGACTTGGTGAGAGTACTTGGTGGGCTGACCTGGCAGGGTGACTTGATGAACGAACTTAGAGAGTCAACTTTGTGAGAGTACTTGGTGGGTCAAACTGGCGGGGTGACTTGATGAACAAACTTAAAGAGTCAACTTGGTGAGAGAACTTGGTGGGCCGAGCTAGCGGGGTGAATTGATGAACGAACCTAAAGAGTCAACTTTGTGAGAGTACTTGGTGGGCCGACCTGGCGGGGTGACTTGATGACCGAACTTAAAGGGTCGACTTGGTGAGAGTACTCGGCAGGTTGACCTGGCAGAGCGACTTGATGAATAATCTTAAAGAGTCGACTTGGTGAGAGTACTTGGTGGGGTGACTTGATGAACAAACCTAAAGAGTCAACTTGGTGAGAGTACTCGGTGGGCCAACCTAGCGGGGTGACTTGGTGAGCAAACTTAAAGAGTCGACTTGGTGAGAGTAGGTTGTGGGCTGACCTAGCGGGGTGACTTGATGAACGAACTTAAATAGTCGACTTGGTGGGCCGACTTGGCAGAGTGACTGCATGAATGAACTTAAAGAGTCCACTTGGTGGGCCGACTTGGCGGGGTGACTTGATGAACGAACTTAAAGAGTCAACTTGGTGAGAGTAATTTGTGGGCTGACTTGGCGGGGTGACTTGATGAATGAACTTAAAGAGTCAACTTGGTGGGGTGACTTGATGAACGCACTTGAAGGGTCAACTTGGTGGGGTGACTCTATGAACAGACCTAAAGAGTTGACTTTGTGAGAGTACTTGGTGGGGTGACTTGATGAAAGGAATTAAAGAGTCGACTTGGTGATAGTACTCGGTGGGGCAACTTGATGAACGCACTTGAAGAATCAACTTGGTTAGAGTACTTGGTGGGGCGACTTGATGAACAGACTGAAAGAGTCAACTTGGTGAGAGTTCTTGGTGGCTTGACCTGATGAGTAGACTTAAAGAGTCAACTTGGTGAGAGTGGGCCTAATGGGGCAAGTTGGTGGGGTGACTTGGCAACTAGAATTAGAGAGCCAACATGGTGAGGCGACTCGGTGAGTTGGTTCATTGAGATGACATGGTGAACTGACTTGGCAAGCAAACTTAAAGAGTTGACTTGGCAACATACTCGAGTCGACTTGTTGAGGCGACCTAGCGAGCGGGCTTAAAGAGTCAACATGGTGAGGCGACTCATGGTGAGGAGATATCCTTGAGGTGACTTGGTGAGCTGACCTGACGAGTTGACACAGTGAGCGCACTTAAAGAGGCAACGACTTGGTGGGGTAACTCAGAAAGCCAACTTATCGAGGCGAGATGGTGAGTTGACTTGGTGAGATGACTTGGTGGGCGCACTTAAAGAGTGAACTTCGTGAGGTGACTTGGCGAGTTAGCTTGCTGATGCGACTTGGACAAGCTGACCTGGCGAGCGAACTTAAAGAGGTGACTTGGGCGGGCTGACCTGGTGAGCGAACTTAAAGAGTTGACTTGGAAACGTACTTGAACAACCGACTTGGTGAGCTGACATGGTGAGTGGGCTTAGAGAAGAAACTCGGTGGGGCAACTTGGTGAGCACACTTGCTGGGGAAAGGTGGTAAAATGACTAGGTGATTCGACTTGGTGAGCTGACTTAGGGAGCTGACTTGGTGAGCGAACTTAAGGGGTCAAATTGGTGAGGCAACCTGAATAGTCAACTCGGTGAGCTGACTTGGGGTGCCGACATGGTGAGCGATCTTAAAGAAGAGGTGACCTGGTGGTGTAACCTGGTGAGGCAAGATGGTAAGTCATCTTGGTGAACCGGCTTGACGAGCTGTGAGCGGACTTAAAGAGTCAATTCTTGATTTGGCAAAGACCACATGGTCAGATGACTTGGTGAGCCGACCTGGCTAGCAAAATTGGAAAGCAAACTTATAGAATCAACTTGCTGTCCCTAGCCAGGATCGCACGCCTGGGTCAACACAACTTGGGTCACCTGACTCCGTCGCCCCAGCCTCGAGCGACCCGACTGGGTCGACGAGGGGAAAAATACCAATAAAAAATCATGGGAGGCCCTGTACAGTGAAAAGCGCTAAATTTTGGGCATTAGGAAAAAAAAAAAAAAACAAGTTACCTACTTTTAGATCACGCACAAGCTTCAGTTCACGTATTGCCAAGCCGACTCGAGGCATTATGCCTAGCTAGCCAGATTTGAGGTAGGGTAGCTGATTTGAGAATTTTCTTTATAAAAAGAGATCGTGATAGGCCCCATAAGGCAAAAAAGAATGAAATTTTGGGAGTTCAAAAAAAAATGTTACCCAATTTTGGATCGCGCATAGGGCTCGGGTCACGTAGCATCGAGGTGCCCTGGGTGACATGATTCAAGCGAAAATTCGACGGTGGCATGAGTCGTGCAAAAACATTGGAGGCCATTAAGGCTCGAGGTGCTTCGAGTCGAGGTTTCCGAGGCGGGTTTGGTTGAAAACTTTGGGCATTAACCAAAAAGAAAAAGTTAACTGCTTTTGGATCACGTACATGGCTCGAGGCACTTAGAATCAAGTTAAGCACGGTGACATGAGTCGTGCAAAAAATTTGGAGATGACTCGAGTCGGGGCATACGACTCGAGTCAGGGCATCCGACTCTGTCTGAGTTCAAAACTTTGGGACTTGAAAAAAAAAAGAAAAAAGAAAAAAGTTACCCAGTTTTGGATCACGTAAGTGATTCGGGGCACTCAGAATCAAGGTGAGTGTGGTTACATGAGTTGAGCGAAAAAAAATATGGAGGTGGTTAAGGCTCTAGGCAATTCGAGTCGGGGTAGCCGACATAATTTGGGTTGAAAACTTTGGGCGTTAACCCAAAAAAAGAGTTGATCGCCTTTGGATCATGCACATGACTCGACGTACTTAGAATCATGTCGAGCACGGTGACATGAGTCATACAAAAAAATTGGAGGCGATTCGTGTCGGGGTTCCCAACACGGTTCGAGTTGAAAACTTTGGGCATTAACCCAAAAAAAAAAGTTGACCTCTTTTGGACTACGTACATGACTCGGGGCACTTAGAATCAAGTCGAACACGGTGACATGGATTGTGCAAAAAATTTGGAGGCGATTTGAGTCGAGGTAGCCAACTCAATTTGAGTTCAAAACTTTGGGAGTTAACCAAAAAAATAAGTTGACCCTTTTTGGATCACGTACATGAGTCGTCTGCCCTCGCAAAAATTACAAAACCCGGGGACCTGCCTAGAATTTGCAGTCGGAAGATTTTTTTGCCCTCACAAAAATTTACAAACCCCACATGCTCAAAATTTGTACTTGGAAGATTTTTCTGCCCTCGCAAAATTTACAAACCCCACCCGCTCGAAATTTGGCACTTGGAAATTACGAAACCCCGCCCGCCCAGAATTTGGACTTGGAAGATTTTTTCACCCTCACAGAAATTGCAAACCCAACCCACATGGAAATTGAACTTGGAAGACTTTTTCACACTCATGAAAATCACAAAACTTGACTCGCGGGGAATTCGGCACTTGGGAGATTTTTTTGCCCTTCCGAAAATTGCAAACCCCACCAGCTCAGAATTCGAGACTCGGGAGATTTTTTTCCCCCTCGTGGAGATTTTACGAAACCCCACTCGCCCGAAATTTGGCACTTGGGAGATTTTTCTACCCTGGCAGAAATTTCTACAAAACCCCTCCCTCCTGCCCAAAGTTTGGCACTCGGGAGATTTTTCCGCCCTGGCGGAAATTGCAAACCCCACCCGCTAGGAATTTGGCACCTAGGAGATTTTTACACCCTCACGAAAATTGCAAACCCCACCCGCCGAGAATTTGGCACTTGGGAGATTTTTTTGCCCTCGTGGAAATTTTCACAAAACCCCACCTGCCCGAAATGTGGCACTTGGAAGATTTTTCCGCCCTGACAGGGATTGCAAAACCCCACCCGTCGAGAATTCAGCACTTGGGAGATTTCTTCTCCCTCGCGGAAATTTTCACAAACCCCCACCCACTCAAAATTTGGCACCTGGGAGAGTTTTCCCGCCCTTGCAAAAAATTGCAAACCCCACCTAGCCGAAATTTGGCACTTGGAAGATTTTCTCGCACTCGCACAAATTGCAAACCCCACCCGCCGAGAATTTGGCACCTAAGAGATTGTTACGAGCTTGCAAGAAAAAACCTTGCAAACCCCACCCCCACCTAGAATTTGGAACTTGGGAGATTTTCTCGCCCTCGCGCAAATTAAAAACCCCACCCGCCTCGAAGTCGAAAAAGGTTTTACAAATCGAGGTGACAGAGGGCTGAATCTCAGTGGATCATGGCAGCAAGGCCACTCTACCACTTACAATACCCCGTCACTTATTTAAGTTGTCTACAAAAGATTCTTCTCGCTGACCACTTGAAATTAATATCCAAGGTTGCTCCAATGGGCTAGTGCACCGATCGGAGATAGCCAATGACACGGGCCCCTGGGAGTGTAAGAGCAGCCCTACTACAGGTCGTGATGCAGCCAGAGAGAGATATGTGCTGCATCTAGCGTGGATTTTGACTTAGAGGCATTCATTTATAATCCAACACACAGTAGCTTCACGCCACTAGCTTTTCAACCAAGCGCAATGACCAAATGTGTGAATCAACGGTTCCTCTCATACTAAGTTGAATTACTATCACGGCGCGGATCATCAATAGGGTAAAACCAACCTGTCTCACAACGGGTTAAACTCAGCTCATGTTCCCTATTGGTGGGTGAACAATCCAACACTTGGTGAATTTTGCTTCACAATGATAGGAAGAGCCGACATTGAAGGGTCAAAAAGCAACGTCACTATGAACGCTTGGCTGCCATAAGCCAGTTACCCCTATGGTAACTTTTCTAACACCTCTAGCTTCAAATTTTGAAATTCTAAAGGATTGATAGGCCACACTTTCACAGTTTGTATTCGTACTGAAAATCAAAATCAAATGAGCTTTTACCCTTTTGTTCCACACGAGATTTCTATTCTCGTTGAGCTCATCTTAGGACACCTGCATTATCTTTTAACAGATGTGCCACCCCAGCCAAACTCCCCACCTGACAATGTCTTTCACCCGGATTAGCATGCCTAGACACACCTTAAGGCCAAAACTAGGGGCATTTCCCCATCTCTGCCTCATGAAATAAGTAAAATAACGTTAAAATTAGTGGTATTTCACTTGCGCCCAAAAGCTCCCACTTATTCTACACCTCTCAAGTCATTTCACAAAGTCGGATTAGAGTCAAGCTCAACAGGGTCTTCTTTCCCCGCTGATTCTGCCAAGCCCGTTCCCTTGGCTGTGGTTTCACTAGATAGTAGATAGGGACAGTGGGAATCTCGTTAATCCATTCATGTGCATCACTAATTAGATGACGAGGTGTTTGGCTACCTTAAGAGAGTCATAGTTACTCCCGCCGTTTACCCACACTTGGTTGAATTTCTTCACTTTGACATTCAAAAAACTGGGTAGAAATCACATTGCGTCAGCATTCACAAGGACCATCACAATGCTTTGTTTTAATTAAACAGTTGGATTCCCCTTGTCCATACTAGTTCTAAGTCGAATGTTCACCACCTAGGTAAAGCCCTCCGAAGGGGGCATCTTGCGTCCGTCGCCCGATCCGCTCGCGACGGCCCACCCTAGTCGCGGGAGCAGCTCGGGCAGGCCACCAATAGCCCATGAGTTCGGGGCACAGACCCCTAGGCCTAGCCCTCAGAGCCAATCCTTTTCCCAAAGTTATGGATCCATTTTTCCACCTTCCCTTACCTATATTATTCTATTGACCAGAGGTTGTTCACCTTGGAGACCTGATGCAGTTATGAGTACGACCGGGCGTGAACGGTAATCGGTCCTCTTGATTTTCAAGGGCCGCCAAAGGTGCACCAAACACCGCAGGACGTGCGGTGCTCTTCCAACCGCTGGACCCTATCTTTGGTTGAACTGATTTCAGGGTGGGCATGCTATTAAAAAGAAAAGATAACTCTTCTCGGGGCCCCCTTCCGACATCTCCAGATTTCCTAACGTTGCCGTCTGTCGCCACGTCCTGGTTCAGGAATATTAACCTGATTCCCTTTCGATGATTGCGCAAAGTGCACCCTTGAAACAGGGTTTCCCCATCTCTTAGGATTGACTAACCCATTTCCAAGTGCTATTCACATGGAACCTTTCCCCACTGTCAGCTTCCTTGTGCCTCGCGAGTTTTCCTAACCCGCTAACTCGCACACATGTTAGACTCCTTGGTCCATGTTTTAAGATGGGTCGGATGGAAAGCCCGCTGCAAGCGCCATGAGTGCACAGGTGCCTGAGAGCCCACTATAAAGGCATGCGCTTCTCTCCTCGACCACCACAATAGAAGTATTTGTGCGACCAGAAGGTCATGCTGGTGCCGCCATGACAGCCCGTGCTAGCACGTCCCTCGAACCGAGCGGCGGACCGGCTCACATCGTTCCACATCTGATAGGGGCACATCGCCGGCCTCCATTCACTTCCCTCTCAGCAATTTCAAGCACTCTTTAACTCTCTTTTCAAAGTCCTTTTCATCTTTGCCTCGCGGTACTTGTTCTCTATCAGTCTCTCGCCCGTATTTAGCCTCTGACAGAATTTACCACCCGATTAGGGCTACATTCCCAAACAACCCGACTCGCCAATAGCGCCTCATGGTGCGACAGGGTTCAGGCCTGACGGGGCTCTCACCCTCTCTGGCACCCCCTTCCAAGGGACTTGGGGCTAGTCCATCGCTGAGGACGCTTCTACAAACTACAATTCGACAAGCGCGGGCATCAATTTTCATGCTGGGCTCTTCCCGGTTTGCTCACCGTTACTAGGGGAATCCTGGTAAGTTTCTTTTCCTCTACTTATTGATATGCTTAAACTCAGTGGGTACTCATGCCTGACTTGGGGATGCAGTAGAGATGCAGCAATGCCCACACTACGGCAGGCCGCTGAGCCTAGAATAAAGTTCCTCGCAGACCTCATGCTCATTTCAGCCAATCGCGCACCACTCGCAAATCTAGACGACCATCTCTACTCCTCACTAGGGAGGGCAAAATTTTGTAGTGCGACGCCCAAGCAGACATGCCCTTGGCCGAGGCCTCGGGCGCAACTTGCATTCAAAGACTTGATGATTCACGAGATTGTGCAATTCACGCTAAGTATCGCATTTCACTACATTCTTCATCATGGCGAGAGCCAAGATATCCATTGCCAAGAGTCATGATTTTGTTTTGTTTTTGTCTTTCGGCGACCCAAGTGCGCAAGGCACTGGCTCACGCTTCATTCTTTGGATTTCTAAGGTGTGAGATGCACCCGTGTGTTGGGTGTTGACACATCCTGAACCCCGAGCACCCAATGGGTGTCACAAGGAATGTTGTGGTGTGTCCCCACCCCATCACCTCGCAAAGGTGGGAGGTGACACATGGGAGAGCCATGTCAGCGGACGGGGCCCCTGCCCCGCAAATCATGCAAGTGCACCCATCCTAAACATAGAACGCTCCAAGCGACGATTCAACACACTTGGGCAAGGCAACGGGGGGTTGTAGCAGTCTCGACTTGCCGCCATCGAAATGACGGATCCCTGGCACAGTGCCGCGCACGCGATCAGACCATGAAATCTCAATGGGGGACGAGGCCCGGACCCCCTCTGAACTGCAACCCAGCAGAGACCTCTCAAAATTCAACATATCCATCCGCCCTGACAGCAGTGTTGAATCAATGAGGGGGGCACGAGAGAGGCTCACAGCAACCACCTCTCCCATTGTAGCCGTGATAGGCACGCAAAAAATTTTGCTAGAGCGCCCAAGCACCCACCTCATAGCTAGAGACAAGGGCTCGCCATTAGATCAACTTCGAAATCGCAGAACAGAGGCGGTGTAGAATGGCAACCACTGCATGGTCTCTTCCGTAATTGTGTCGGTTGAGTGATCAAAGAAGGTGATCTAAGAGAGGGTCCAAGCGTAGGCATTCATTGGGGGATTCACGCTGATGGCATAAATTTATGCAATACCTGAGCAACATCGCACGAAGGTGCTAGACGAGGGCTTCTGTTTTAGATCAAGTTTTAAAATCACCAAGTAGACGCGATGAGGGCTGGCAACTGCTGCCAAACCTTTTTCCAAAATTGTGCCAGCTGAGTGACAAGAAAAAATGATGTAAAGGAGAGTCCAAGAATAGCACCCTCGAGGGTGGGCTTCGTGCCCCTCTAATCGATTCAACGTCAGCGTCTACTATTTCAAAATTTGACATATCCATCCGCCCTGACACTGGTGTTGAATCAATGAGTGGGGCATGGGAGAGGCTCGCGGCAACCACCTCTCCCATTATAGCCATGATAGGCATGCAAAAAATTTTTCTAGAGCATCAAGCACCCACCTCATGGCTATAGACAAGGGCTCGCCATTAGATCAACTTCAAAATCGCAGAACAGACGCGGTGTAGAATGGCAACAGCTACCAAGTCTCTTCTGTAATTGCGTCGGTTGAGTGATCGAAGAAGGTGATCTAAGAGAGGGTCTAAGCATACGCATTCATTGGGGGATTCGTACCAATGACATAAATTTATGCAATACTCGAGCAACACCGGACAAAGGTGCTAGATGAGGGCTCCGATTTTAGATCAAGTTTTAAAATCACCAAGTAGATGCGGTGAGGGCTGGCAACCATTGCCAAACCTTTTTTCGAAATTGCGCCAGCTGAGTGACAAGAAAACATGATCTAGAGGAGAGTCCAAGAATAGCACCCTTTAGGGTGGGCTTCATGCCCCTCTAATCGATTCAACGTCGGTGTCCACCGTTTCAAAATCTTACATATCCATCCACCCTAACAGTGGCATTGAATCAATGAGGGGGGCATGGGAGAGGCTCGTGGCAACCACCTCTCCCATTGTAGCTATGATAGGTACACAAAATTTTTTTCTAGAGCACCAAAGCACCCACCTCATGGCTATAGACAAGGGCTTGCCATTAGATCAACTTCGAAATCGTAGAACGGACGCGGTGTAGAATGGAAACCGCTACCAAGCCTCTTCCATAATTACATCGGTCGAGTGACCGAAGAAGGTGATCTAAGAGAGGGTCCAACAATAAGAATTCATTGGGGTATTCACGCCGATGGCATAAATTTATGCAACACCCAAGCAACACCAGACAGAGGTGCTAGACGAGGGCTCCCGTTTTAGATCAACTTTTAAAATCACCAAGTATACGCGGTGAGGGCTGGCAACCGCTGCCAAACCTTTTTCCAAAATTGTGCCAGCTGAGTGACAAGAAAACATGATCTAAAGGAGAGTCCAAGAATAACACCCTCTAGGGTGGGCTTCATGCCCCTCTAATCGATTCAAACTCAGTGTCCACTATTTCAAAATCTGACATATCCATCCACCCTGACAACGGCGTTGAATCAATGAGGGGGGCACGGGAGAGGCTCGCGGCAACCACCTCTCCCATTGTAGCCATGATAGGCAAGCAAAAAATTTTGGTAGAGCACCAAGCACCCACCTCATGGCTATAGACAAGGGCTCGCCATTAGATCAACTTCAAAATCGCAGAACAGACGCGGTGTACAATGGCAACCGCTGCCAAGTCTCTTCCGTAATTGCATCGGTCAAGTAATGAAAGAAGGTGATCTAAGAGAGGGTCCAAGCATAGGCTTTCGTTGGGGGATTCGCACCGATGGCATTAATTTATGCAACAACCGAGCAACATCGGACGAAGGTGCTAGATGAGGGCTCCCATTTTAGATCAAGTTTTAAAATCACCAAGTAGATGCGATGAGTGCTGGCAAGCGCTGCCAAACCTTTCTCCAAAATTGCGCCAGCCAAGTGACAAGAAAAATTGATCTAAAGGAGAGTCCAGGAATAGCACCCTCGAGGGTGGGCTTAATGGCCCTCTAATTGATTCAACTTTGGCATCCACCATTTCAAAATCTAATATATTCATCCACCCTGACAACGGCGTTGAATCAATGAGCGGGGCACGGGAGAGGCTCGTGGCAACCACCTCTCCCATTTTAGCCATGATAGGCACGCAAAAAATTTTGCTAGAGCACCCAAGGACCCACCTCATGGCTAGAGACAAGGGCTCACCATTAGATCAACTTTGAAATCGCAGAACAGACGTTGTGTAGAATGGCAACCGCTACCAAGTCTCTTTCGTAATTGCGTCAGTAGAGTGATCAAAGAAGGTGATCTAAGAGAGGGTCCAAGCATAGGCATTCATTTGGGGATTCACATCGATTGTATAAACTTATGCAAATACCCAAGCAACACCGAACGAAGGTGCTAGACGAGGGCTCCCATTTTAGATCGAGTTTTAAAATCACCAAGTAGATGCGGTGAAGGCTGGCAAGCGCTGCTAAACCTTTTTTCAAAATTGTGCCAGATGAGTGAAGGGAAAACATGATTTAATAGAGAGTCCAGGAATAGCACCATCGATGGTGGGCTACATGCCCCTCTAATTGATTCAACGTCGGCGTCCACCATTTCAAAATCTGACATATCCATCCGCCCTGACAGTGGCATTGAATCAATGAGGGGGGCACAGGAGAGGCTTGCGGAAACCACCTCCCCCATTGTAGCCATGATAGGCATGCAAAAAATTTTGCTAGAGCACCAAGCACCCACCTCATGGCTAGAGACAAGGGCTCGCCATTAGATCAACTTTGAAATCGCAGAACAGATGAGGTGTAGAATGGCAACCACTGCCATGTTTCTTCTGTAATTGCGTCGGTCGAGTGATCGAAGAAGGTGATCTAAGAGAGGTTCCAAGGATAGGCATTCATTGGGGGATTCGCATCGATCACATAAATTTATGCAAATACCCGAGCAACACAAAACGGAGGTGCTAGACGAGGGCTCCCATTTTAGATCGAGTTTTAAAATCACCAAGTAGACACGGTGAGGGCTGGCAAGCACTGCTAAACCTTTTTCTAAAATTGTGCCACCTGAGTGACAAGAAAACATGATCTAAAGGACAGTCTAGGAATAGCACCCTCGAGGGTGGGCTTCATGCCCCTCTAATTTATTCAACATTGGTGTCCACCATTTCAAAATCCAACATATCCATCCGCCCTGACAGCAGCGTTGAATCAATGAGGGGGGCACGGGAGAGGCTCACGGCAACCACCTCTCCCATTGTAGCCACGATAGGCACAAAAAAAATTTTGCTAGAGTGCCAAAGCACCCACCTCATGGCTATAGACAAGGGCTTGCCATTCGATCAAAACTTCAAAATCGCAGAACAGACGCAGTGTAGAATGGAAACCGCTACCAAGTCTCTTCCGTAATTGCGTCGGTCGAGTGATCGAAGAAGGTGATCTAAGAGAGGGTCCAAGCATAGGAATTCATTAGGGGGTTCACTCCGATGGAAAAAATTTATGCAATACCCAAGCAACACCGGACGCAAGTGCTAGACGAGGGCTCCCGTTTTAGATCAAGTTTTAAAATCACCAAGTAGACGTGGTGAGGGCTGGCAACCACTGCCAAACCTTTTTTTGAAATTGTGCCAGCTGACTGAAAAGAAAACATGATCTAAAGGAGAGTCTAGGTATAGCACCCATGAGGGTGGGCTTCATGCCCCTCTAATTGATTCAACGTCGGCGTCCACCGTTTCAAAATCTGACATATCCATCCACCCTAACAGCAGCATTGAATCAATGAGGGGGCCACGGGAGAGGCTCACGAAAACCACCTCTCCCATTGTAGCCGCGATAGGCATGCAAAAATTTTTGGTAGAGCGCCAAGCACCCACCTCATGGCTAGAGACAACGGCTTGCCATTAGATCAACTTCAAAATTACAGAATAGACGCGGTGTAGAATGGCAACCACTGCCAAGTCTCTTCCGTAGTTGCGTCAGTCGAGTGATCAAAGAAGGTGATCTAAATGAGGGTCCAAGCATAGGCATTTGTTGGGGTATTTGTGCCGATGGCATAAATTTATGCAATACCCGAGCAACACCGGACGGAGGTGCTAGACGAGGGCTCCCGTTTTAGATCAGGTTTTAAAATCACCAAGTAGACGCGGTGAGGGCTGGCAACCTCTGCCAAACCTTTTTCTGAAATTGCGCAAGCTGAGTGATAACAAAACAAGATCAAAAGGAGAGTCTAGGAATAGCACCTCGAGGGTGGGCTTCATGCCCCTCTAATTGATTCAACGTCGGCGTCCACTATTTCAAAATCTGACATATCCATCCGCCCTGACACTAGCGTTGAATCAATGAGGTGTGCACAGGAGAGGCTCGTGGCAACCACCTCTCCCATTGTAGCCACAATAGGCACACAAAAAATTTCTAGAGCCCCAAGCACCCACGTCATGGCTAGACAAGGGCTCACCATTACATCAACTTCAAAATAGTGGAACAGACGTGCTGTAGAATGGCAACCATTGCAAAGTCTCTTCCGTAATTGCGTCGGGTGAGTGATTGAAGAAGGTGACCTAAGAGAGGGTCCAAGGGTAGGCATTCATTGGGGGATTCGCACTGATAGCAAAAATTTATGCAATACCAAAGCAACACCAGATGGAGGTGCTAGACGAGGGCTCCCATTTTAGATCAAGTTTTAAAATCACCAAGTAGACGCGGTGAGGGTTGGCAACTGCTGCCAAACCTTTTTCTGAAATTGCGCTAGCTGAGGGACAAGAAAACAGGATCTAAAGGAGAGTCCAAGAATAGCACCCTCGAGGATGGGCTTCATGCCACTCTAATTGATTCAACGTCGGTGTCCACCATTTCAAAATCTGACATATCCATCCACCCTGACAGCGGCGTTGAATCAATGAGGGGGGCACGGGAGAGGCTCACGGCAAACCACCTCTCCCATTGTACCCGCAATAGGCATGCAAAAAATTTTGCTAGAGTGCCAAGCACCCACCTCATGGCTATAGACAAGGGCTCGCCATTAGATCAACTTCGAAATCGCAGAACAGACGTGGTGTAGAATGGCAACTTCTGCCAAGTCTCTTCCGTAATTGCGTTGGTCGAGTGATTGAAGAAGGTGATCTAAGAGAGGGTCCAAGTGTAGGCATTCGTTGGGGGATTTGCGTCGATGGAAAAAATTTATGCAATACCCGAGCAACACCGGACGGAGGTGCTAGACGAGGGCTCCCATTTTAGATCAAGTTTAAAAATCACCAAGTAGATGCGGTGAGGGCTAACAACCGCTGCCAAACCTTTTTCTGAAATTACGCCAGCTAAGTGACAAGAAAACATGATCTAAAGGAGAGTCCATGAATAGCACCCTCGAGGGTGGGCTTCATGCCCCTCTAATCGATTCAACGTTGGCGTCTACCATTTCAAAATTTGACATATCCATCCGCCCAGACAACGGAATTGAATCAATGACGAGGGCATGGGAGAGGCTCGCGGCAACCACCTCTCCCATTACAGCCATGATAGGCATGCAAAAAATTTTGCTAGAGCGCCAAGCACCCACCTCATGGCTAGAGACAAAGGCTTTCCATTAGATCAACTTCAAAATCGCAGAACAGACGCGGTATAGAATGGCAACTGCAGCCAAGTCTCTTCTGTAGTTGCGTTGGTCGAGTGATCGAAGAAGGTGATCTAACAGAGGGTCCAAGTGTAGGCATTCATTGGGGGATTTGCGCCGATGGCATAAATTTATGCAATACCCAAGCAACACCAGATGAAGGTGCTAGACGAGGGCTCCCATTTTAGATCGAGTTTTAAAATCACCAAGTAGATGCGGTGAGGGCTGGCAACCGTTGCCAAACCTTTTTTTGAAATTGCGCCAGGTGAGTGACAAGAAAACATGATCTAAAGGAGAGTCGAGGAATAGCACATCAAGGGTGGGCTTCATGCCCCTCTAATTGATTCAACGTCGGCGTCCACTATTTCAAAAACTAACATATCCATCTGCCTTGACACCGACGTTGAATCAATGAGAGGGGCACGGGAGAGGCTCATGGCAACCACCTCTCCTATATAAGCTATTAGTGCGAGGCTCACTCTACATTAGAAATTAGCGAACACACCGACATCTGCCTTAAAAATCCAAATCCTTGAAAATTGTGACCAAACAGCAATTCACGACCCAATTTTTTATGAGGTCGGCAAAGGAGCAAAAGATTGTCATCGATTAGGAGATGTGAGTGCATGGAGCCAAGTGACTGAAATGGTCATCAAGCTCATCCGATCAACTAGATGAATTTCACCTTGAAGGGGTCCAATCCAAAAGTTTCGGAGGTCATCTCCTGGAACTCTCAAGAACAAGGCCCGTCTTACATGCAAACTCTGCTACTGCACAAACATAGTTTGCAATTAAAGAAAAATTGCGAGCCCATCACAATGGCCCGAGGCCAATGCTCTGACTAAGTCAATTTTCTCTTGCAATCACCATGCTGCCATTCACAAAGAGATCTCCCCATTCACTTTTGATGTGATGCATAATCCAAGTGCTAGATGCGAGCTCGCCCTTGAAAGAAAGACCACTTTCGAAGTCATCCCTCGATGACACATTGGAACGACAACCACTGTTGAACCATTCCCAATGTTGTGCTGATCGAGTTGGCATAGAGGTGACCTTAGGGAGCTCCCATGTAGCAATCAAGATGTGCTTTCATACCCATCTCTCACAAAAACCAATGTTAGCTGTGAAAAAATTTAGAATCCAAGGCTCGTATCCATCGATATCGTCGTCACTGGGTCTATATATTCAAAGGCCATAGAGAGGTTCCAATAAGAGAAGCTCCCCTGCTCGGCCACACAAACATCCCAAATGCTAGACAGAAGCTCCTGCCCTTAGCATCGCTCTCCATATCACCGCAATGACACATTGGAATGACAACTGCTGTCGAACAACTCCCGAATTTGTGCCGATCGAGTGAGAAAGAAGAGCAACTTTGGGGAGCCGCGCATAGAAAAATGGCTACTACTTCATTCTACTCTCATATATAGATTCGATGTCATTGATTTCATTTGGAATCTGAGGTTGCATTCATCCTTCCTCACACAAGAAATGGCTCTTCTCATCGAATGGCCACAGGGAGCTTTCGATTACAAAGGCTCCCTTGTCACTCGTGATGCGCAGCCCAACTGCTAGACGACGGCTCACCCTTTAGATTGCTGCCCAGGCAACCACCACAATGACACCATTTGAATGACAACCGCTGCCGAACCATTCCAAAAATTTTTTGCCAAAGAAGTTGTTGCAAAGAGAATGACTCTAGGGAGAGAGCCCTTGCATAGAAAAATCGGGATGGCTTCACGGCCCTCCCAATAGAAACGATGCTGGTGCCAATATTCCAAATCCGAACAACGTGTCTTTCTCGAACACCAGCACTGATTCTATTAGGGAGGGTCACCAAGAGCTGATTTTGTTATCAAAGCCTCCAATTGTAGCCGTGATAGGCATGCAAAAAATATTGCTAGAGAACCAAGCACCCACCTCATGGCTAGAGATAAGGGCTCGCCATTAGATCAACTTCGAAATTGCAGAACAGACACGCTTTAGAATGGCAACCGCTGCCAAGTCTCTTCCATAATTGCATCGGTTGAGTGATCAAAGAAGGTGATCTAAGAGAGGGTCCAAGCATAGGAATTCGTTGGGGGATTCAAAGTGATAGCTAAAATTCATGCAATACCCGAGCATCACCAGATGGAGGGGCTAGACGAGGGCTCCCATTTTAGATCAAGTTTTAAAATCACCAAGTAGACATGGTGAGGGCTGGCAACCACTGCCAAACCTTTTTCTGAAATTGCGCCAGCTGAGTGACATGAAAACATGATCTAAAGGAGAGTCGAGGAATAGCACCTCGAGGGTGGGCTTCATGCCCCTCCAATTGATTCAATGTCGACGTCCACCATTTCAAAATCTGACATTTCCATCCGCCTTGACACCGGCGTTGAATCAATGAGAGGGGCATGGGAGAGGCTCACGGCAACAACCTCTCCTATATAAGCTATTAGTGCGAGGCTCACTCTACATTAGAAATTAGCGAACACACTGACATCTGCCTTAAAAATCCAAATCGTTGAAAATTCTGACCAAACAGCCATCTACAACCCAATTTTTTATGAGGTTGTCTAAGGAGCAAAAGATTGTCATCGGTTAGGAGATGTGAATTCATGGAGCCAAGGGACTAAAATGGTCATCGAGCTCATCCGATCAACTGGATGAATTTCACCTTGAAGGGGCCCAATCCAAAAGTTTCGAAGGTCATCTCCTGGAACTCTAAAGAACAAGGCCCATCTTACTTGCAAACTCTGCTACTGCACAAACATAGGTTGCAATTAAAGAGAAATTGCAAGGCCATCACAGTGGCCCAAGGCCAATGCTCTGACTAAGTCAATTTTCTCTTGCAATCACCATGCCGCCATTCACAAAGAGATCTCCCCATTCACTTTTGACACGACACACAATCCAAGTGCTAGACGCGAGCTCGCCCTTGAAAGGCCACTTTCCAAGACATCCCCCGATGACACATTGGAATGACAACCACTGTCGAACCATTCTAGATGTTGTGTCGATCGAGTTGGCACAAAGGCGGTCTTAGGGAGCTCCCATGTATCGATTGGGAAGTGCTTTCATACCCATCTCTCACAAAAACCAATGTTAGCTGAACAATTTTAGAATCCAAGGCTCATATCCATCGATATCGTCAGCACTGGGTCTATATTCAAAGGCCCTAGAGAGGTTTTGATAAGAGAAGCTCCTCTGCTCGCTTGCACAAACATCCCCAAATTCTAGGCGCAAGCTCCCGCCCTTAGCATCGCTCTCCATATCACCGCAATGACACATTGGAAAGACAACCACTGTTGAACAACTCCTGAATTTGTGTCGATGGAGTGAGAAAGAAGAGCCAGATCGGGTCGACAAAAATGGCTAAGCCAGATCGGGTCGGTCAGCATGGCTCGGCCACCATTTTTTGTCGAGAGCTTTCGATATTAAATCTCCCATGTAGCCATGATAAGTACACCATGACAAATTGCTAGAGTGCCGAGCACCCATAAGAAATTGCCATTATACCAAGCAATGTCAGAGTGCTAGACAAGGGCTCACATTTAGATCAAGTTTTAAAATCACCAAAAAGACATGCCATGGATCAGCAACCGCTGCCTCACCTTTTCCAAAATTGAGTCATCGGAAAAAATGATCTAAAGGAGAGCCGAGGAAAAGCACTAAGATCGCTTCATGCCCCTTTCATTGATTCAACATCACCATACACCGTTTGAAAACCCAACAATCCGATCCGCCTAGACACCAATGTTGAATCAATGAAAGGGGCATGGGAGAGGCTCGCGGCAACAACCTCTCCTATATAAGCTATTAGTGTGAGGCTCGCTTTGCATTAGAAATCTGCAATAGCATGGACAACACCCTTAAAAATCCAATTCAATGAAAAATGTGACCAAACAGCCATCCACGACACCATTAATGGAGCTCGGCCAGATCGGGTCGGCCAGCATGGCTCACCCCGAATGGCTCAGCTAGCATGGCTCGCCTAGATTGGCTCGCCCAAATCGGCTCAGCTAGAACAGCTCAGCCAGATCGAGTCGGCCAGCATGGTGACTTGGTGACTTGGTGAGAGTACTTGGAACTGTCAAGAACAAAGGCCAATCTTACATGCAAACTTTGCTACTGCGCAAACATAGGTTGCAATTATAGAGAAATTGCAAGGCCATCACAATGGCCCGAGGCCAATGCTCCGACTACTAAGTCAATTTTCTCTTGCAATCGCCATGCCGCCATTCACAGAGAGATCTCCCCATTCACTTGTGATGACACACAATCCAAGTGCTAGACGTGAGCTTTCCCTTGAAAGGCCGCATTCCAAGACATCCTGATGACACATTGGAATGACAACCGCTATCGAACCATTCCCAATGTTGTGCCGATCAAGTTTGCACAAAGGCGATCTTAGGGAGCTCCTGTGTAGCAATCGAGAAGTGTTTTCGTACCCTTCTCTCACAAAAACCAATGTTAGCTAAACAAATTTAGAATCCAAGGCTCGTATCCATCGATATCGTCAAAATTGGGTCTATATTCAAAGGCCATGGAGAGGTTCCGATAAGAGAAGCTCCCCTGCTCGCTTGCACAAACATCCCCAAATGCTAGACACAAGCTCCCACCCTTAGCATTGCTCTCTAGATCACCACAATGACACATTGGAATGGAAACTGCTGTCAAACAACTCCCGAATTTGTGCCGATGGAGTGAGAAAGAAGAGCTAGATCGGGTCGACGAAAATGGCTAAGCCAGATCAGGTCGGCCAGCATGGCTCAACCACCATTTTTCGTCGAGAGCTTTTGTTATTAAAGCTCCCATGTAGCCACAATAAGTACACCATGACAAATTGCAAGAGCATTGAGCACCCATAGAATATTGCCATTATACTAAGAACCGTTGGAGTGCTAGACAAGGGCTCACGTTTAGATCAAGTTTTAAAATCACCAAAAAGACACACCATGGATCGGCAACTGCTACCTCACCTTTTCCAAAATTGAGTCATCAAAAAACATGATCTAAAGGAGAGCCGAGGAAAAGCACTGAGATTGCTTCATGCCCCTTTCATCGATTCAACATCACCATACACCCTTTGAAAACCCAACAATCCGATCTACCTAGACACCAATGTTGAATCAATGAAAGGGGCATGGGAGAGGCTCGCAACAACAACCTCTCCTATATAAGCTATTAGTGTGAGGCTCGCTCTACATTAGAAATCTACGATAGCACGGACAACTCCCTTAAAAATCCAATTCAATGAAAAATGTGACCAAACAGCCATCCAAGACACCGTTTCTGAAGCTCGGCCAGATCGGGTTGGCCAGCATGGCTCGCCCAGAATGGCTCGACTAGCATGGCTCACCCAGAATGGCTCGGCCAGCATGGCTCGCCCAGATCGGCTCGGCCAGAACGGCTCGGCCAGCATGGTGACTTGGTGACTTGGTGAGAGTACTTGGAACTGTCAAGAACAAAGGCCAATCTTACATGCAAACTCTACTACTGTGCAAACATAGGTTGCAATTATAGAGAAATTTCAAGGCCTTCACAATGGCCCGAGGCCAATGCTCTGACTACTAAGTCAATTTTCTCTTGCAATCGCCATGCTGCCGTTCACAGAGAGATCTCCCCATTCACTTGTGACGATGCACAATCCAAGTGCTAGACACGAGCTCGCCCTTGAAAGGCCATGTTCCAAGACATCCCAATGACACATTAGAATGACAATCACTGTCGAACCATTCCCAATGTTGTGCCAATCGAGTTGGCACAGAGGTGATCTTAAGGAGCTCCCGCGTAGCAATCGGGAAGTGCTTTCGTACCCTTCTCTCACAAAAACCAATGTTAGCTGAACAAATTTAGAATCCAAGGCTCGTATCCATCGATATCGTCGGCATTGGGTCTATATTCAAAGGCCATGGAGAGGTTTCGATAAGAGAAGCTCCCCTGCTCGCTTGCACAAACATCCCGAAATGCTTGATGCAAGCTCCCGCCCTTAGCATCGGTCTCCAAATCACCGCAATGACACATTGGAATGACAACCATTGTTGAACAACTCCCGAATTTGTGCCGATGGAGTGAGAAAGAAGAGCCAGATCAGGTCGACAAAAATGGCTAAGCCAGATCGGGTCGGCCAGCATGGCTCACCCAGATCGGGTCGGCCAGCATTGCTCGGCCACCATTTTTCGCTAAGAGCTTTCGCTATTAAAGCTCCCATGTAGCCACGATAAGTACACCATGAAAAATTGCTAGAGCGCTGACAACCCATAGCAAATTGCCATAATACCAAGCAACCCTAGAGTGCTAGACAAGGGCTCACATTTAGATCAAGTTTTAAAATCACCAAAAAGACACGCCATGGATTGGCAACCGTTGCCTCACCTTTTCCAAAATTGAGTCATCAGAAAACATGATCTAAAGGAGAGCCGAGGAAAAGCACTGAGATCACTTCATGCCCCTTTCATTGATTCAACATCACAATACACCATTTGAAAACCCAACAATCTGATCCGCCTAGACACCAATGTTGAATCAATGAAAGGGGCATGGGAGAGGCTCGCGGCAACAACCTCTCCTATATAAGCTATTAGTGCGAGGCTCGCTCTGCATTAGAAATCTATGATAGCACAAACAACTACCATAAAAATCCAATTCAATGAAAAATGTGACCAAACAGCCATCCACGACACCATTTTTGGAGCTCGGCCAGATTAGGTCGGCTAGCATGGCTCACCCAGATCGACTCGGCCAGCATGGCTCAGCCAGAACGACTCACTGAGATCAGGTCGGCCAGCATGGCTCGCCCAGATCGGCTCGGCCAGAATGGCTCACCCAGATCGGGTCACCCAACATGGCTTGCCCAGATCGGCTCGGCCAGAATGGTTTGCCCAGATCGACTCAGCCAGCATCGCTCAGCCAGAATGGCTTGCCCAGATTAGGTCAGCCAGCATGGCTCAGCCAGAATGGCTCGCCCAGATTGGGTCACCAGCATGGCTTGGCCAAAACGGCTTGCCCAGATCAGCTCAGCCAGCATCGCCCGCAAAGATCAACTCGGCCATGATGGCTCGCCCACCATTTTTCAAGCACACTACCTCCCCTATATAAGCTATTAATGCAAGGCTTACTCTACATCAAAAATGTACATTCAGTGCACAAGTACTTTAAAACCCAATTTAAGAAAAAATGTGACACAATAGCCATACATGACCCCATTTTTCATGAGGTTGTCAACGGAGACAAAGATTGGCATTGGTTAGGTGATTTAATTGCATCAGTCAGGGGGGTAAATTGATCAATTTTTGGAGACTGACTAGAATGGCTTGACGACCATTTTATATCAGAAGCTACCCGATTTGAGAATTATGACTCAAGTAGAATGGCTCGTGTACCCATTTTACGAACTTAAAGAGTCGACTTGGTGAGAGTACTCGGTGGGCTGACCTGGTCACGTGAATTGATGAATGAACTTAAAGAGTCAACTTGGTGGGTCGACTTGGTCGGGTGACTTGATGAATGAACTTAAAGAGTCGACTTGGTGGGTTGAACTAGTGGGATGACTTGGTGAGAGTACTTGGTGGGCATACCTGGTAGGGTGACTTGATGAACGAACTTAGAGAGTCAACTTTGCGAGAGTGCTTGGTGGGTTGAATTGGCAAGGTGACTTGATGAACAAACTTAAAGAGTCAACTTGGTGAGAGAACTTGGTGGGCCGAGCTGGCGGGGTGAATTAATGAACGAACCTAAAGAGTCAACTTTGTGAGAGTACTTGGTGGGCTGACCTGGCGGGGTGACTTGATGACCGAACTTAAAGGGTCGACTTGGTGAGAGTACTTGGTGGGCTGACCTGGCGGAGCGACTTGATGAACAAACTTAGAGAGTCAACTTTGTGAGAGTACTTGCTGGGGTGACTTGATGAACAAACCTAAAGAGTTGACCTAGTGACTTGATGAATGAACTTAAAGAGTCGACTTGGTGGGCCGACCTGGCAGGGTGACTTGATGAACAAACTTAAAGAGTCGACTTGGTGAGAGTACTTGGTGGGCCGACCTGGCAGGGTGACTTGATGAACAAACTTAAAGAGTCGACTTGGTGAGAGTACTCAGTGGGCTGACCTAGTCACGTGACTTGATGAACGAACTTAATGAGTCGACTTGGCAAGCTAACTTGGCTAGGTGACTTGATGAACGAACTTAAAGAGTCGACTTGGTGGGTAAAACTAGCGGGGTGACTTGGTGAGAGTACTTGGTGGGCTGACCCGATAGGGTGACTTGATGAACGAACTTAGAGAGTCAACTTTGTGAGAGTACTTGGTGGGTCAAACTGGCAGAGTGACTTGATGAACCAACTTAAAGAGTCGACTTGGTGAGAGAACTTGGTGGGCCGAGCTGGCAGGGTGAATTGATGAACAAACCTAAAGAGTCGACTTTGTGAGAGTACTTGGTGGGCTGACCTGGCGGGGTGACTTGATGATCGAACTTAAAGGGTCAACTTGGTGAGAGTACTTGGCAGGCTGACCTGGCAGAGCGAATTGATGAATGAACTTAAAGAGTCGACTTGGTTAGAGTACTTGGTGGGGTGACTTGATGAACAAAACTAAAGAGTTGACTTGGTGAGAGTACTCGGTGGGCCGACCTGGCGGGGTGACTTGGTGAGCAAACTTAAAGAGTCGACTTGGTGAGAGTACTCGATGGGGTGACCTGGCAGGGTGAATTGATGAACGAACTTAAAGAGTTGACCTTGTGGGCCGACTTGGAAAAGTGAATTCATGAATGAACTTAAAGAGTCTACTTGGTGGGCCGACCTGGCGGGGTGACTTGATGAACAAAATTGAAGGGTCGACTTGGTGAGAGTAATTTGTGGGCTGACCTGGCGGGGTGACTTGATGAATGAACTTAAAGAGTTGACTTGGTGGGGTGACTTGATGAACACACTTGAAGGGTTGACCTGGTGGGGTGACTCTATGAATGGACCTAAAGAGTTGACTTGGTGAGAGTACTTGGTGGGGTGACTTGATGAACAGACATAAAGAGTCGACTTGGTGAGAGTACTTGGTGGGGTGACTTGATGAGCGCACTTGAAGAATCGACTTGGTTAGAGTACTTGGTGGGGTGACTTGATGAACAAACTCAAAGATTCGACTTGCTAAGAGTACTTGGTGGCTCGACTTGATGAGCAGACTTAAAGAGTCCACTTGGTGAGAGTACTTGGTGGGGTGAACTGATGAACGGACTTAAAGAATCGACTTTGTGGGAGTACTTGGTTGGCCGAACTGGTGGGGTGACTTGATGAATGGACATAAAGAGTCAACTTGGTGAGAGTACTTGTACTTGTTCTGGTGACTTGGTGAGAGTACTTGGTGGGGTGAACTGATGAACGGACTTAAAGAGTCGACTTGGTGGGAGTACGTGGTGGGGTGACTTGATGAAGGGACATAAAGAGTCAACTTGGTGAGAGTACTTGTTCTGGTGACTTAATGAACAGACTTAAACAGTCGACTTGGTGGGGTGGCTTGATGAAAGGACTTAAAGAGTCGACTTGGTGAGAGTACTTGGTGGGGTGACTTGATGAACGCATTTGAAGAATCGACTTGGTTAGAGTACTTGGTGGGGTGACTTGATGAACGGACTCAATGAGTCGACTTGGTGAGAGTACTTGTTGGCTCTACTTGATGAGAAGACTTAAAGAGTCAACTTGGTGAGAGTACTTGGCAAGGTGAATTGATGAACAGACTTAAAGAGTTGACTTGCTGGGAGTACTTGGTGGGCCAACCTGGTGGGGTGACTTGATGAACGAACTTAAAGAGTCAACTTGGTTAGAGTACTTTTTTTGGTGACTTGATGAACAGACTTGAAGAGTCGAATTAGTGGGGTGACTTGATGAAAGGACTTAAAGAGTCAACTTGGTGAGAGTACTTGGTGCGGTGACTTGATGAACGGACTTAAATGGTCAACTTGGTAGGGTGACTTGATCAACGCACTTGAAGGGTCGAGTTGGTGGGGTGACTCTATGAACGGAACTAAAGAGTTGATCGGGTGAGAGTACTTGGTGGGGTGACTTGATGAACAGAGTTAAAGAGTCGACTTGGTGAGAGTACTTGGCCAGGTGACTTGATGAACGCACTTGAAGAATCGACTTGGTTAGAGTACTTGGTAGGGTGACTTGATGAACGAACTTAAAGAGTCGTCTTGGTGGGCCGACCTGGCGGGGTGACTTCATGAACGAACTTAGAGAGTCGACTTGGTGAGAGTACTTGGTGACTTGGTGGGCTGACCTGGCCGGTTGACTTGATGAACGAACTTAAAGAATCCACTTGGTGGGCCGACCTGGTAGGGTGACTTGATGAATGAACCTAAAGAGTCAATTTGGTGAGAGTACTTGGTGGGTAGACATAGCGGGGTGATTTGATGAAAGAACTTAAAGAGTCGACTTGGTGAGAGTACTTGGTGGGGTGACTTGATGAATGAACCTAAAGAGTAGACTTGGTGGGCCGACCTGGCAGGCTGACTTGATGAACAAACTTAAAGAGTCGACTTGGTGAGAGTACTTGGTGGGCTGACCTAGCAAGGTGACTTGATGAATTAACTTAAAGAGTCAACTTGGTGAGAGTACTCGGTGGGCTGACCTGGTCATGTGATCGACTTGGTGGGCCGACTTGGCAAGGTGACTCGATGAACGAACTTAGAGAGTCAACTTTGCGAGAGTACTTGGTGGGTCGAACTGGTAGGGTGACTTGATGAACAAACTTAAAGAGTCGACTTGGTGAGAGAACTTGGTGGGCCGACTTGGCGGCGTGAATTGATGAACGAACCTAAAGAGTCGACTTTGTGAGAGTACTTGGTGGGCCGACCTGGCTGGGTGACTTGATGATCGAACTTAAAGGGACGACTTGGTGAGAGTACTTGGTGGGCCGACCTGGTAGAGTGACTTGATGAATGAACTTAGAGAGTCAACATTGTGAGAGTACTTGGTGGGGTGACTTGATGAACAAACCTAAAGAATTGACTTGGTGAGAGTACTTGGTGGGCCGACCTGGCGGGGTGACTTGATGAGCAAACTTGAAGAGTCAACTTGGTGAGAGTACTTGGTGGGCTGATCTGTCGGGGTGACTTGATGAATGAACTTAAAGAGTCGACCTTGTGGGCCAACTTGGCAGAGTGACTTCATCAACGAACTTAAAGAGTCCACTTGGTGGGCTGACCTGGTGGGGTGACTTGATGAATGAACTTAAAGAGTCGACTTGGTGAGAGTAATTTGTGGGCTGACCTGGCAGGGTGACTTGATGAATTAACTTAAAGAGTCGACTTGGTGGGGTCACTTGATGAACGCACTTGAAGGGTCGACTTGGTGGGGTGACTCTATGAACGGACCTAAAGAGTTGTCTTGGTGAGAGCACTTGGTGGGGTGACTTGATGAACAGACTCAAAGAGTCGACTTGGTGAGAGTACTTGGTGCCTCGACTTGATGAGTGCACTTGAAGAATCGACTTGGTAAGAGTACCTGGTGGGGTGACTTGATGAATAGACTCAAAAAGTCGACTTGCTGAGAGTACTTGGCGGGGTGAACTGATGAACGGACTTAAAGAATCGACTTTGTGGGAGTACTTGGTTGGCCGAGCTGGTGGGGTGACTTGATGAACGAACATAAAGAGTGGACTTGGTGAGAGTACTTGTACTTGTTCTGGTGACATGATGAACGGACTTAAAGAGTTGACTTGGTGGGGTGACTTGATGAAAGGACTTAAAGACTTGACTTGGTGAGAGTACTTGGTCGGGTGACTTGATGAGCGCACTTGAAGAATTGACTTGGTTAGAGTACTTGGTGGGGCGACTTGATGAACGAACATAAAGAGTTGACTTGGTGGGCTGACCTAGCAGGGTGACTTGATGAATGAACTTAGAGAGTCGACTTGGTGAGAGTGCTTGGTGACTTGGTGGGCCGACCTGGCCGAGTGACTTGATGAATGAACTTAAAGAGTCCACTTGGCAGGTCGACCTGGCGGGGTGACTTGATGAATGAACCTAAAGAGTCGACTTGGTGAGAGTACTTGGTGGGCAGACATAGCGGGGTGATTTGATGAGTGAGCTTAAAGAGTCGACTTGGCGAGAGTACTTGGTGGGGTGACTTGATGAATGAACCTAAAGAGTCGACTTGGTGGGTCGACCTGGCAGGGTGACTTGATGAACGAACTTAAAGAGTCGACCTGGTGGGCCGACCTGGTAGGGTGACTTGATGAACAAACTTAAAAAGTTGACTTGGTGAGAGTACTTGGTGGGCCAACCTAGTGGGGTGACTTGATGAACAAACTTAAAGAGACAACTTGGTGAGAGTACTCGGTGGGCTGACCTAGTCACATGACTTGATGAACGAACTTAATGAGTCAACTTGGTGAGCCAATTTGGCCAGGTGACTTGATGAACGAACATAAAGAGTTGACTTGGTGGGTCAAACTAGCGGGGTGACTTGGTGAGAGTACTTGGTGGGCTGACCCGACAGGGTGACTTGATGAACTAACTTAGAGAGTCGACTTTGTGAGAGTACTTGGTGGGTTGAACTGGCAGGGTGAATTGATGAACCAACTTAAAGAGTTGACTTGGTGAGAGAACTTGGTGGGTCGAGCTGGCGGGGTGAATTGATGAACGAACCTAAAGAGTCAACTTTGTGAGAGTACTTGGCAGGCCAACCTGGCAGGGTGACTTGGTGAGCAAACTTAAAGAGTCGACCTGGTGAGAGTACTTGGTATGTTGACCTGGTGGGGTGACTTGATGAACAAACTTAAAGAGTCAACTTGGTGGGCCGACTTGGCAGAGTGACTTCATGAACGAACTTAAAGAGTCCACTTGGTGGGAGTAATCGGTGGGCAGACCTGCCGGGGTGACTTGGTGAGAAAACTTAAAGAGTCGACTTGGTGAGAGTACTTGGTGGGTTGACCTGGCAGGGTGACTTGATGAAAAAACTTAAAGAGTCAACTTGGTGGGCCGACTTGGCAGAGTGACTTCATGAATGAACTTAAAGAGTCCACTTGGTGGGCCGACCCTACGGGGTGACTTGATGAATGAATTTAAAGAGTTGACTTGGTGAGAGTAATTTGTGGACTGACCTGGCGGGGTGACTTGATGAATGAACTTAAAGAGTCGACTTGGTGGGGTGACTTGATGAATGTATTGGAAGGGTCAACTTGGTGGGGTGACTCTATGAACGGACCTAAAGAGTTGACTTGGTGAGAGTACTTGGTGGGGTGACTTGATGAACAAACTTAAAGAGTCGACTTGGTGAGAGTACTTGGCGGGGTGAACTGATGAACAGACTTAAAGAAATAACTTGGTGGGAGTACTTGGTTGGCCGAACTGGTGGGGTGACTTGATGAATGGACATAAAGAGTTGACTTGGTGAGAATACTTGTACTTTTTCTGGTGACTTGATGAATGGACTTAAAGAGTCGACTTGGTGGGGTCACTTGATGAAAGGACTTAAAGAGTTGACTTGGTGAGAGTACTTGGTGGGGTGACTTGATGAAAGAACTTAAAGGGTTGACTTGGCGGGGTGACTTGGTGAACGGACCTAAAGAGTTGACTCGGTGAGAGCACTTGGTGGGGTGACTTGATGAACAGACTCAAAGAGTCGACTTGGTGAGAGTACTTGGTGGCTCGACTTGATGTGCAGACTCAAAGAATCCACTTGGTGAGAGTACTTGGCGGGGTGAACTGATGAACGGACTTAAAGAGTTGACTTGGTGGGTCAACCTGGCGGGGTGACTTGATGAAGGGACATAAAGAGTCAACTTGGTGAGAGTACTTTTTCTCATGACTTGATGAACAAACTTAAACAGTCAACTTGGTGGGGTGACTTGATGAAAGGACTTAAAGAGTCGACTTGGTGAGAGTACTTGGTGGGGTGACTTGATGAACGCACTTGAAGAATTGACTTGGTTAGAGTACTTGGTGGGGTAACTTGATGAACGGACTCAAAGAGTCGACTTGGTGAGAGTACTTGGTGGCTCGACTTGATGAGCAGACTTAAAGAGTCAACTTGGTGAGAGTACTTGGTGGGGTGAACTGATGAACGGACTTAAAGAGTTGACTTGCTGGGAGTACTTGGTGGGCCGACCTGGTGGGGTGACTTGATGAATGAACTTAAAGAGTCAACTTGGTTAGAGTACTTGTTCTGGTGACTTGATGAATGGACTTGAAGAGTCGACATGGTGGAGTGACTTGATCAAAGGACTTAAAGAGTCAACTTGGTGAGAGTACTTGGTGGGGCAACTTGATGAATGGACTTAAAGGGTCGACTTGGCGGGGTGACTTGATCAACGCACTTGAAGGGTCGAGTTGGTGGGGTGACTTGATGAATGGACCTAAAGAGTTGACCTGGTGAGAGTACTTTGTGGGGTGACTTGATGAATAGAGTTAAAGAGTCGACTTGTAGAGAGTACTTGGTCAGGTGACTTGATGAACGCACTTGAAGAATCGACTTGGTTAGAGTACTTGGAGGGGTGACTTGATGAACGAACTTAAAGAGTCAACTTGGTGGGCCAACCTGGTGGGGTGACTTGATGAATGAACTTAGAGAGTCGACTTGGTGAGAGTACTTGGTGACTTGGTGGGCCGACCTAGCCGGGTGACTTGATGAACAAACTTAAAGAGTCCACTTGGTGGGCCGACCTGGCGGGGTGACTTGATGAATGAACCTAGAGAGTCGACTTGGTGAGAGTACTTGGTGGGCATACATAGCGGGGTGATTTGATGAACGAACTTAAAGAGTCAGCTTGGTGAGAGTACTCGGTGCGGTGACTTGATGAACAAACTTAAAGAGTCGACTTGGTGGGCCGACCTAGTAGGGTGACTTGTTGAACAAACCTAAAGAGTCAACTTGGTGAGAGTACTTGGTGGGCCGACCAGGCAAGGTGACTTGATGGACTAACTTAAAGAGTCAACTTGGTGAGAGTACTCAATGGGCTGACCTGGTCACATGACTTTATGAACGAACTTAAAGAGTCAACTTGGTGGGCTGACTTGGCCGGGTGACTTGATGAATGAACTTAAAGAGTCAACTTGATGGGCCGACTTGGCGGGGCGACTTGGTGAGAGTACTTGGTGGGCTGACCTGGCAGGGTGACTCGATGAACGAACTTAGAGAGTCAACTTTGTGAGAGTACTTGGTGGGTTGAACTGGCGGGGTGACTTGATGAACAAACTGAAAGAGTCAACTTTGTGAGAGTACTTGGTGGGCCGACCTAGCTGGGTGACTTGATGACCGAACTTAAAGGGTCAACTTAGTTAGAGTATTTGGTGGGCCGACCTGGCAGAGCAACTTGATGAACGAACTTAGAGAGTCAAAATTGTGAGAGGACTTGGTGGGGTGACTTGATAAATAAACCTAAAGAGTCGACCAGGTGAGAGTACTTGGTGGGCCGACCTAGTGAGAGTACTTGGTGGGCTGACCTGGAAGGGTGGCTTGATGAGCAAACTTGAAGAGTCGACTTGGTGAGAGTTCTTGGTGGGCTGACCTGGTGAGGTGACTTGATGAATGAACTTAAAGAGTCGCCCTTGTGGGCCAACTTGGCAGAGTCACTTCATGAACGAACTTAAAGAGTCCACTTGGTGGGCCAACCTGGCGGGGTGACTTGATGAACGAACTTAAAGAGTCGACTTGGTGAGAGTAATTTGTGGGCTAACCTGGCGGGGTGACTTGATGAATTAACTTAAAGAGTCAACTTGGTGGGGTGACTTGATGAACGCACTTTAAGGGTCGACTTGGTGGGGTGACTCTATGAACGGACCTATAGAGTTGACTTGGTGAGAGCACTTGGTGGGGTGACTTGATGAACAGACTCAAAGAGTCGACTTGGTGAGAGTACTTGGTGGCTCGACTTGATGAGCACACTTGAAGAATTGACTTGGTCAGAGTACTTGGTGGGGTGACTTGATGAACAGACTCAAAGAGTCAACATGCTGAGAGTACTTGGTGGCTCAACTTGATGAACGAACATAAAGAGTTGACTTGGTGGGGTGACTTGATGAACGGACATAAAGAGCTGACTTGGTGAGATTACTTGTACTTGTTCTGGTGACTTGATGAATGGACTTAAAGAGTCAACTTGGTGGGGTGACTTGATGAAAGGACTTAAAGAGTCAACTTGGTGAGAGTACTTGGTCAGGTGACTTGATGAACACGGTTGAAGAATCGACTTGGTTAGAGTACTTGGTGGGGCGACTTGATGAACGAACTTAAAGATTCAACTTGGTGGGCTGACCTGGCGGGGTGACTTGATAAACAAACTTAGAGAGTCGACTTGGTGAGAGTAGTTGGTGACTTGGTGGGTTGACCTGGCCGGGTGACTTGATGAACAAACTTAAAGAGTCGACTTGGTTAGAGTACTCGGTGGGTTGACCTGGTCACGTGACTTGATGAACAAACTTAAAGAGTCAACTTGGTGGGACGATTTGGTCGGGTGACTTGATGAACAAACTTAAAGAGTCGACTTTCTAGGTCAAACTAGCGGGGTGACTTGGTCAGAGTACTTGGTAGGCTGACCTGGCAGGGTGACTTGACGAAGGAACTTAGAGAGTCGACTTTGTGAGAGTACTTGGCGGGTCGAACTGGTGGGGTGACTTGATGAACGAACTTAAAGACCCAACCTGGTGAGAGAACTTGGTGGGCTGACCTGGCGGGGTGAATTGATCAATGAACCTAAAGAGTCAACTTTGTGAGAGTACTTGGTGGGCCGACCTGGCGGGGTGACTTGATGACCGAACTTAAAGGGTCGACTTGGTGAGAGTACTTTGTGGGCCGACCTGGCGGAGCGACTTGATGAACGATCTTAAAGAGTTGACTTGGTGAGAGTACTTGGTGGGGTGACTTTATGAACAAACCTAAAGAGTCGACTTGGTGAGAGTACTCGGTGGGCCGACCTGGCAGGGTGACTTGGTGAGCAAACTTAAAGAGTCGACTTGGTGAGAGTAGTTGGTAGGCTGACCTGGCGGGGTGACTTGATGAATGAACTTAAATAGTTGACTTGGTGTGCTGACTTGTCAGAGTGACTTCATGAACGAACTTAAAGAGTCCACTTGGTGGGCTGACCTAGCGGGGTGACTTGATGAACGAACTTAAAGAGTCAACTTGGTGAGAGTAATTTGTGGGCTGACCTGGTGGGGTGACTTGATGAATGAACTTAAAGAGTCAACTTGGTGGGGTGACTTGATGAATGCACTTGAAGGGTCGACTTGGTGGGTAGACTCTATGAACAGACCTAAAGAGTTGACTTGGTGAGAGTACTTGGTGGGGTGACTTGATGAAAGGACTTAAAGAGTCGACTTGGTGAGAGTACTTGGTGGGGCGACTTGATGAACGCACTTGAAGAATAGACTTTGTTAGAGTACTTGGTGGGGCAACTTGATGAACGGACTCAAAGAGTCAACTTGGTGAGAGTACTTGGTGGCTCGACTTGATGAGTAGTCTTAAAGAGTCAACTTGGTGAGAGTGGGCCTAACGGGGCGAGGTGGTGAGTGGGCCTAACGGGGCGAGTTGGTGGGGCGACTTGGTGAATGGAATTATAGAGCCAACATGGTGAGGTGACTTGGCGAGTTGGTTCATTGAGATGACATGGTGAGCTAACTTGGCAAGAGAACTTAAAGAGTCAACTTGGCAATGTACTCGAGTCGACTTGGTGAGGCGACCTGGTGAGCGAGCTCAAAGAGTCAACATGGTGAGGCGACTCATGGTGAGGAGCTATCCTTGAGGCGACTTGGTGGGCCTACTTGATTAGTCGACTTGGTGAGCTGACCTGACGAGCTGACACGGTCAGCGGGCTTAAAGAGGCAACGACTTAGTGGGGTAACTTGGCAAGCCAACTTATCGAGGCAAGTTGGTGAGAAAACTTGGTGAGCTGACTTGGTGGGCGCACTTAAAGAGTCAATTTTGTGAGGTGACTCGATGAGTTAGCTCGCTGATGCGACTTGGGCGGGCTGACCTGGCGAGCGAACTTAAAGAGGCAACTTGGGCGGGCTGACCTGGTGAGCAAACTTAAAGAGTTGACTTGGCAATGTACTTGAACAACTAACTTGGTGAGCTGACATGGTGAGTGGGCTTAGAGAAGCAACTCGATGGGGCAACTTGGCGAGCACACTTGCTGGGGCAAGGTGGTAAAATGACTAGGTGATTCGACTTGGTGAGCTGACTTAGGGAGCTGACTTATTGAGCGAACTTAAGGGGTCGACTTGGTGAGGCAACCTAAATAGTTGACTCGGTGAGCTGACTTGGGGAGCCGACATGGTGAGTGGTCTTAAAGAAGAGGCAACCTGGTGGGGCAACCTAGTGAGGTGAGACGGTAAGTCATCTTGGTGAGCCGGCTTGACGAGCTATGAGTGGACTTAAAGAGTCAATTCTTGATTTGGCAAAGACCACATGGTCAAATGACTTGGTGAGCCGACCTGGCTAGCAAAATTGGCAAGCAAACTTATAGAATTGACTTGCTGTCCCCAGCCAGGATCGCACGCCTAGGTTGACCCAACTTGGGTCACTCGACTCCGTTGCCCCAGCCTTGGGAGACTCGACTGGGTCACCAGAGTGGGTCGACGAGGGGGAAAAAAAAAATCATGGGAGGCCCTATACAACGAAAAGTGCTAAATTTTGGGCATTACAAAAAAAAAAAAAAACAAGTTACCTGCTTTTGGATCACGCACAAGTTTCAGTTCACGTATTGCCGAGCCGACTCAAGGCGTTATGCCTAGCTAGCCAGATTCGAGGTAAGGTAGCCAATTTGAGAATTTTCTTTATAAAAAGAGATCGTGATAGGCCCCATAAGGCAAAAAAGAATGAAATTTTGGGAGTTCAAAAAAAATGTTATCCAGTTTTGGATCGCGCACAGGGCTCGGGTCACGTAGCATCGAGGTGCCCTGGGTGACATGATTCAAGCGAAAAGTCGACGGTGGCATGAGTCGTGCAAAAACATTGGAGGCCATTAAGGCTCGAGGCACTTCGAGTTGAGGTTGTCAAGGCAGGTCGAGTTGAAAACTTTGGGCATTAACCAAAAAGAAAATGTTAACCACTTTTGGATCATGTACACAGCTCAGGGCACTTAGAATCAAGTCGAGCACGATGACATGAGTCATGTGAAAAATTTGGAGATGACTCGAGTCATGACATCCGACTCTATTCGAGTTTAAAACTTTGGGACTTGACAAAAAAAGAAAAAAGAAAAAAGTTACCCAGTTTTGGATCATGTAAGTGACTCAAGCCACTCAGAATCAAGGCAAGTGTGGTTACATGAGTCAAGCAAAAAAAAAAAATGGAGGCGGTTAAGGCTCGAGGCAATTCGAGTCAGGGTAGCCGACACAATTTGGGTTGAAAACTTTGGGCGTTAACCCAAAAAAAGAGTTGACCGCCTTTGGATCACGGACATGACTTGACGCACTTAGAATCATGTCAAGCACGGTGACATGAGTCATGCAAAAAAATTGGAGGCAGTTAAGGCTCGACGCGATTCAAGTCGAGGTTCGGGTAGTTGGGGTGATTCGTGTTGGGGTTGCCAACATGGTTCGAGTTGAAAACTTTGGGCATTAACCCAAAAAAAAAAGTTGACCTCTTTTGGACCATGTACATGACTCGAGGCACTTAGAATCAAGTCGAGCACAATGACATGGGTTGTGCAAAAAATTTGGAGGCGATTCGAGTCGGGGTAGCCAACTCGATTTGAGTTCAAAACTTTGGGTGTTAACCAAAAAAGTAAGTTGACCAATTTTGGATCACCCGGGTACCCACCTGGAATTTGCAGTCGGAAGATTTTTCTACCCTCACAAAAATTTACAAACCAAACCCGATCGAAATTTGGACTTGGAAGATTTTTTCGCCCTCGCGGAATTTACAAACCCCACCCGCTCAGAATTTGGCACTTGGAAATTATGAAACCCCGCCCACCCGATATTTGGACTTGGAAGATTTTTCTGCCATCACAGAAATTTCAAACCTGACCCACATGGAAATTGCACTTGGATGACCTTTTCACACTCGTAGAAATCACAAAACCCCACCCGTGGGGAATTTGGCACTTGGGAGATTTTTCCACCCTTCCGAAAATTGCAAACCCCACCAGCTCAGAATTCGGGACTCGGGAGATTTTTTTCCCCCTCGTGGAGATTTTACAAAACCCCACTCGCCCGAAATTTGGCACTCGGGAGATTTTTCTGCCCTGGCAGAAATTTCTACAAAACCCCTCCCTCCCGCCCGGAATTTGGCACTCGAGAGATTTTTTCGCGCTGGCAAAAATTGCAAACCCCACCCGCCAGGAATTTGGCACCTGTGAGATTTTTACACCCTCGTGAAACTTGCAAACCCCACTCGTCGGGAATTTGGCACCTGAGAGATTGTTACGAGCTCGCAAGAAAAAACCTTGCAAACCCCACCCCCACCCAGAATTTGGTACTTGGGAGATTTTCTCGCCCTCGCGCAAATTACAAACCCCACCTGCCTCAGAGTCAAAAAAGGTTTTATGAATCGAGGCGACAGAGGGCTGAATCTTAGTGGATCGTGGTAGCAAGGCCACTCTGCCACTTACAATACCCCGTCGCTTATTTAAGGCATCTGCAAAAGATTCTTCTCGTTGACTGCTTGAAATTAATATCCAAGGTTGCTCCAACGGGCTAGTGCACCGATCAGAGATGGCCAATGACACGGGCCCCTGGGAGTGCAAGAGCACCCCTACTATGGGTCGCGATGCAGCCAGAGAGAGATATGCACCACATCTAGTGTAGATTACTATCGCGACGCGGATCATCAGTAGGGTAAAACTAACCTATCTCACGACGGTCTAAACCTAGCTCATGTTCCCTATTGGTGGGTGAACAATCCAACACTTGGTGAATTTTGCTTCACAATGATAGGAAGAGCAAACATCGAAGGATCAAAAAGCAACGTCATTATGAATGCTTGGCTACCACAAGCCAGTTATCCCTGTGTTAACTTTTCTGACACCTCTAGCTTCAAATTTTGAAAGTCTAAAGGATCGATAGGCCATGCTTTGACGGTTTGTATTCGTATTGAAAATCAAAATCAAATGAGCTTTTACCCTTTTGTTCCACACGAGATTTTTGTTCTCGTTGAGCTCATCTTAGGACACCTGCGTTATCTTTTAATAGATGTGCCGCCCCAGCCAAACTCCCCACCTGACAATGTCTTCTGCTCGGATCGGCATGCCTAGATGCACCTTAAGGCCAAAAATAGGGGCATTGCCCCATCTCTGCCTCACGGAATAAGTAAAATAATGTTAAAAGTATTGGTATTTCACTTGAGACCAAAAGCTCCCACTTATTCTACACCTCTCAAGTCATTTCACAAAGTCGGACTAGAGTCAAGCTCATCAGGGTCTTCTTTCCCTGCTAATTCTGCCAAGCCCGTTCCCTTGGCTATGGTTTCGCTAGATAGTAGATAGGGACAGTGGGAATCTCATTAATCCATTCATGCATGTCACTAGTTAGATGATGAGGCATTTGGCTACCTTAAGAGAGTCATAGTTACTCCCACCATTTACCCGCGCTTGGTTTAATTACTTCACTTTGACATTCAGAGCACTGGGCAAAAAGCACATTGCATCAGCATCCGCAAGGACCATCGCAATGCTTTGTTTTAATTAAACAGTGGGATTCCCCTTGTCCGTACCAGTTCTGAGTCGACTGTTCACCGCCTAGGGAAAGCCCTCCGAAGGGGGCGTCCTGCATCTGTCGCCTGATCGGCATGCGACGGCCCACCCTCGCCACGGGAGCAGTTCAGGCAGGCCACCAACAGCCCACGAGTTTGGGGTGCAGACCCCTAGGCCCAGCCCTCAGAGCCAATCCTTTTCCCAAAGTTACGGATCCATTTTGCCGACTTCCCTTACCTACATTGTTCTATTGACCAGAGGTTGTTCACCTTGGAGACCTGATGTGGTTATGAGTATGATTGGGCATGAACGATACTCGGTCCTCTAGATTTTCAAGGGTCGCCAAAGGCGCACCGAACACCACGAGACGTGCGATGATCTTCCAGCCGCTGGACCCTATCTCCGGTTGAACCAATTTCAGGGTGGGCAGGCTGTTAAAAAGAAAAGGTAACTTGTCTCGAGGCCCCCGTCGACGTCTCCAGATTTCCTAACATTGCCATCCGCTACCACGTCCAAGTGTTGTTCACATGGAACCTTTCCCCACTTCAGTCTTCAAAAGTTCTCATTTGAATATTTGCTACTACCACCAAGATCTGCACCGGGGGCCGGTCCACCCAGGCTCATGCCCAAGGTTTTGCAACAACCCCCGCGTCCTCCTACTCATCGAAGCCTGGCACTTGCCTTGACGACCGAGTATAGGTTGCATGCTTCAACGCCATCCATTTTTGAGGCTAATTGATTCGGCAGGTGAGTTGTTACACACTCCTTAACAGATTTTGACTTCCATGACCACCGTCCTATTGTCTTAATCAACCAACACCCTTTGTGGGATCTGGGTTAGCGCGCAATTTGGCACCATAACTTGGCTTTCAGTTCATCCTACATCGTCAGTTCTACTTACCAAAAATGGCCCACTTGGAGCTCACGATTCTGTGGCACAGCTCAATAGAGCAGCTACGCTAACTTACCTATTTAAAGTTTGAGAATAGGTTGAGGGCGTTATGCCCCCGATGCCTCTAATCATTTGCTTTACTCGACAAAACTCGCACATGAGCTCCAACTATCCTAAGGGAAACTTCGGAGGAAACCAACTACTAGATGGTTTGATTAGTCTTTTGCCCCTATACCCAAGTCAGATGAATGATTTGCATGTCAGTATCATTGCGGGCCTCCACCAGAGTTTCCTCTGTCTTTGCCCTGCTCAGGCATAGTTCACCATCTTTCGAGTACCAACAGGTGTGCTCACACTCAAACCCTTCACAGAAGATCAGGGTCAGTCAGCAGTGCACCCCCTGAGAGGGGATCTCGCCAGTCAGCTTCCTTGAGCCTTGCAAGTTTTCCCAACCCACCAACTCACACACATGTTAGACTCCTTGGTCTGTGTTTCAAGACGAGTCAGATGGAAAGCCCGTTGGCCAGCGCCACAAGCACACAGGTGCCCGAGAGCCCACCGTAAAGGTGTGCACTTCACTCCTTGACTACCGCAATGGAAGTATTTGTGTGACCAGAAGGTCGCGCTTGTGCCGCCGCGATAGCCCGTGCTGGCACGTCCCCCGAACCGAGCGGTAGACCGGCTCACACCATTCTGCATCTGACCAGGGCACATTGCCAGCCTCCATCCACTTCCCTCTTGGCAATTTCAAGGACTCTTTAACTCTCTTTTCAAAGTCCTTTTCATCTTTCCCTTGCGGTACTTGTTTTCTATCGGTCTCTCACCCGTATTTAGCCTTGGACAAAATTTACCACCCAATTAGGGCTACATTCCCAAACAGCCCAACTCGTCGACAGCGCCTCATGGTGCGACAGGGTCCGGGCTCGACGGGGCTCTCAACCTCTCCGGTGCCCCCTTCTAGGGGACTTGGGCTTGGTTTGTCACTGAGGACGCTTCTACAGACTACAATTCAACAGGCGCGGTCATCGATTTTCATGCTGGGCTCTTCTCGGTTCGCTCGCCGTTACTAGGGGAATCCTGGTAAGTTTCTTTTCCTCTGCTTATTGATATGCTTAAACTTAGTGGGTACTCACACCTGACTTGGGGATGTGGTAGAGATGCAGCAATGCCCACACTGTGGCTGGCCGCTGAGCCCAAAATAAAGTTCCTCGTGAGGAATCATTCGATCAGTGCAAACCAACGCTGGCCTTTACGAGCCACTGCTCGTCATGACAGATCGACAGACCTTGTGCTCATTTCAGCCAACTGCATGCCACTCGCGGATGTGAATGGCCATCTCTGCTCCTTGCTAGGGAGGGAAAAATTTTGTAGTGCGACGCCCAAGAAGACGTGCCCTTGGCCGAGGCCTCGGGCGCAACTTGCTTTCAAGGACTTGATGATTCACGAGATTCTACAATTCACACTAAGTATCGCATTTCGCTACATTCTTCATCGTGGTGAGAGCCGAGATATCCATTGTCAAGAGTCATGATTTTGTTTTGTTTTTGTCTTTCAGTGACCCAAGCGCGCAAGGCACTAGCTCGTGCTTCATTCTTTGGATTTCTAAGGTGCGCAATGCACCCATGTGTTGGGTGTTGACACATTCCAAACCCCGAGCACCCAATGGGTGCGATGAGGAATGTTGTGGTGTTTCCCTGCCCCATCACCTCGCAAAGGTGGGAGGCGATGCATGGGAGAGCCATGTCAGCAGACGAGGCCCCTACCCCGCAAATCATGCGAGTGCACCCATCCTAAACACAAAATGCTCCAAGCGATGATTCAAAACACTTGGGCAAGGCAACGGGGGGTTGCAGCAGTCCCGACTTGCTACTACTGCAACAACGGATCCCTGGCACAGCGCTGCGCACGCAATCGAACCATGAAATCTCAACGGGGGACGAGGCCCGAACCCCCTTTGAACTGCAACTGAGTAGAGACCTCTCGCTCTGACGTGGACGTCATTCAAAGGAACTGATCCTAATCCAAATTGCATCTGAGTCTCTTCTTCACCCCGCGGGGAATCCACGCTTTTGATCACGAGCATTCGATGTGACCCTCGACCTCGATGGCATTAGACCCATAGCTTGGCCATCCAGCACATCGCTGCAGGGCCGAGTGTCCGCATGTCACTGAGATTTCGAGGGTGAGGAGGAGGCTAGTTCCATCCCCTACACGATTCAGGGTCTCAAACTGACAATGATCTTACCACAAGTTCACCTACAGTAACCTTGTTACGACTTCTCCTTCCTCTAAATGATAAGGTTTAGTGAACTTCTAGCGACATCGCCGACAGGAATTGCCATCATTGCCACGATCCAAACACTTCACCAGATCATTCAATCGGTAGGAGCAACAGGTGGTGTGTACAAAGGGTAGGGACGTAGTCAATGCGAGCTGATGACTCGCGCTTACTAGGAATTCCGCGTTGAAGATCAATAATTGCAATGGTCTATCCCCATCACAATGCAATTTGGCAAGATTTCCCAAACCTTTTGGGCTAGGGAGAGAAACTTGTTGGTTGCATCAGTGTAGTGCGCGTGTGGCCCAGAACATCTAAGGGCATCACATACTTTTTATTGCCTCAAATTTCAATTTGTCAATCCTTACTATGTATGGACCTGGTATGTTTCCCCATGTTGAGTCAAATTAAGCCGCAGGCTCCACTCCTAGTGGTGCCCTTGCATCAATTCCTTTAAGTTTCAGCCTTGCGACCATACTCCCCCCGGAACCAAAACACTCTGATTTCTCAGAAGGTGCTGGCGGAGTCCTTAGAGCAACATCCGCCGATCCCTAGTCGACATCATTTATGGTTGAGTCTAGGATGGTATCTGATCATCTTCGAGTCCCCAACTTTCATTCTTGATTAATGAAAACATCCTTGGCAAATGCTTTTGCAGTGGTTCGTCTTCCATAAATCCAAGAATTTCACCTCTGACAATGAAATACGAATGCCTCGACAGTCCCTATTAATCATTACTCTGGTCCTAAAGGCCAATGGAATAGGACCAGAGTCCTATCATGTTATTCCATGCTAATGTATTTAGAGTGTAGGCTTGCTTTGAGCACTCTAATTTTTTCAAAGTAACGGCACCAGAACCGCAACCCAGCCAATTAAGGCTAGGAACATGCCTCCGACAGAAGGGATGTGAGGGCCAGTGCACACCCAGAAGGCGGACCAACCGTGACGACCCAAGGTCCAACTACGAGCTTTTTAACTCCAAAAACTTAAATATACGCTATTGGAGTTGGAATTACCACAGCTGCTGGCACCAGACTTGCCCTCCAATGGATCCTCATTAAGGGATTTAGATTGTACTCATTCAAATTACCAGACTCAATGAGCCTAGTATTGTTATTTATTGTCACTACCTCCCCGTGTCAGGATTGGGTAATTTGCACGCCTACTGTGTTCCTTGGATGTGGTAGCCATTTCTTAGCCTACCTCTCCGGAATCAAACCCTAATTCTCCATCACCCGTCACCACCATGGTAAGCCTCTATCCTACCATCGAAAGTTGATAGGGCAGAAATTTGAATGAAGCGTCGCCAGCACAATGGCCGTGTGATCCGTCGAGTTATCATGAATCACCGGAATAGTGGGCGAGCTCACGTCGGCCTTTATCTAATAAATGCATCCCTTCTGAGAGTTGAGATTTGGTGCACGTATTAGCTCTAGAATTACTACGATTATCCGAGTAGCAAAGTACCATCAAAGAAACTATAACTGATTTAATGAGCCATTCGCAGTTTCACAGTCTGAAATAGTTCATACTTAGACATGCATGGCTTAATCTTTGAGACAAGCATATGGCTACTAGCAGGATCAACCAAGTAGCTTCTAACAACGAGGGGACCCCCAAGACCTGCTATAGCCAAGGGATGCCCACCGCAATGGGAAACCAAAATTTGTATTCGCTCCGTCATGCATCCAAACATAATCTGCCGCACAAGCAACAAGAATGACGTTCACAGCACATGCAGGACTCGCAATGCTCAAAGATTTCACACAAGAGGAAAGTGTCCCATTGTCAACTGGAGAGGGCCAAACAGGGAGCCTCGGTTCACAGGCACCTAGAAAGAACATCCTGTACGGAACCCTTTACCCTCAAACTCACTGTCACCACTACTCAAAAAGAAGCCTCGAGTCTATACGAGATGCACTGTGCACGTAGCCACCTCAATTGTAAGGCCACTCAGAGACATCCATTTCCTAGGCATATGCCTCCTACACGCCTGTTGAGGTGCACCCATAGAGAAAAAATCCTTCTCGATCGCAACAAACATTTTCCCATGATGAAGAGTTGGTTGCCGAAGTGCCAACGGAGACCACCGTGCTGAAGGGTGAAGGGTCGTGCGAGTTGAAAACATGGCTGGTTATGCGATTGGCGGGGGCATCACTGTGCATGCGACCACCTCATTTATAAGGCCGCTCAAGGGCATCATGTATAACACCCCCTCTGCACATTTATAGGTGATGAGAGCCCGCCCGCATACACGGACATGTCTATAACCTCTGGCAAATATCTCCTTTCCCAGCACAGCCTTGCTAACCATTTCCCGTGACACGTAATCTGCTAGCGCAGGTACAAAAAAGTTCCTACGGGTGAACACTCACACTAGCATTGTCAGAAAAGCTTCAATCTCATGCACATGCACATAACAAAGAACTGCACTGCGAGGGAACCACCCACGAGCACCCACATCTCGACAAAAGCCATTCGTGCGATTTCTTCCCCTAGACAGACACGTTGGGCCTGCACTTGTCGGAGCATTGCAAAGATGAGCACTCTGGTTTGTAGGAGCCTAAGAAGAACATCTCATACAAAACTTGTTCCCCCAAAATGCTCGAATCAAAAATGCTCGCAGTAGAGTCATAATGCAAAGATGTACACCGTGCACGCGACCAAGTAAGGACACTCAGAGACATCCATTTCCCAGGCATATGCCCCCTACACGCTTTTTGCTGCACCCCGTACAAATGGCCATACTTCGACAAGCCCTCCCAGAATTTTGCATTTGAAGAGAGATGAAATGCCTTGGGATTTTTGTCCACACAATGCAAACACCGAATGCTCTCTTTAGGGGGGAGCTGAAGAAGAGTATCTCCCGCAGAACCCATGAGCCACAGCCATTCGGATCACACAGGGTAGGACAGGGCATGCAGAGTTTCTGCATCCAAATAAAAATTATCGGTAATACTCTATGCTTCTACTAGCCCGGACCACAAAGGCTATCATGACAGTGCCATGCACTTCTGTAGGATGAGACAGTGAAGAGGCGAGCACACACCGAGAATGCACTAGGGAATAAATTATGCGGCAACCAAAGCTTTTGCCAGCCCCCCTCTCAATCCCAAGGCTCTACCAATTGGCAAAAAATTAGGGTGGAGAGTCGACCCTCGATGAAATTAGGGACATCAAGCAATGCACCCGTGTAACCATCTCTTTCCTTCTTACTGTCCGGGCAGGATAAAAATACAGTGATAGAACATGCCAATGAGACGGAGCCCTTGGCTAAAAGATACAACTCCATACACACTCAGCAACAAGCGCATCTTAGAATCAAACACCAAATGTACAGTATGTTGCAAGTCGTGCAGACACCTACATATAGGGTATATCCAAAAAAACAAAGCGACAAGTACTTCCCAACAGCTCTGCCATTGCGATTACCGAATGGGATATACTCACTGCCACAGATTAATGACCATCATTACCGTCTCGGAATAGATACAAGCACATTGAGCTTCATCTGATCAACTAGATGAATTTCACCTTGAAGGGGCCCAATCCAAAAGTTTCAGAGGTCATCTCGTCAAACTCTCAAGAACAAGGCCCATCTTACATGCAAACTCTGCTACTGCGCAAACATAGGTTGCAATTAAAGAGAAATTACAAGGCCGTCACAATGGCCCGAGGCCAATGCTCTGACTAAGTCAATTTTCTCTTGCAATCACCATGCCACCGTTTATAGAGAGATCTCCCCATTCACTTGTGATGTGACGCACAATCCAAGTGCTAGACGCGAGCTCGCCCTTGAAAGGCTACTTTCCAAGGCATCCCCCGATGACACATTGGAATGACAACCACTGTCGAACCATTCCATATGTTGTGCTGATTGAGTTGGCACAGAGTCGATCTTGGGGAGCTCTCACATAGCAATCAGGATGTGCTTTTGTACCCATCGCTCACAAATACCAATGTTATATGTGAAAAAATTTGGAATCCAAGCACTCGCATCCATCGATATTGTCGGCACTGGGTCTATATACAAAGGCCACAGAGAGGTTCCGATAAGAGAAGCCCCCCCTTCTCGCTCACACAAACATCCAAAATTCTAGACACAAGCTGCCACCCTTAGCATCGCTCTCCAGATCACCGCAATAACACATTGGAATGACAATCGCTGTCGGACAACTCTCGAAATCGTAGAACGGACGTGGTGTAGAATGGCAACCGCTGCCAAGTCTCTTCCATAATTGCATCGGTCGAGTGATCCAAGAAGGTGATCTAAGTGAGTGTCCAAGCATAGGCATTTGTTGGGGGATTCACCCCGATGGCATAAATTTATGTAACACCCAAGCAACACCGAACGAAGGTGCTAGACGAGGGCTCCCATTTTAGATCAAGTTTTATAATCACCAAGTAGACGCGGTGAGCGCTGGCAACCGCTGCCAAACCTTTCATCGAAATTCTGCCAGCTGAGTGACAAGAAAATGTGATCTAAAGGAGAGTCCAAGAATAGCACCCTCGAGGGTGGGCTTCATGCCCCTCTAATTGATTCAATGTCAGCATTCACCGTTTCAAAATTTGACATATCCATCCGCCTTGACAGCGGCATTGAATCAATGATGGGGGCACGGGAGAGGCTCGCGACAACCACCTCTCACATTGTAGCCATGATAGGCACACAAAAAATTTTGCTAGAGTGCCTAAGCACCCACCTCATGGCTAGAGACAAGGGCTCGCCATTAGATCAACTTCGAAATTGCAGAATAGATGCAGTGTAGAATGGCAACCGCTGCCAAGTCTCTTCCATAATTGCGTCGATCGAGTGATCGTAGAAGGTGATCTAAGAGAGGGTCCAAGCATAGGCATTCATTAGGGGATTTGTGCCGATGGCATAAATTTATTCAATACATGAGCGACACCAGATGGAGGTGCTAGACGAGGGCTCCCATTTTAGATCAAGTTTTAAAATCACCAAGTAGATGCGGTGAGGGCTGGCAACCGCTGCCAAACCTTTTTCCAAAATTGCGCCAGCTAAGTGACAAGAAAACATGATGTAAAGGAGAGTCCAAGAATAGCACCCTTGAGGGTGGGCTTCGTGCCCCTCTAATCGATTCAACGTCGGCGTCCACCATTTCAAAATCTGACATATCCATCTGCCCTGACACCAGCATTGAATCAATGAGGGGGGCACAGGAGAGGCTCGCCCAAACCACCTCTCCTATTGTAGCCGCGATAGGAATGCAAAATTTTTTTCTAGAGTGCCAAGCACCCACTTCATGGCTATAGACAAGGGTTCACCATTAGATCAACTTCAAAATCGCAGAACAGACGCAGTGTAGAATGGCAATTGTTGCCAAGTCTCTTCCATAATTGCATGGATCGAGTGATCGAAGAAGGTGATCTAAGAGAGGGTCCAAGAATAGGAATTCATTGGGGGATCCACACTAATGGCATAAATTTATGCAATACCCGAACAACACCGGACAGAGGTGTCAGACGAGGGCTCCCATTTTAGATCAAGTTTTAAAATCACCAAGTAGACGCGGTGAGGGCTGGCAACCACTGCCAAACCTTTTTTCAAAATTGTGCCAGCTGAGTGACAAGAAAACATGATCTAAAGGAGAGTCCAAGAATAACGCCCTCAAGGGTGGGCTTCATGGCCCTCTAATCGATTCAACATCGGCGTCCACTATTTCAAAATTTGACATATCCATCCGCCCTGACAGCGGCGTTGAATCAATGAGGGAGGCATGAGAGAGGCTCGCAGAAACCACCTCTCCTGTTGTAGCCACAATACACATGCAAAAAATTTTGATAGAGCACCAAGCACCTACCTCATGGCTGTAGACAAGCGCTCGACAATTAGATCAACTTTGAAATTGCAGAACAGATGCGGTGTAGAATGGCAACCGCTGCCAAGTCACTTTCATAATTGCGTCGGTCGAGCGATCGAAGAAGGTGATCTAAGAGAGGGTCCAAGCATAGGAATTTGTTGGGGGATTTGCACCGATGGCATAAATTTATGCAATACCCAAGCAACACTAGACAGAGGTGCTAGACGAGGGCTCCCATTTTAGATCAAGTTTTAAAATCACCAAGTAGACGCGGTGAGGGCTGGCAACTACTATCAAACCTTTTTTCGAAATTGTGCAAGATGAGTGACAAAAAAACATGATCTAAAGGAGAGTCCAAGAATAGCACCCTCGAGGGTGGGCTTCATGCCCCTCTAATTGATTCAACGTCAGCGTCCACCATTTGAAAATCTGGCATATCCATCCGCCCTGATAGCAACGTTGAATCAATGAGGGGGGCATGAGAGAGGCTCACGGCAACCACCTCTCCCATTGTAGCCATGATAGGCACGTAAAAAATTTTGCTAGAGCGCCAAGCACCCACCTCATGGCTATAGACAAGGGCTTGCCATTAGATCAACTTCAAAATCACAGAACAGACGCGGTGTAGAATGGCAACCGCTGCCAAGTCTCTTCTGTAATTGCGTTGGTCGAGTGATCGAAGAAGTTGATCTGAGAGAGGTTCTAAGTGTAGGCATTTGTTGGGGGATTTGCACTAATGGCATAAATTTATGCAACACCCGAGCAACACCGAATGGAGGTGCTAGATGAGGGCTCCCGTTTTAGATCAAGTTTTCAAATCACCAAGTAGACACGGTGAGGGCTGGCAAGCACTACCAAACCTTTCTCCAAAATTGCACCAGCCGAGTGATAAGAAAACATGATCTAAAGGAGAGTCCAGGAATAGCACCCTTGAGGGTGGGCTTCATGCCCCTCTAATTGACTCAACATCAGCATCCACCATTTCAAAATATGACATATCCATCAACCCTAACAGCGGCGTTGAATCAATGATGGGGGCACGGGAGAGGCTCGCGGCATCAACCTCTCCCATTGTAGCCGCAATAGGCATGCAAAAAAAATTTCTAGAGCGCCCAAGCAGCCACCTCATGGCTAGAGACAAGGGCTCGCCATTAGATCAACTTCGAAATCACAGAACAGACGCGGTGTACAATGGCAACCGCTGCCAAGTCTCTTCTGTAATTGCGTCAGTCAAGTGATAGAAGAAGGTGATCTAAGAGAGGGTCCAAGAATAGGTATTCATTGTGAGATTCATGTTGATCACATAAACTTATGCAAATACTCGAGCAACACCGGACGGAGGTGCTAGACGAGGGCTCCCGTTTTAGATCGAGTTTTAAAATCACCAAGTAGACGCGGTGAGGGCTGGCAAGCACTGCCAAACCTTTTTCCAAAATTGTGCCAGATGAGTGACAAGAAAACATGATCTAAAGGAGAGTCCAAGAATAGTACCATCGAGGGTGGGCTTCATGCCCCTCTAATTGATTCAACATCGGCATCCACCATTTCAAAATCTGACATATCCATCTGCCCTAGCAGTAGTGTTGAATCAATGAGGGGGGCATGGGAGGGGCTTGTGGCAACAACCTCCCCCATTGTAGCCATGATAGGCATGCAAAAATTTTTGCTAGAGCACCAAGCACCCACCTCATGGCTAGAGACAAGGGCTCACCATTAGATCAACTTTGAAATCGCAGAACAGACGCGGTGTAGAATGCCAACTGCTGCCAAGTCTCTTCCATAATTGCATTGGTTGAGTGATTGAAGAAGGTGATCTAAGAGAGGGTCGAAGCGTAGGCATTTGTTGGGGGATTCGTGCCGATCACATAAATTTATGCAAATACCTGAGCAACACCAGATGGAGGTGCTAGACGAGGGCTCCCATTTTAGATCGAGTTTTAAAATCACCAAGTAGACGCAGTGAGGGCTGGCAAGCGCTACCAAACCTTTTTCCGAAATTGCACTAGCTGACTAACAAGAAAACATGATCTAAAGGAGAGTCCAGGAATAGCACCCTCAAGGGTGGGCTTCATGCCCCTCTAATTGATTCAACGTCGGCGTCCACCATTTCAAAATCCGACATATCCATCTGCCCTGACAGCGGCGTTGAATCAATGAGGGGGGCACGGGAGAGGCTAGAGGCTAGTAGCAACCACCTCTCCCATTGTAGCTGTGATAGGCACACAAAAAATTTTTCTAGAGCACCAAAGCACCCACCTCATGGCTATAGACAAGGGCTTGCCATTAGATCAAAACTTCGAAATCGTAGAACACACATGGTGTAGAATGGCAACCACTGCCAAGTCTCTTCTGTAATTGCGTCGGTCGAGTGATCGAAGAAGGTGATCTAAGAGAGGGTCCAAGCGTAGGCATTCATTGGGGGATTCACGCCGATGGAAAAAATTTATGCAATACCTGAGCAACACCGGACGGAGGTGCTAGACGAGGGCTCCCATTTTAGATCAAGTTTTAAAATCACCAAGTAGACGTGGTGAGGGCTGGCAACCGCTGCCAAACCTTTTTCCAAAATTGTGCCAACTGAGTGACAAGAAAACATGATCTAAAGGAGAGTCCAGGTATAGCACCCATGAGGGTGGGCTTCATGCCCCTCTAATTGATTCAACCTCAGCGTCCACCATTTCAAAATTTGACATATCCATCTGCCCTGACAGCGGGGTTGAATCAATGAGGAGGCCACAGGAGAGGCTCGCGGCAACCACCTCTCCCATTGTAGCCACGATAGGCACACAAAAATTTTTGCTAGAGCACCAAGCACCCACCTCATGGCTAGAGACAAGGGCTCGCCATTAGATCAACTTGAAAATCATAGAACAGACACAGTGTAGAATGGCAACCGCTGCCAAGTCTCTTCTGTAGTTGCGTCGGTCGAGTGATCGAAGAAGGTGATCTAACAGAGGGTCCAAGCATAGGCATTCATTGGGGGATTCGCACCAATGGCATAAATTTATGCAATACCCGAGCAACATCGGACGGAGGTGCAAGATGAGGGCTCTAGTTTTAGATCGAGTTTTAAAATCACCAAGTAGACGCGGTGAGGGCTGGCAACCGACGCCAAACCTTTTTTGAAAATTGTGCTAGCTGAGTGACAAGAAAACATGATCTAAAGGAGAGTCCAGGAATAGCACCCTTGAGGGTGGGCTTCATGCCCCTCTAATTGATTCAATGTCGGCATCCACCATTACAAAATCTGACATATCCATCTGCCCTGACAGCGGTGTTAAATCAATGAGGGGGGCATGGGAGAGGCTAGTAGCAACCACCTCTCCCATTGTAGCCGCGATAGGCACACAAAAAATTTTGCTAGAGCACCAAAGCACCCACCTCATGGCTATAGACAAGGGCTCGCGATTAGATCAAAACTTTGAAATCGCTGAACAGACGTCGTGTAGAATGGTGACCGCTGCCAAGTCTCTTCTGTAATTGCATCAGTCGAGTGATCGAAGAAGGTGATCTAAGAGAGGGTCCAAGCATAGGAATTTGTTGGGGGATTTGCGCAAATGGAAAAAATTTATGCAATACCTGAGCAACATCGGACGGAGGTGCTAGATGAGGGCTCTTGTTTTAGATCAAGTTTTAAAATCACCAAGTAGACGTAGTGAGGGCTGGCAACCGCTGCCAAACCTTTTTCTGAAATTGTGCCAGTTGAGTGACAAGTAAACATGATCTAAAGGAGAGTCCAGGTATAGCACCCACAAGGGTGGGCTTCATGCCCCTCTAATTGATTCAATGTCAGTGTCGACCATTTCAAAATCTGACATATCCATCCACCCTGACAGTGGGGTTGAATCAATAAGGAGGCCATGGGAGAGGCTCGCGGTAACCACCTCTCCCATTGTAGCCATGATAGGCATGTAAAAATTTTTGCTAGAGCACCAAGCACCCACCTCATGGCTAGAGACAAGGGCTCGCCATTAGATCAACTTTGAAATCGTAGAATAGACGCGGTGTAGAATGGCAACCGCTGCCAAGTCTCTTCCGTAGTTGCATTAGTTTAGTGATCGCAGAAGGTGATCTAAAAGAGGGTTCAAGCGTAGGCATTCATTGGGGGATTCACGCCAATGGCATAAATTTATGCAATACCCGAGCAACACCGGATGGAGGTGCTAGATGAGGGCTCCCATTTTAGATCGAGTTTTAAAATCACCAAGTAGACGCGGTGAGGGCTGGCAACCACTGCCAAACCTTTTTCCAAAATTGCGCCAGCTGAGTGACAAGAAAAAATGATCTAAGGGAGAGTTGAGGAATAGCACATTGAGGGTGGGCTTCATGCCCCTCCAATTGATTCATGGCCCTCCAAGTCAATTTTCTCTTGTAATCACCATGCTGTCGTTCACAGAATTATCTCCCCATTCACTTGTGACGTGATGCACAATCCAAGTGCTAGACGCGAGCTTGCCCTTGTAAGGCCACTTTCCAAGACATCCCCCGATGACACATTGGAACGACAACTGCTTTTGAACCATTCCAAATGTTTTTTCGATTGATTTGGCACAGAGGTGACCTTAGGGAGCTCCCGCGTAGCAATCGGGATGTGCTTTCGTACCCATCTCTCACAAAAACCAATGTCAGTTGTGAACAAATTTATAATCCAAGGCTCGTATCCATCAATATTGGCGGCACTGGGTCTATATATTTAAAGGCCATGGAGAGGTTCTGATAAGAGAAGCTCCCCTACTCGCTCACACAAACATCCCAAATGCTAGACACAAGCTCCCGCCCTTAGTATCACTCTCCAGATCACCACAATGACACATTGGAATGAAAACTATTGTCGAACAACTCCCAAATTTGTGCCGATGGAGTGAGAAAGATGAGCAACTTTGGGGAGCCGCGCATAGCAAATGAGCTACTTCTTCATTCCGCTCTTATATATAGATCTGACGTCATTAATTTCATTTGGAATCTGAGGCTTCATTCGTCCTTGCTCACACAACCAATGCCTCTTCTCATCGAATGGTCATGGGGAGCTTCTGATTACAAAGGCTCCCTTGTCACCCATGACGCACAGCCCAACTGCTAGACGATGGCTTGGCCTTCAAATCACTGCCCAGGCAACCACCATAATGGCACCATTGGAACAACAACCACTGCCGAACCATTCCGAAATTTTTTTTCCAAAGAAGTATTTGCAAAGAGAATGACTCTAGGGAGAGAGCCCTCGCATAGTAAAATCGGGATGGCTTAATAGCCCTCCCAATAGAAATGATGTTGGTGCCAATATTCCAAATCTGAATAACGTGTCTTTCTCGAACACTAGCACCGATTCTATTGGGGAGGGTCACCGAGAGCTGCTTTTGTTATCAAAGCCTCCCATTGTAGCTGCAATAGGCATGGAAAAAATATTTCTAGAGTGCCAAGCACCCACCTCATGGCTAGAGACAAGCGCTCGCCATTAGATCAACTTCAAAATCGCGGAACAGACATGCTGTAGAATGGAAACCGCTGCCAAGTCTCTTCCATAATTCCATCGGTCGAGTGATCGAAGAAGGTGATCTAAGAGAGGGTCATAGCGTAGGCATTCATTGGGGGATTCATGGTGATAGCAAAAATTCATGCAATACCCGAGCATCACCGGACGGAGGTGCTAGACGAGGGCTCCCGTTTTAGATCAAGTTTTAAAATCACCAAGTAGACGCGGTGAGGGCTGGCAGCCACTACCAAACCTTTTTCCGAAATTGCGCCAGCTGAGTGACAAGAAAATGTGATCTAAAGGAGAGTCAAGGAATAGCACCTTGAGGGTGGGCTTCATGCCCCTCCAATTGATTCAACGTCGGCATCCACCATTTCAAAATTTGACATTTCCATCCACCTTGACACCAGTGTTGAATCAATGAGAGGGGCACGGGAGAGGCTCGCGACAACAACCTCTCCTATATAAGCTATTAGTGTGAGGCTCGCTCTGCATTAGAAATTAGCAAACACACCGACATCCGCCTTAAAAATCCAAATCGTTGAAAATTCTGACCAAACAGCCATCCACGACCCAATTTTTTATGAGGTTGTCTAAGGAGCAAAAGATTGTCATCGGTTAGGAGATGTGAATTCAAGGAGCCAAGGGACTGAAATGGTCATCGAGCTCATCCGATCAACTGGATGAATTTCACCTTGAAGGGGCCCAATGCAAAAGTTCCAGAGGTCATTTCCTAGAACTCTCAAGAACAAGGCCCATCTTACTTGCAAACTCTGCTACTGCGCAAACATAGGTTGTAATTAAAGAGAAATTGCAAGGCCATCACAGTGGCCCGAGGCCAATGCTCTGACTAAGTCAATTTTCTCTTGCAATCACCATGCTGCCATTCATAGAGAGATCTCCCCATTCACTTGTGACGCGACGCACAATCCAAGTGCTAGATGCGAGCTCGCCCTTGAAAGGCCACTTTCCAAGACATCCCTCGATGACACATTAGAATGACAACTGCTGTCAAACCATTCCCAATGTTGTGCTGATTGAGTTGGTGCAGAGGCGGTCTTAGGGAGCTCCTGTTAACGATCAGGAAGTTCTTTCATACCCATCTCTTACAAAAACCAATGTTAGCTGAATAATTTTAGAATCCAAGGCTCATATCCATCGATATCGTCAGCACTGGGTCTATATTCAAAGGCCACGAAGAGGTTCTGATAAGAGAAACTCCCCTGCTTGCTTGCACAAACATCCCCAAATGCTAGACGCAAGCTCCCGCCCTTAGCATCGCTCTCCAGATCATCGCAATGACACATTGGAATGACAACCACTATCGAACAACTCCCAAATTTGTGCCGATGGAGTGAGAAAGAAGAGCCAGATTGGGTCGACGAAAATGGTTAAGCCAGATCGGGTCAGCCAGCATGGCTCGGCCACCATTTTTTGCCAAGAGCTTTCGATATTAAAGCTCCCATGTAGCCGCAATAAGTACACCATGACAAATTGCTAGAGCACCGAGCACCCATAGCAAATTGCCATTATACCAAGCAACATCGGAGTGCTAGACACAGGCTCACGTTTAGATCAAGTTTTAAAATCACCAAAAGGACATGCCATGGATCGGCAACCGCTGCCTCACCTTTTCCAAAATTGAGTCATCAGAAAACATGATCTAAAGGAGAGCCGAGGAAAAGCACTAAGATTGCTTCATGCCCCTTTCATTGATTCAACATCACCATACACCATTTGAAAACCCAACAATCTAATCCACCTAGACACCAATGTTGAATCAATGAAAGGGGTATGGGAGAGGCTCGCGGCAACAACCTCTCCTATATAAGCTATTAGTGCAAGGCTCGCTCTACATTAGAAATCTGTGATAGCATAGATAACTCCCTTAAAAATCCAATTCAATGAAAAATGTGACCAAACAGCCATCCATGACACCATTTTTGGAGCTCGGCCAGATCAGGTCATCCAGCATAGCTCACCCAGAACAGGACGGCCAGCATGGCTCGCTCAGATCGGCTCGCCCAGATCGGCTTGGCCAGCATGGCTTGGCCAGAACGGCTCGGCCAGCATGGTGACTTGGTGACTTGGTGAGAGTACTTGGAACTATCAAGAACAAAGGCCAATCTTACATGCAAACTCTGCTACTGCGCAAACATAGGTTGCAATTATAGAGAAATTGCAAGGCAGTCACAATGGCCCAAGGCTAATGCTCCGACTACTAAGTCAATTTTCTCTTGCAATCGCCATATCGCCGTTCACAGAGAGATCTCCCCATATACTTGTGACGACACACAATCCAAGTGCTAGATGCGAGCTTGCCCTTGAAAGGCCGTATTCCAAGACATCCTGATGACACATTGGAATGACAACCACTGTCGAACCATTCCCAATGTTGTACCGATTGAGTTGGCACAGAGGCGATCTTAAGGAGCTCCCGCGTAGTAATTGGGAAGTGTTTCATACCCTTCTCTCACAAAAACCAATGTTAGCTGAACAAATTTATAATCCAAGGCTCATATCCATCGATATCGTCAGCACTGGGTCTATATTCAAAGGCCACAGAGAGGTTCATATAAGAGAACCTCCCCGGCTTGCTTGCACAAACATCCCCAAATGCTAGACGCAAGCTCTTGCCCTTAGCATCGCTCTCTAGATCACCGCAATGACACATTGGAACAACAACCACTGTCGAACAACTCTTGAATTTGTGCCGATGGAGTGAGAAAGAAGAGCCAGATTGGGTCTACAAAAATGGCTAAGCCAAATCGGGTTGGCCAGCATGGCTCGCCTGGATTGGGTTGGCCAGCATGGCTCAGCCATCATTTTTTGCTGAGAGCTTTCGATATTAAAGCTCTCATGTAGTCGCGATAAGTACACTGTGACAAATTGCTAGAGTGTCAAGCACCCATAGCAAATTGCCATTATACCAAGCAACGCCTGAGCGCTAGACAAGGGCTCACGTTTAGATCACCAAAAAGACACGCCATGGATCGGCAACTGCTGCCTCACCTTTTCCAAAATTGAGTCATTAGAAAACATGATCGAAAGGAGAGCCGAGGAAAATCACTGAGATCGCTTCATGCCCCTTTCATTGATTCAACATCACCATACACCGTTTGAAAACCCAACAATCTGATCTGCCTAGACACCAATGTTGAATCAATGAAAGGGGCATGGGAGAGGCTTGCGGCAACAACCTCTCCTATATAATCTGTTAGTGTGAGGCTCGCTCTGCATTAGAAATCTGTGATAGCACGGACAACTCCCTTAAAAATCCAATTCAATGAAAAATGTGACCAAACAACCATCCATGAAACCATTTTTGGAGCTCGGCCAGATTGGGTCGGCCAGCATGGCTTACCCAGATCGGCTCGGCTAGCATGGCTCAGCCAGAATAGCTCGCTAAGTTTAGGTCAGCCAGCATGGCTCGCCCAAATCAGCTCAGCGAACATGGCTCAGCCAGAATGGCTCACCCAGATCGAGTCGCCCCCGCATGGCTCACCCAGATCAGCTCGGCGAGAATGGCTCACCCAGATCAGCTTGACCAGCATGGCTCGCCTAGAATGGCTTGCCCAGATCGGGTCGGCCAGAATGGCTCGCCCAGATCAGGTTGACCAGCATGGCTCAGCCAGAACGGCTCACCCAGATCGGCTCGGCCTGCATGGCTCACCCAGATCGGCCCGGCTAGGCTGGTTCGCCCACCATTTTTCAAGCACACTACCTCCCCTATATAAGCTATTAATGCAAGGCTTACTCTACATCAAAAATGTACATTCAGTGCACAAGTACCTTAAAACCCAATTCAATGAAAAATGTGACCGAATAGCCATCCACGACCCCATTTTTCATGAGGTTGTCAATGAAGAATAAATTGGCATTGGTTAGGTGATTTGATTGCATCAGTTAGGGCGGTAAATTGATCAATTTTTGGAGACCGACTAGAATGGCTCGATGACCATTTTATATCGGAAGCTATCCGATTTGAGAATTATGACTCAAGTAGAATGGCTCGGGTACCCATTTTACAAACTTAAAGAGTTGACTTGGTGGGCCGACCTGGCAGGGTGACTTGATGAACAAACTTAAAGAGTCGACTTGGTGAGAGTACTTGGTGGGCCGACCTGGCAAGGTGACTTGATGAACGAACTTAAAGAGTCGACTTGGTGGGCCGACCTGGCGGGGTGACTTGATGAAAGAACTTAGAGAGTTGACTTGGTGAGAGTACTTGGTGACTTAGTGGGCCGACCTGGCCAGGTGACTTGATGAACGAACTTAAAGAGTCCACTTGGTGGGCCCACCTGGCGGGGTGACTTGATGAATGAACCTAAAGAGTTGACTTGGTGAGAGTACTTGGTGGGAAGACATAGCGGGGTGATTTGATGAACGAACTTAAAGAGTCATCTTGGTGAGAGTACTTGGTGGGCTAACTTGATGAACGAACCTAAAGAGTCGACTTGGTGGGTCAACTTGGCAGGGTGACTTGATGAACGAACTTAAAGAGTTGACTTGGTGGGCCGACCTGGCAGGGTGACTTGATGAACAAACTTAAAGAGTCAACTTGGTGAGAGTACTTGGTGGGCTGACCTAGCAAGGTGACTTGATGGACTAACTCAAAGAGTGGACTTGGTAAGAGTACTCGGTGGGCTGACCCGATCATGTGACTTGATGAACGAACTTAAAGAGTCGACTTGGTGAGAGTACTTGGTGGGCCGACCTGGCAGAGCGACTTGATGAACAAACTTAGAGGGTCGACATTGTGAGAGTACTTGGTGGGGTGACTTGATGAACAAACCTAAAGAGTCGACCTGGTGAGAGTATTTGGTGGGCTGACTTGGTGAGAGTACTTGGTGGGCCGACAAGGCGAGGTGGCTTGATGAGCAAACTTGAAGAGTCAACTTGGTGAGAGTACTTGGTGGGTTGACCTAGCGGGGTGACTTGATGAATGAACTAAAAGAGTCAACCTTATGGGCCAACTTGGTAGAGTGACTTCATGAACAAACTTAAAGAGTCCACTTGGTGGGCCGACATGGCAAGGTGACTTGATGAACGAACTTAAAGAGTCAACTTGGTGAGAGTAATTTGTGGGCTAACCTAGCAGGGTGACTTGATGAATTAACTTAAAGAGTCGACTTGGTGGGGTGACTTGATGAACGCACTTGAAGGGTCAACTTAGTGGGGTGACTCTATGAATGGACCTAAAGAGTTGACTTGGTGAGAGCACTTGGTGGGGTGACTTGATGAACAAACTCAAATATTCAACTTGGTGAGAGTACTCGGTGGTTCGACTTGATGAGCGCACTTGAAGAATCTACTTGGTCAGAGTACTTGGTGGGGTGACTTGATGAACGGATTCAAAGAGTCGACTTGCTGAGAGTACTTGGTGGCTCGACTTGATGAGCAGTCTTAAAGAGTCCACTTGGTGAGAGTACTTGGCGGGGTGAACTTATGAACGGACTTAAAGAATCGACTTGGTGGGAGTACTTGGTTGGCTGAACTGGTGGGGTGACTTGATGAACGGACATAAAGAGTTGACTTGGTGAGAGTACCTATATTTGTTCTGGTGACTTGATGAACGGACTTAAAGAGTTGACTTGGTGGGGTGACTTGATGAAAGGACTTAAAGAGTCGACTTGGTGAGAGTACTTGGTCGGGTGACTTGATGAACGCACTTGAAGAATCGACTTGGTTAGAGTACTTGGTGGGGTGACATGATGAACGAACTTAAAGATTCAACTTGGTGGGCCAACCTGGCAGGGTGACTTGATGAACAAACTTAGAGAGTCGACTTGGTGAGAGTAGTTGGTGACTTGGTGGGCCGACCTGGCCGGGTGACTTGATGAACAAACTTAAAGAGTTGACTTGGTGGGCTGACTTGGCCGGGTAACTTGATGAATGAACTTAAAGAATCGACTTGGTGGGTCAAACTAGCGGGGTGACTTGGTGAGAGTACTTGGTGGGCTGACCTAGCAGGGTGACTTGATGAACGAACTTAGAGAGTCAACTTTGTGAGAGTACTTGGTGGGTTGAACTAGCGTGGTGACTTGATGAACGAACTTAAAGAGTCAACTTGGTGAGAGAACTTGGTGGGTTGAGCTGGCGGGGTGAATTGATGAACAAACCTAAAGAGTCGACTTTGTGAGAGTACTTGGTGGGCCGACCTGGCGGGGTGACTTGATGACCGAACTTAAAGGGTCGACTTGGTGAGAGTACTTGGCAGGCCAACCTGGCGGAGCGACTTGATGAACGATCTTAAAGAGTCAACTTGGTGAGAGTACTTGGTGGGGTGACTTGATGAAAAAACCTAAAGAGTCAACTTGGTGAGAGTACTCGGTGGGCTGACCTTGCGGGGTGACTTAGTGAGAAAACTTAAAGAGTCGACTTGGTGAGAGTAGTTGGTGGGCTGACCTGGCGGGGTGACTTGATGAATGAACTAAAAGAGTCGACTTGGTGGGCTGACCTTAAAGAGTCCACTTGGTGGGCCGACCTGGAGGGGTGACTTAGTGAGAAAACTTAAAGAGTCAACTTGGTGAGAGTAGTTGGTGGGCTGACCTGGTGGGGTGACTTGATGAATGAACTTAAAGAGTCCACTTGGTGGGCCAACCTGGCGGGGTGACTTGATGAACAAACTTAAAGAGTCGACTTGGTGAGAGTAATTTGTGGGCTGACCTGGCAGGGTGACTTGATGAATGAACTTAAAGAGTCAACTTGGTGGGATGACTTGATGAACGCACTTGAAGGGTCGACTTGGTGGGGTGACTCTATGAACAGACCTAAAGAGTTGACTTGGTGAGAGTACTTGGTGGGGTGACTTGATGAAAGGACTTAAAGAGTCGACTTGGTGAGAGTACTTGGTGGGGCAACTTGATGAACACACTTGAAGAATCGACTTGGTTAGAGTACTTGGTGGGGCGACTTGATGAATGAACTCAAAGAGTCAACTTGGTGAGAGTACTTGGTGGCTCGACTTGATGAGCAGACTTAAAGAGTCAACTTGGTGAGAGTGGGCCTAACGAGGCGAGGTGGTGAGTGGGCCTAACGGGGCGAGTTGGTGGGGTGACTTGGTGAGTGGAATTAGAGAGCCAACATGGTGAGGTGACTCGGCAAGTTGGTTCGTTGAGATGACATTGTGAGTTGACTTGGCGAGTGAACTTAAAGAGTCGACTTGGCAACGTACTCGAGTTGACTTGGTGAGGCAACCTAGTGAGCGGGATCAAACAGTCAACATGGTGAGGCGACTCATGGTGAGGAGCTATCCTTGAGGCAACTTGGTGGACCTACTTGATTAGTCGACTTGGTGAGCCGACCTGACGAGCTGACACGGTGAGCAGGCTTAAAGAGGCAACGACTGGGTGGGGTAACTCGGCAAGCCAACTTATCGAGGCAAGATGGTGAGTCGACTTGGTGAGCTGACTCGGTGGGCACACTTAAAGAGTCAACTTTGTGAGGTGACTCGGTGAGTTAGCTCACTGATGTGACTTGGGCGGGCTGACCTGGCGAGCGAACTTAAAGAGGCAACTTGGGCGGGCTGACCTAGTGAGTGAACTTAAAGAGTTGACTTGGCAACGTACTTGAACAACCAACTTGGTGAGCTGACATGGTGAGTGGGCTTAGAGAAGCAACTCGGTGGGGCAACTTGGCAAGAACACTTGCTGGGGCAAGGTGGTAAAATGACTAGGTGATTCGACTTGGTGAGTTGACTTTGGGAGCTGACTTGGTGAGTGAACTTAAGGGGTCGACTTGGTGAGGCAACCTAAATAGTCAACTCGGTGAGCTGACTTGGGGAGCCAACATGGTGAGTGGTCTTAAAGAAGAGGTGACCTGGTGGGGCAACCTGGTGAGGCGAGATGGTAAGTCATCTTGGTGAGCCGGCTTGATGAGCTGTGAGCGGACTTAAAGAGTCAATTCTTGATTTGGCAAAGACCACATGGTCAGATGACTTGGTGAGCTGACCTAGCTAGCAAAATTGGCAAGAAAACTTATAGAATCGACCTGCTGTCCCTAGCCAGGATTGCACGCCTGGGTCGACCCAACTTGGGTCACCCGACTCCGTCACCCCAGCCTCGGGTGACTCGAATGGGTTGCTAGAGTTGGTCGACGAGGGGAAAAAAAATCATGGGAGGCCCTGTATAGCGAAAAGCTCTAAATTTTGGGCATTACAAAAAAAAAAAAACAAGTTACCCGCTTTTGGATCACGCACAAGTTTCAGTTCACGTATTGCCGATCCAACTCGAGGTGTTATGCCTAGCTAGCCAGATTCGAGGTAGGGTAGCCGATTTGAGAATTTTCTTTATAAAAAGAGATCAAAATTTGGACTTGGAAGATTTTTTCACCCTCGTAGAATTTACAGACCCCACCCGCTCGAAATTTGGCACTTGGAAATTACGAAGCCCTACCCGCCCAAAATTTGGACTTGGAAGATTTTTCTGCCCTCACAGAAATTGCAAACTTGACCCACATGGAAATTGCACTTGGAAGACTTTTTCGCACTTGCAGAAATCACAAAACCCCACCCACGGGGAATTCAGCACTTGGGAGATTTTTTCGCCCTTCCGAAAATTGCAAACCCCACCAGCTCAGAATTCGAGACTCAGGAGATTTTTTTCCCCCTCATGGAGATTTTACAAAACCCGACTCACCCGAAATTTGGCACTCGAGAGATCTTTTGCCCTGGCAAATTTTTCTACCCCTCCCTCCCACACGAAATTTGGTACTTGGGAGATTTTTCTGCCCTGGCAAAAATTGCAAACCCCACCCGCCAGGAATTTGGCACCTGGGAGATTTTTATGCCCTCGCAAAAATTGCAAACCCCACATGCTGGGAATTTGGCACTTGGGAGATTTTTTTGCCCTCGCAGAAATTTTCACAAAACCCCACCCACCCGAAATGTGGCACTTGGGAGATTTTTTTGCCCTGGCAAAAATTTCAAAACCCCACAAGTCGGGAATTCGACACTTGGGAGATTTCTTTGCCCTCGTGGAAATTTTCACAAGACCCCACCCGCTTGAAATTTGGCACCTGGGAGAGTTTTCCCGCCGTCGTGAAAAATTGCAAACCCCACCCACCCAAAATTTGGCACTTGGAAGATTTTCCTGCACTCGCACAAATTGCAAACCCCACCCATTGGGAATTTGGCACCTGAGAGATTGTTACGAGCTCGCAAGAAAAAACCTTGCAAACCCCACCCCCACCCAAAATTTGGCACTTGGGAGATTTTCTCACCCTTGCACAAATTACAAACCCCACCCGCCTCAGAGTCGAAAAAGGTTTTACGAATCGAGACGACAGAGGGCTGAATCTTAGTGGATCGTGGCAGCAAGGCCACTCTGCCACTTACAATACCCCATTGCTTATTTAAGTCATCTGCAAAAGATTCTTCTCGTCGATTGCTTGAAATTAATATCCAAGGTTGCTCCAATGTGCTAGTGCACCGATCGGAGATGGCCAATGACACGGGCCCCTAGGAGTGCAAGAGCACCCCTATTGTGGGTCACAATGTAGCCGAAGAGAGATATGCGCCGCATCTAGCATGGATTCTGACTTAGAGGCATTCAGTCATAATTAGACACATGGTAGCTTTGCGCCACTGGCTTTTCAACCAAGTGCTTTGACCAAATGTGTGAATCAATGGTTCCTCTCGTACTAAGTTGAATTACTATCACGGCACAGATCATCAGTAGGGTAAAACTAACCTGTCTCACGATGGTCTAAACCCAGCTCAAGTTTCCTATTGGTGGGTGAAAAATCCAACACTTGGTGAATTTTGCTTCACAATGATAGGAAGAGCCGACATCAAAGGATCAAAAAGCAATGTCACTATAAACACTTGGCTGCCATAAGCTAGTTATCCCTGTGGTAACTTTTCTGACACCTCTAACTTCAAATTATGAAAGACTAAAGGATTGATAGGCCACGCTTTCATGGTTTGTATTCGTACTCCCCACCTGACAATGTCTTCCGCCCAGATCGGGGCACCTAGACGCACCTTAAGGCCAAAAATAGGGGCATTGCCCCATCTCTACCTCACAGAATAAGTAAAATAATGTTAAAAGTAGTGGTATTTCACTTGCGCCCAAAAGCTCCCACTTATTCTACACCTCTCAAGTCATTTCACAAAGTCGGACTAGAGTCAAGCTCAATAGGGTCTTCTTTGCCCGCTGATTTTGCCAAGCCCATTCCCTTGGCTGTGGTTTCGCTAGATAGTAGACAGGGATAGTGGGAATCTCATTAATCCATTCATGCACGTCACTAATTAGATGACAAGGCATTTGGCTACCTTAAGAGAGTCTCCAGATTTCCAGGGCCCCCGCCGATGTCTCCAGATTTCCTAACATTTCCGTCTGCCGCTACGTCCCAGTTCGGGAATATTAACTCGATTCCCTTTCGATGATCGCGCAAAGTGCTCCCTTGAAATAGGGTTTCCCCATCTCTTAGGATCGACTAACCCATGTCCAAGTGCTGTTCACATGGAACCTTTCCCCATTTAAGTCTTCAAAGTTCTCATTTGAATATTTGCTACTACCACCAATATTTGCACTGGGGGCCGGTCCACCCAGGCTCACGCCAAAGGTTTCGCAACTACCCTGTCGTCCTCCTAATCATATGAGCCTGGCCCCTGATGCCTCTAATCATTTTCTTTACCCGATAAAACTTGTACGTGAGCTCCAGCTATCCTAAGGGAAACTTCGGAGGAAACCAGCTACTAGACGATTTGATTAGTCTTTTTCCCCTATACCCAATTTAGATGAATGATTTGCACGTCAGTATAACTGCGAGCCTCCACCAGAGTTTCGTCTGGCTTCACCCTGCTCAGGCATAGTTCACCATCTTTCGAGTCCCAACAGGTTTGCTCGCACTCGAACCCTTCACAGAAGATCAGGGTCGGTCGGCGATGCAGCCCCCGAGAGGGGATCTCGCCAGTCAGCTTCCTTGTGCCTCATGGGTTTTCCCAACTTGCCAACTCGCACACATGTTAGACTCCTTGGTCCGTGTTTCAAGATGGGTTGGATGGAAAGCCTATTGGCCAGTGCCACGAGCGTACAGGTGCTCGAGAGCCCGTTGTAAAGGTGCACGCTTTGCTCCTTGACTGCCGCGACGGAAGTATTTATGCGACCAGAAGGTCATGCTTGTGCCGTCGCGATAGCCCACGCTGGCACGTCCCCCGAACTGAGCAGCGGATCGGCTCACACTGTTCTGCATCTGATCGGGGCACATCGCCAGCTTCCATCCGCTTCCCTATTGGCAATTTCAAGCACTCTTTAACTCTCTTTTCAAAGTCCTTTTCATCTTTCCCTCGTGGTACTTGTTCGCTATTGGTCTCTCGCCCGTATTTAGCCTTGGACGGAATTTACCACCCGATTAGGGCTGCATTCCCAAACAACCCGACTCGCCGATAGTGCCTCGTAGTGCAATAGGGTTCGGGCCCAATGGGGCTCTCACCCTCTTTGGTGCCTCCTTCCAGGGGACTTGGGCCTGGTCTGTTGCTAAGGACGCTTCTACATACTACAATTTGACAGGCGCGGTCGTCAATTTTCATGCTAGGCTCTTCCCGGTTCGCTCATCGTTACTAGGGGAATCCTGGTAAGTTTCTTTTCCTCTACTTATTGATATGCTTAAACTCAGCGGGTACTCATGCCTGACTTGGGGATGCGGTAGAGATGCAGCAATGCCCGCACTGCGGTGGGCCGCTGAGCCCAGAATAAAGTTCCTCGCGAGGAATTGTTCGATCGGTGCAAACCAACGCCGGCCTTTGCGAGCCACCGCTCATCGCGACGGATCGACGGACCTCGTGCTCATTTCAGCCGACCGCGCGCCACTCGCGGATGTGGATGGCCATCTCCACTCCTTGCTGGGGAGGGAAAAAAAATTTAGTGCGATGCCCAAGTAGACGTGCCCTTGGCCGAGGCCTTGGGCGCAACTTGCATTCAAAGACTTGATGATTCATGGGATTCTGCAATTCACACTAAGTATCGCATTTTGCTACATTCTTCATCATGGCGAGAGCCGAGATATCCATTGCTGAGAGTCATGATTTTGTTTTGTTTTTGTCTTTCGATGACCTAAGCACGGAAGGCGCTGGCTCACGCTTCATTCTTTGGATTTCTAAGGTGCGTGATGCACCCGTGTATTGGGTGTTGACACATCCTGAACCTCGAGCACCCAATGGGTGCGATGAGGAATGCTGTGGTGTGTCCCCACCCCATCACCTCGCAAAGGTGGGAGGCGATGCATGGGAGAGCCATGTTAGCGGACGGGGCCCCTACCCCACAAATCATGCGAGTGCACACATCCTAAACACAGAACGCTCCAAGCGATGATTCAACACACCTGGGCAAGGCAACGTGGGGTTGCAGCAGTCCCGACTTGTCGTTGTCAAAATGACGGATCCCTGGCATAGCACCACGCACACGAATGGATCATGAAATCTCAATAGGGGATGAGGCCCAGACCCCCTTTGAACTGCAACCAAGCAAAGACCTCATGCTCTAGTGCGGACATCGTTCGAAGGCATTGATCCTAATCCAGATTGCATCCGAGTCTCTTCTTCGCCCTGCGGGGAATCCACGCTTTCGATCATGGGCATTCGATGTGACCCTCAACCTCGACAGCATTGGACCTGTAGCTTGGCCATCCACCACATCGCTATAGGGCCGAGTGTCCACATGTTGCCAAGATTTTGGAGGTGAGGAGGAGGCCAGCTCCATCCCCTACACGATTCAGGGTCTCGAACCAACAATGATCCTACCGTAGGTTCACCTATGGTAACCTTGTTACGACTTCTCCTTCCTCTAAATGATAAGGTTCAGTGAATTTTTCATGACGTCGACAACAGGAACTACCATCATCACCGCGATCCGAATACTTCACTAGATCATTCATTCAGTAGGAGTGAGGGGCGGTGTGTACAAAGGGCAGGGACATAGTCAACGTGAGTTGATGACTCACGCTTACTAGGAATTCCTCATTGAACATCAGTGTAGCGTGCATGCAGCCTAGAACATCTAAGGGCATCACTGACCTATTATTGCCTCAAACTTCCATGGCCTAGGAGGCCATAGTCCCTTTAAGAAGTTGGCCGTCAAGGGGAACCTCCGCATAGCTAGTTAGCAGGCTGAGGTCTTGTTCATTAACAGAATTAACCAGACAAATCACTCCACCAACTAAGAATAGCCATGCACCACAAACCCATAGAATCAAGAAAGAGCTCTCAATATGTCAATCCTTACTATGTCTGGACCTGGTAAGTTTCCCCGTGTTGAGTCAAATTAAGCCGCAGGCTCCAATCCTGGTGGTGCCCTTCATACTTAGACATGCATGGCTTAATCTTTGAGACAAGCATATGACTACTAGCAGGATCGACTAGGTAGCTTCTAACAACGAGGGGACCCCAAAGACCTGCTACAGCCAAGGGATGCCCACTGTGATGGGAAACTAAAATTTGCATTCGCTCCGTCATGCATCCAAACATAATCCGTTGTACAAGAAACAAGAATGACATTCACAGCACATGCAAGACTCGCAATGCTCAAAGATTTCACACAAGAGGAAAGTGTCCCATTGTCAACCGGAGAGGGCTAAACAGGGAGCCTCGGTTCACAGGCACCTGGGAAGAACATCCCGTATGGAACCCTTTACCCTTGAACTTGCTGTCGCCACTACTCGGAAAGAAGCCTCGAGTTTGTATGAGATGCACCACGTACGTAGCCACCTCAATTGTGATGAGAGCCTACCCGCATACATGGACATGTCTATAACCTCTAGAAAATATCTCCTTTCCTAGCACAGCCTTGCTAATCATTCCTCGTGACACGTGATCTGCCAACGCAAGTACAAAAAATTTCCTACGGGTGAACACTCGCACTAGCATTGTTGGACAAGCTTCAATCTCATGCACATGCACATACCGAAGAATTGCACCAGGAGGGAACCACCCGCGAGCACCCACATCTTGGCAAAAAGTATTCGTGTGATTTCTTCCCCTAGATAGACACGTTGGGCTTGCACTTGTTGGAGCATTGCAAAGATGATTGCTCTGGTTTGCAGGAGCTTGAGAAGAACATCTTGTACGAATCCCGTTCCCCCAAAATGGTCGAATCACAAATGCTCGCAGCAGAGTCGTAATGCAAAGATGTACACCGTGCACATGACCGAGTAAGGACACTCAAAGACATCCATTTCCTAGGCATATGCCCCCTACACGCTTTTTGGTGCACCTCGTAAAAACGACCATACTTCGACAAGGCCTCCCAGAATTTTGCATCTGAAGAGAGATGAAATGCCTTGGGCTTTTTGTCCACACAATGCAAACACTGAATGCTCTCTTTAGGGGGGAGCTGAAGAAGAGTATCTCCTGCAGAACCCATGAGCCGCAGCCATTCGGATCACACAGGGAAGGACAGGGCATGGAGAGTTTCCGCATCCAAACAAAAATTATCGGTAATAATCTATGCTTCTAATGGCCTTGACCACAAAGGCTGTCACGACAGTGCCATGCACTTCTGTAGGATGAGACAGTGAAGAGGCAAGCATGCACCAAGAACGCACTAGCAAATAAATTATGTGGAAACCAAACCTTTCACTGGCCCCCCTCTCAATCCCAAGGCTCTACCAATCGGTAAAAACTTAGGGTGGAGAGTGGACCCTCGATGAAATTAGGGATGTCGAGCAATGCACCCATGCAACCATCTCTTTCCTTCTTGCCATTCAGGCAGGATAAAAATGCAATGATAGAATGTGCCAATGAGACGGAGCCCTTGGCTAAAGGATACAACTCCATACACACTCAGCAACAAGCGCATCTTAGAATTGAACACCAAATTTGCAGTGTGTTGCAAGCTGTGCAGACACCTACATATAGGCTATATCCAACAAAACAAAGTGACAAGTACTTCCCAACAGCTCTGCCATTGCGATTACCGAATGGGATATACTCACCGCCACAGATTAATGACCATCATTACCATCTCGGAATAGATACAAGCACATTGAGCTTCATCTGATCAACTGGATGAATTTCACGTTGAAGGGGCCCAATCCAAAAGTTTCATAGGTCATCTCCTGGAACTCTCAAGAACAAGGCCCATCCTACATGCAAACTTTGCTACTGTGCAAACATAGGTTGCAATTAAAGAGAAATTGCAAGGCCATCACAATGGCCTGAGGCCAATGCTCCGACTAAGTCAATTTTCTCTTGCAATCACCATGCCGCCATTCACAGAGAGATCTCCCCATTCACTTGTGACGTGACGCACAATCCAAGTGCTAGATGTGAGCTCACCCTTGAAAGGCCACTTTCCAAGGCATCCCTCGATGACACATTGGAACGACAACTGCTATCGAACCATTCCCAATGTTGTGTCGATCGAGTTGGCACAGAGGCGACCTTGGGGAGCTCCCGCATAGCAATTGGGATGTGCTTTCGTACCCATCTCTCACAAAGACCAATGTTAGCTATGAACAAATTTGGAATCCAAGGGCTTGCATCCATCGATATCGTCGGCACTGGGTCTATATACAAAGGCCACAGAGAGGTTCTGAGAAGAGAAGCCCCCCATGCTCGCTCGCACAAACATCCCAAATTCTAGACACAAGCTCCCGCCCTTAGCATCGCTCTCCAGATCACCGCAATGACACATTGGAATGAAAATCGATGTCAAACAACTCCCAAAATTGTGGCAATGGAGTGAGAAAGAAGAGAAACTTTGGGGAGAGGCACATAGCAAATGGGCTGCTCCTTTATTCTGCTCTTATATACAGATCCGATGTCAATGATTTCATTTGGAATCCGAGGCTGCATTCATCCTTGCCCACACAAGCAATGGCTCTTCTGATCGAATGACCACGCGGAGCTTTTGATAACAAAGGCTCCCTTGTCACTCGTGATGCACAGCCCAATTGCTAGACAACGGCTCGCCCTTCAGATCGCTGCCCAGGCAACCACAACAACGGCACCATTGGAATGACAACCGCTGCCAAACCATTCCAAAAATTTTGCACCAAATAAGTTGTTGCGAAAAGAATGACTCTAGGGAGAGAGCACTCGCATAGCAAAATCAGGATGGCTTCACGACCCTTCCAATAGAAATGATACTGGTGCCAATATTGAAAATCCAAATAACGTTTTTTTCTCGAACACCAGCACCGATTTTATTGGGGAGGGTCGCCGAGAGCTTTTGTTATCAAAGCCTCCCATTGTAGCTAGGATAGGCACACAAAATTTTTTTCTAGAGAGCCAAGCACCCACCTCATGGCTAGAGACAAGGGCTCGCCATTAGATCAACTTCAAAATTGCAGAACAGACGCGTCGATGGCATAAATTTATGCAATGCCCGAGCAACACCGGACAGAGGTACTAGATGAGGGCTCTTGTTTTAGATCATGTTTTAAAATCACCAAGTAGATGCAGTGAGCGCTGGCAACCACTGCCAAACCTTTTTCCGAAATTGCACAAGCTGAGTGACAAGAAAACATGATCTAAAGGAGAGTCCAAGAATAGCACCCTCAAGGGTGGGCTTTGTGCCCCTCTAATCAATTCAACGTCGGCATCCACCATTTCAAAATTTGACATATCCATCCACCCTAACAACGGCATTGAATTAATGAGGGGAGCATGTGAGAGGCTCGCGGCAACCACCTCTCCCATTGTAGCCTCGATAGGCATGCAAAAAATTTTGCTAGAGCAGCAAGCACCCACCTCATGGCTATAGACAAGCGCTTGCCATTAGATCAACTTCGAAAACGTAGAAGAGACACGGTGTAGAATGGCAACCGCTGCCAAGTCTCTTCCATAATTGCGTCGGTTGAGTGATTGAAGAAGGTTTTCTAAAAGAGGGTCCAAGCATAGGCATTCATTGGGGGATTCACGCCGATGGCATAAATTTATGCAATACCCGAGCAACACCAGACAGAGGTGCTAGATGAGGGCTCCCATTTTAGATCAAGTTTTAAAATCACCAAGTAGACACGGTGAGGACTGGCAACCGCTGCCAAACCTTTTTCCAAAATTGCGCCAGCTAAGTGACAAGAAAACATGATGTAAAGGAGAGTCCAAGAATAGCACCCTCGAGGGTGGGCTTTATGCCCCTCTAATCGATTCAACATTGGCATCCATTGTTTCAAAATTTGACATATCCATCGGCTCTGACAGCGACGTTGAATCAATGAGGGGGGCACGGGAGAGGCTTGCGACAACCACCTCTCCCATTGTAGCCGCGATAGGCATGCAAAAAATTTTGCTAGAGTGCCAAGCACCCACCTCATGGCTATAGACAAGGGCTCGACAATTAGATCAACTTTGAAATCGCAGAACAGACGCGGTGTAGAATGGCAACCGCTGCCAAGTCTCTTCCGTAATTCCGTCGGTCGAGCGATCAAAGAAGGTGATCTAAGAGAGGGTCCAAGCGTAGGAATTTTTTGGGGGATTCGTGCCAATGGCATAAATTTATGCAATACCCAAGCAACATCAGATGGAGGTGCTAGATGAGGGATCCCGTTTTAGATCAAGTTTTAAAATCACCAAGTAGATGCGGTGAGGGCTGGAAACCACTGCCAATACTTTTTCCAAAATTGCGCCAGCTGAGTGACAAGAAAACATGATCTAAAGGAGAGTCCAAGAATAGCACCCTCGAGGGTGGGCTTCATGTCCCTCTAATTGATTCAACGTCGACGTCCACCATTTCAAAATCCAAAATATCCATCTTCCCTGACAGCGGCCTTGAATAAATGAGGGGGGCACGGGAGAGGCTCGCAGCAACCACCTCTCCCATTGTAGCCACGATAGGCATGCAAAAATTTTTGCTAGAGCGCCAAGCACCCAACTCATGGCTATAGACAAGGGCTCGCCATTAGATCAACTTCAAAATTGCAGAACAGACGCAGTGTAGAATGGCAACCGCTGCCAAGTCTCTTCCATAATTGTGTCGGTTGAGTGATCGAAGAAGGTGATCTAAGAGAGGGTCCAAGCATAGGCATTCGTTGGGGGATTCCCACCAATGGCATAAATTTATGCAACACCCGAGCAACACTGGACGGACGTGCTAGACGAGGTCTCCCATTTTAGATCAAGTTTTAAAATCACCAAGTAGACACGGTGAGGGCTGGCAAGCGCTGCCAAACCTTTCTCCAAAATTGCGCCAGCCGAGTGACAAGAAAACATGATCTAAAGGAGAGTCCAAGAATAGCACCCTTGAGGGTGTGCTTCAAGAAACAATGTTAGCTGAACAATTTTAGAATCCAAGGCTCATATCCATCGATATCATCGGCACTGGGTCTATACTCAAAGGCCACGGAGAGGTTCTGATAAGAGAAGCTCCCCTGCTCACTTGCACAAACATCCCCAAATGCTAGATGCAAGCTCCCGCCCTTAGCATCGCTCTCTAGATCACCGCAGTGACACATTGGAATGACAACCATTGTCAAACAACTCCTGAATTTGTGCCAATGGAGTGAGAAAGAAGAGCCAGATCGGGTCGACAAAAATGGCTAAGCTAGATCGGCATTGGTTAGGCAATTTGATTGCATCAGTCAGGGGGGTAAATTGATCAATTTTTGGAGACCGACTAGAATGGCTCGACGACCATTTTATATCGGAAGCTACCCGATTTGAGAATTATATCTCAAGTAGAATGGCTCGGGTGCCCATTTTACAAACTTAAAGAGTTGACTTGGTGGGACGACCTGGCAGGGTGACTTGATGAACAAACTTAAAGAGTCGACTTGCTGAGAGTACTTGGTGGGCCAACCTAGCAAGGTGACTTGATGAACTAACTTAAAGAGCCGACTTGGTGAGAGTACTCAGTGGGCTAACCTGGTCACATGACTTGATGAACGAACTTAAAGAGTCAACTTGGTGGGTTGACTTGGCCGGGTGACTTGATGAACGAACTTAAAGAGACGACTTGGTGGAACGAACTAGCAGGATGACTTCGTGAGAGTACTTGGTGGGCTGACCTGGCAGGGTGACTCGATGAATGAATTTAGAGAGTTGACTTTGCGAGAGTGCTTGCTGGGTCAAACTGGTGGGGTGACTTGATGAACGAACTTAAAGAGTCAACTTGGTGAGAGAACTTGGTGGGCTGAGGTGGCGGGGTGAATTGATGAACGAACCTAAAGAGTCAACTTTGTGAGAGTACTTGGTGGGCCGACCTAGCGGGGTGACTTAATGACCGAACTTAAAGGGTCAACTTGGTGAGAGTACTTGCCGGGCCAACCTGGCAGAGTGACTTGATGAATAAACTTAGAGAGTCAACTTTGTGAGAGTACTTGGTGGGGTGACTTGATGAACAAACCTAAAGAGTCGACTTGGTCATTTGATGAACGAACTTAAAGAGTCGACTTGGTGGGCCGACCTGGCAGGGTGACTTGATGAACAAACTTAAAGAGTCAACTTGGTGAGAGTACTTGGTGGGCCGACCTAGCGGGGTGACTTGATGAACAAACTTAAAGAGTCGACTTGGTGAGAGTACTCGGTGGGCTAACCTAGTCATGTGACATGATGAACGAACTTAATGAGTTGACTTGGTGAGCTGACTGGGCTGGGTGACTTGATGAACGAACTTAAAAAGTTGACTTGGTGTGTAAAACTAGCGGGGTGACTTGGTGAGAGTACTTGCTGGGCTGACCCGGCAGGGTGACTTGATGAACGAACATAGAGAGTTAACTTTGTGAGAGTCCTTGGTGGATCGAACTGGCGAGGTGACTTGATGAACCAACTTAAAGAGTCGACTTGGTGAGAGAACTTGGTGGGCCGAGCTGGAGGGGTGAATTGATGAACAAGCCTAAAGAGTCGACTTTGTGAGAGTACTTGGTGGGCTGACCTGGCAGGGTGATTTGATGACCGAACTTAAAGGGTCGACTTGGTGAGAGTACTTGGCGGGCTGACCTGGCAGAGTGACTTGATGATCGAACTTAAAGAGTCGACTTGGTGAGAGTACTTGGTGGGGTGACTTGATGAACAAACCTAAAGAGTTGACTTGGTGAGAGTACTCGGTGGGCCGACCTGGTGGGGTGACCTTGTGAGCAAACTTAAAGAGTCAACTTGGTGAGAGCACTCAGTGGGGTGACCTGGTGGGGTGACTTGATGAACAAACTTAAATAGTTGACCTTGTGGGCCGACTTAGGAAAGTGACTTCATGAACAAACTTAAAGAGTCCACTTGGTGGGCCAACATGGTGGGGTGACTTGATGAACGAACTTAAAGAGTTGACTTGGTGAGAGTAATTTGTGGGCTGAGCTGGTGGGGTGACTTGATGAATGAACTTAAAGAGTCAACTTGGTGGGGTGACTTGATGAACGCACTTGAAGGGTCGACTTGGTGGGGTGACTCTATGAACGGACCTAAAGAGTTGACTTGGTGAGAGTACTTGGTGGGGCGACTTGATGAACAGACTTAAAGAGTTGACTTGGTGAGAGTACTTGGTGGGGTGACTTGATGAGCGCACTTGAAGAATCGACTTGGTAAGAGTACTTGGTACGGTGACTTGATGAACAGACTCAAAGATTCGACTTGCTTAGAGTACTTGGTGGCTTAACTTGATGAGCAGACTTAAAGAGTCCACTTGGTGAGAGTACTTGGCGGGGTGAACTAATGAACGGACTTATAGAATCAACTTGGTGGGAGTACTTGGTTGGCAGAATTGGTGGGGTGAATTGATGAATGGACATAAAGAGTCGACTTGGTGAGAGCACTTGTACTTGTTCTAGTGACTCTATGAATGGACTTAAAGAGTCAACTTGGTGGGGTCACTTGATGAAAGGACTTAAAGAGTTGACTTGGTGAGAGTACTTGGTGGGGTGACTTGATGAAAGAACTTAAAGGGTCAACTTGGCGAGGTGACTTGGTGAACGGACCTAAAGAGTTGACTCAGTGAGAGCACTTGGTTGGGTGACTTAATGAACGGACTCAAAGAGTCGACTTGGTGAGAGTACTTGGTGGCTCGACTTCATGAGCAGACTCAAAGAGTCCACTTGGTGAGAGTACTTGGTGAGGTGAGTTGATGAATGGACTTAAAGAGTCGACTTGGTGGGAGTACCTAGTGGGGTGACTTGATGAAGGGACATAAAGAGTCGACTTGGTGAGAGTACTTGTTCTGGTGACTTGATGAACGGACTTAAACAGTCGACTTGGTGGGGTGACTTGATGAAAGGACTTAAAGAGTCAACTTGGTGAGAGTACTTGGTGGGGTGACCTAATGAACGCACTTGAATAATCGACTTGGTTAGAGTACTTGGGTGGGTGACTTGATGAACAGACTCAAAGAGTCAACTTGGTGAGAGTACTTGGTGGCTCAACTTGATGAGCAGACTTAAAGAGTCAACTTGGTGAGAGTACTTGGCGGGGTGAACTGATGAACGGACTTAAAGAGTCGACAAGCTGGGAGTACTTTGTGGGCCGACCTGGTGGGGTGACTTGATGAACGAACTTAAAGAGTCGACATGGTTAGAGTACTTGGTGGGGTGACTTGATGAATGAACTTAAAGAGTCGACTTGGCGGGCCGACCTGGCAGGGTGACTTGATGAACGAACTTAGAGAGTCGACTTGGTGAGAGTACTTGGTGACTTGGTGGGCTGACCTGGCTGGGTGACTTGATGAACGAACTTAAAGAGTCCACTTGGTGGGCAGACCTGGTGGGGTGACTTGATGAATGAACCTAAAGAGTCGACTTGGTGAGAGTACTTAGTGGGCAGACATAGCAGGGTGATTTTATGAACGAACTTAAAGAGTTGACTTGGTGAGAGTACTTGGTGGGGTTACTTGATGAACGAACCTAAAGAGTCAACTTGGTGGGCCGACCTGGCAGGGTGACTTGATGAACAAACTTAAAGAGTCGACTTGGTTGGCCGACCTGGCAGGGTGATTTGATGAACAAACTTAAAGAGTCGACTTGGTGAGAGTACTTGGTGGGCCAACCTGTCAAGGTGACTTGATGAACTAACTTAAAGAGTCGACTTGGTGAGAGTACTCGGTTGGCTGACCTGGTCATGTGACTTGATGAACGAACTTAAATAGTCAACTTGGTGGGCCGACTTGGCCGGGTGACTTGATGAATGAAATTAAAGAGTTGACTTGGTGGGTCGACCTAGCGGGGTGACTTGGTGAGAGTACTTGGTGGGTTGACCTAGCAAGGTGACTCGATGAACAAACTTAGAGAGTCAACTTTGCAAGAGTACTTGGTGGGTCGAACTGGTAGGGTGACTTGATGAACGAACTTAAAGAGTCGACTTTGTGAGAGTACTTGGTGGGCCGACCTGGCTGGGTGACTTGATGACCGAACTTAAAGGGTCGACTTGGTGAGAGTACTTGGTGGGCCGACCTGGTGGGGTGACTTGATGAGCAAACTTGAGAAGTCAACTTGGTGAGAGTACTTGGTGGGCTGATCTGGCGGGGTGACTTGATGAACGAATTTAAAGAGTCGACCTTGTTGGCCGACTTGGCAGAGTGACTTCATGAACGAACTTAAAGAGTCCACTTGGTGGGCCGACCTGGTGGGGTGACTTGATGAACGAACTTAAAGAGTCGACTTGGTGAGAGGAATTTGTGGGCTAACCTGGCGGGGTGACTAGATGAATTAACTTAAAGAGTCAACATGGTGGGGTGACTTGATGAACGCATTGGAAGGGTCGAGTTGGTGGGGTGACTCTATGAACGGACCTAAAGAGTTGACTTGGCGAGACCACTTGGTGGGGTGACTTTATGAACAGACTCAAAGAGTCGAATTGGTGAGAGTACTTGGTGGCTCGACTTGATGAGCGCACTTGAAGAATCGACTTGGTCAGAGTACTTGGTGGGGTGACTTGATGAATGGACTCTAAGAGTCAACTTGCTGAGAGTACTTGGTGGCTCGACTTGATGAGCAGTCTTAAAGAGTCCACTTGGTGAGAGTACTTGGCAGGGTGAACTGATGAACAGACTTAAAGAATCAACTTGGTGGGAGTACTTGGTTGGCCAAACTGGTGGGGTGACTTTATGAACGGACATAAAGAGTCAACTTGGTGAGAGTACTTGTACTTGTTCTAGTGACTTGATGAACAGACTTAAAGAGTCGACTTGGTGGGGTGACTTGATGAAAGGACTTAAAGAGTCGACTTGGTGAGAGTACTTGGTCGGGTGACTTGATGAACGCACTTGAAGAATTGACTTGGTTAGAGTACTTGGTGGGGCGACTTGATGAATGAACTTAAAGAGTCGACTTGGTGGGCTGACCTAGCGGGGTGACTTGATGAACGAACTTAGAGAGTCGACTTGGCTAGAGTACTTGGTGACTTGGTGGGCCGACCTGGCCGGGTGACTTTATGAACGAACTTAAAGAGTCCACTTAGCTGGCCGACCTAGCGGGGTGACTTGATGAATGAACCTAAAGAGTCAACTTGGTGGGCAGACATAGCGGGGTGATTTGATGAGCGAGCTTAAAGAGTCAACTTGGACAGAGTACTTGGTGGGGAGACTTGATGAACGAACCTAAAGAGTCAACTTGGTGGGCCGACCTGGCAGGGTGACTTGATGAATGAACTTAAAGAGTCAACTTGGTGGGCCGACCTAGTAGGGTGACATGATGAACAAACTTAAAGAGTCGACTTGGTGAGAGTAGTTGGTGGGCCGACCTGGCAGGGTGACTTGACGAACAAACTTAAAGAGTTGACATGGTGAGAGTACTCGGTGGGCTGACCTAGTCATGTGACTTGATGAACGAACTTAATGAGTCAACTTAGTGAGCCAACTTGGCCGGGTGACTTGATGAATGAACTTAAAGAGTCGACTTGGTGGGTCGAACAAGCGGGGTGACTTGGTGAGAGTACTTGGTGGGCTGACCCAGCAGAGTAACTTGATGAACGAACTTAGAGAGTCAACTTTGTGAGAGTACTTGGTGGGTTGAACTGGCGGGGTGACTTGATGAACAAACTTAAAGAGTTGACTTGGTGAGAGAACTTGGTGGGCTGAGCTAGCGGGGTGAATTGATGAACGAACCTAAAGAGTCAACTTTGTGAGAGTACTTGGTGGGCTGACCTAGTGGGGTGACTTGATGATCGAACTTAAAGGGTCGACTTGGTGAGAGTACTTGGTAGGCCGACCTGGCAGAGTGACTTAATGAACGAACTTAAAGAGTCAACTTGGTGAGAGTACTTGGTGGGGTGACTTGATGAACAAACCTAAAGAGTCGACTTGGTGAGAGTACTCGGTGGGCCGACCTGGCGGGGTGACTTGGTGAGCAAACTTAAAGAGTCGACTTGGTGAGAGTACTTGGTGGGGTGACCTAGCGGGGTGACTTGATGAACGAACTTAAAGAGTCAACTTGGTGGGCTGACTTAGCAGAGTGACTTCATGAATGAACTTAAAGAGTCCACTTGGTGGGCTGACCCTGCGGGGTGACTTGATGAACGAACTTGAAGAGTAGACTTGGTGAGAGTAATTTGTGGGCTGACCTGGTGGGGTGACTTGATGAATGAACTTAAAGAGTCGACTTGGTGGGGTGACTTGATGAACTCACTTGAAGGGTCGACTTGGTGGGGTGACTCTATGAATGGACCAAAAGAGTTGACTTGGTGAGAGTACTTGGTGGGGCGACTTGATGAATAGACTTAAAGAGTCGACTTGGTGAGAGTACTTGGTGGGGTGACTTGATGAGCGCACTTGAAGAATCGACTTAGTTAGAGTACTTGGTGGGGTGACTTGATGAACGGACTCAAAGATTCAACTTGCTGAGAGTACTTGGTGGCTCGAATTGATGAGCAGACTTAAAGAGTCAACTTGGTGAGAGTACTTGGCAGGGTGAACTGATGAACAGTCTTAAAGAATCGACTTGATGGGAGTACTTTGTTGGCCGAACTAGTGGGGTGACTTGATGAATGGACATAAAGAGTCAACCTAGTGAGAGTACTTGTACTTGTTTTGGTGACTTGATGAATGGACTTAAAGAGTCAACTTGGTGGGGTCACTTGATGAAAGGACTTAAAGAGTTGACTTGGTGAGAGTACTTGGTGGTGTGACTTGATGAAAGAACTTAAAGGGTCGACTTGGTGGGGTGACTTGGTGAACGGGCCTAAAGAGTTGACTCAGTGAGAGCACTTGGTGGGGTGACTTGATGAACGAACTCATAGAGTCGACTTGGTGAGAGTACTTGGTGGCTCGACTTGATGAGCAAACTCAAAGAGTCCACTTGGTGAGAGTACTTGGCAGGGTGAACTGAAGAACGGACTTAAAGAGTCGACTTGGTGGGTCGACCTGATGGGGTGACTTGATGAAGGGACATAAAGAGTCGACTTGGTGAGAGTACTTGTTCTGGTGACTTGATGAACGAACTTAAACAGTCGACTTGGTGGGGTGACTTGATGAAAGGACTTAAAGAGTCGACTTGGTGAGAGTACTTGGTGGGGTGACTTGATGAACGCACTTGAAGAATCGACTTGGTTAGAGTACTTGGTGGGGTGAACTGATGAACGGACTTAAAGAGTTGACTTGCTGGGAGTACTTGGTGGGCTGACCTGGTGGGGTGACTTGATGAACAGACTTAAAGAGTCGACTTGGTTAGAGAAATTTTTTTGGTGACTTGATGAACAGACTTGAAGAGTTGACTTGGTGGGGTGACTTGATGAAAGGACTTAAAGAGTCGACTTGGTGAGAGTACTTGGTGGGGCCACTTGATGAACGGACTTAAAGGGTCGACTTGGCGGGGTGACTTGATCAATGCACTTGAAGGGTCGAGTTGGTGGGGTGACTCTATGAACAAACCTAAAGAGTTGACTTGGTGAGAGCACTTGGTGGGGTGACTTGATGAACAGACTCAAAGAGTCAACTTGGTGAGAGTACTTGGTGGCTCGAATTGATGAGCGCACTTGAAGAATTGACTTGGTCAGAGTACTTGGTGGGGTGACTTAATGAACAGACTCAAAGAGTCAACTTGCTTAGAGTACTTGGTGGCTCAACTTGATTAGCAGTCTTAAAGAGTCCACTTGGTGAGAGTACTTGGCGGGGTGAACTGATGAACGGACTTAAAGAATTGACTTGGTGGGAGTACTTGGTTGGCTAAACTGGTGGGGTGACTTGATGAACAGACATAAAGAGTCGACTTGGTGAGAGTACTTGTACTTGTTCTAGTGACTTGATGAACGAACTTAAGGAGTCAACTTGGTTGGGTGACTTGATGAAAGGACTTAAAGAGTCGACTTGGTGAGAGTACTTGGTTGGGTGACTTGATGAACACACTTGAAGAATCAACTTGGTTAGAGTACTTGGTGGGGTGACTTGATGAACGAACTTAAAGATTTGACTTGGTGGGCCAACCTGGTGGGGTGACTTGATGAACAAATTTAGAGAGTCGACTTGGTGAGAGTAGTTGGTGACTTGGTGGGCCGACCTGGCCGAGTGACTTGATGAACAAACTTAAAGAGTCGAGTTGGTGAGAGTACTCGGTGGGCTGACCTGGTCACGTGACTTGATGAACAAACTTAAAGAGTTGACTTGGTGGGCTGACTTGGTTGGGTGACTTGATGAACGATTTTAAAGAGTCAACTTGGTGGGTCAAACTAGTGGGGTGACTTGGTGAGAGTACTTGGTGGGCTGGCCTGGCAGGGTGACTTGATGAATGAACTTAGAGAGTCGACTTTGTGAGAGTACTTGGTGGGTCGAACTGGTGGGGTGACTTGATGAACGAACTTAAAGAGTCGACCTGGTGAGAGAACTTGGTGGGATGAGCTTGCGGGGTGAATTGATGAATGAACCTAAAGAGTCAATTTTGTGAGAGTACTTAGTGGGCTGACCTGGCGGGGTGACTTGATGACCGAACTTAAAGGGTTGAATTGGTGAGAGTACTTGGCGGGCTGACCTGGCGGAGTGACTCGATGAACGAACTTAAAGAGTCGACTTGGTGAGAGTACTTGGTGGGGAGACTTGATGAACAAACCTAAAGAGTCAACTTGGTGAGAGTACTCGGTGGGCCGACCTGGCGGGGTGACTTGGTGAGCAAACTTAAAGAGTCAACTTGGTGAGAGTAGTTGGTGGGCTAACCTGGCAGGGTGACTTGATGAACGAACTTAAAGAGTCAACTTGGTGGGCCGACTTGGCAGAGTGACTTCATGAACGAACTTAAAGAGTCCACTTGGTGGGCCGACCTGGTGGGGTGACTTGATGAACAAACTTAAAGAGTCGACTTGGTGAGAGTAATTTGTTGGCTGACTTGGCAGGGTGACTTGATGAATGAACTTAAAGAGTTGACTTGGTGGGGTGACTTGATGAATGCACTTGAAGGGTTGACTTGGTGGGGTGACTCTATGAACGGACCTAAAGAGTTGACTTGGTGAGAGTACTTGGTGGGGTGACTTGATGAAAGGACTTAAAGAGTCAACTTGGTGAGAGTACTTGGTGGGGCGACTTGATGAACGCACTTGAAGAATCAACTTGGTTAGAGTACTTGGTGGGGCATCTTGATGAACAAACTCAAAGAGTCAACTTGGTGAGAGTACTTGGTGGGTCAACTTGATGAGCAGACTTAAAGAGTCAACTTGGTGAGAGTGGGCCTAACGGGGTGAGGTGGTGAGTGGGCCTAACGGGGCGAGTTGTAGGGGTGACTTGGCGAGTGGAATTAGAGAGCCAATGTGGTGAGGTGACTTGGCAAGCGGGCTCAAAGAGTCAACATGGTGAGGCGACTCATGGTGAGGAGCTATCCTTGAGGCAACTTGGTGGGCCTACTTGATTAGTCAACTTGGTGAGCCAACCTGACGAGCTAACACGGTGAGTGGGCTTAAAGAGGCAACGACTTGGTGGGGTAACTTGACAAGCCAACTTATCGAGGTGAGATGGTGAGTCGACTTGGTGAGCCAACTTGGTGGGTGCACTTAAAGAGTCAACTTCGTGAGGTGACTCAGCGAGTTAGCTCCCTGATGCAACTTGGTCAGGCCGACCTGGTGAGTGAACTTAAAGAGGCGACTTGGGCAGGCTGACCTGGTGAGTGAACTTAAAGTGTTGACTTGGCAACGTACTTGCACAATCAACTTAGTGAGCTAACATGGTGAGTTGGCTTAGAGAAGCAACTTAGTGGGGCAACTTGGTGAGCACACTTGCTAGGGCAAGGTGGTAAAATGACTAGGTGATTCGACTTAGTGAGATGACTTGGTGAGCAAACTTAAGGGGTCGACTTGGTGGGGCAACCTGAATAGTTGACTCGGTAAGCTGACTTGGGGAGCCAACATGGTGAGCGGTCTTAAAGAAGAGGTGACCTGGTGGGGCAACCTGGTGAGGCGAGATGGTAAGTCATCTTGGTGAGCTAGCTTGATGAGCTGTGAGCGGACTTAAAGAGTCAATTGTTGATTTGGCAAAGACCACATGGTCAGATGACTTGGTGAGCCGACCTGGCTAGCAAAATTGGCAAACAAACTTATAGAATCGACTTGCTATCCCCAGCTAGAATCGCACGCCTGGGTCGACCCAACTTGGGTCACCCGACTCCATCGCCCCAGCCTCGGGCAACCCGACTGGGTCGCCAGAGTCGGTCAACGAGGGGAAAAAAATAATCATGGGAGGCCCTGTACAGTGAAAAGCACTAAATTTTGGGTATTACAAAAAAAAAAAACAAGTTACCCGCTTTTGGATCACGCACAAGTTTCAGTTCACGTATTGCCGAGCCGACTCAAGGCGTTATGCCTAGCTAGCAAGATTTGAGGTAGGGTAGCCAATTTGAGAATTTTATTTATAAAAAGAGATCGTGATAGGCCCCATAAGGCAAAAAAGAATGAAATTTTGGGAGTTCAAAAACAAATGTTACCCAGTTTTGGATCGCGCACAAGGCTCGGGTCACATAGCATCGAGGTGCCCTAGGTGACATGATTCGAGCGAAAAGTCGACGGTGGCATGAGTCGTGCAAAAACATTGGAGGCCATTAAGGCTTGAGGCGCTTCGAGTCAAGGTTACCGAGGTGGGTCGGGTTGAAAACTTTGGGCGTTAACCAAAAAGAAAAAGATAACCACTTTTGGATCACGTACACAGCTCGAGGCACTTAGAATCAAGTCGAGAACGGTGACATGAGTCGTGCAAAAAATTTGGAGATGACTCGAGTCGGGGCATCCAACTCTATCCGAGTTCAAAACTTTGGGACTTGACAAAAAAAAGAAAAAAGAAAAGAGTTACCCGATTTTGGATCACGTAAGTGACTTGGGCCACTCAGAATCAAGGCAAGTGCGGTTACATGAGTCAAGCAAAAAAAAAAATGGAGGTGGTTAAGGCTCGAGGCAATTCGAGTCCGGGTAGCTTAGTCGATTTGAAAACTTTGGCCGTTAGCCAAAAAAAGAGCTAATCGCTTTTGGATCACGTACATGACTTGGGGCACATAGAATCAAGTCAAGCACGGTGACATGAGTGGTTCAAAGAAATTGCAGGCGATTAAGGCTCAAGGGGATTTGAGTTGGGGTTGTTGACACGATTCGGGTTGAAATCATTGGGTGTTAACCAAAGAAGGAAGAAGTTAACCGCTTTTGGATCACGTACATGACTTGGAGCACCAAGTTGAGCACAGTGACATGAGTCCTACGAAAAAACTAGAGGTGGTTAAGGCTTGAGGCGTTACGAGTCAGGGTTGCCGACACAATTTGGGTTGAAAACTTTGGGCGTTAACCCAAAAAAAGAGTTGACCACCTTTGGATCATGCACATGACTCGGTGCACTTAGAATCATGTTGAGCACGGTGACATGAGAAATGCAAAAAAATTGAAGGTAGTTAAGGATCGACGTAATTTGAGTCAGGGTTTGGGTAGTAGGGGCGATTCATGTTGGGGTCGCTGACACAGTTCAAGTTGAAAACGGTGACATGGGGTGTGCAAAAAATTCGAAGGCGATTCGAATCGGGGTAGCCAACTCGATTTGAGTTCAAAACTTTGGGCGTTAACCAAAAAAATAAGTTGACCAATTTTGGATCACGTACATAAGTCGTCTGCCCTCGCAAAAATTACAAAACCCGGGGACCCGCCTGGAATTTGCAGTCGAAAGATTTTTCTGCCCTCACAAAAATTTACAAACCCCACCCGCTCGAAATTTGGACTTGGAAGATTTTTTCGCCCTCACAGAATTTACAAACCCCACCCGCTCGGAATTTGGCACTTGGAAATTATGAAACCTCGCCGCCCGAAATTTGGACTTGGAAGATTTTTCTGCCCTCACAAAAATTGCAAACCTGACGCACATGGAAATTGCACTTGGAAGACTTTTTCGCACTCGCAGAATTCAAAAAACCCCACCCGTGGGGAATTCGGCACTTGGGAGATTTTTCCGCCCTTTCGAAAATTGCAAACCCCACCAGCTCGAAATTCGGGACTCGAGAGATTTTTTTCCCCCTCGTGGAAATTTTACAAAACCCCACTCACCCAAAATTTGGCACTCAAGAGATTTTTCTACCCTGGCAGAAATTTCTACAAAACCCCTCCCTCCCACCCGGAATTTGGCACTCAGGAGATTTTTCCGCCCTAGCAGAAATTGCAAACCCCACCCGCCAGGAATTTGGCACCTGAGAGATTTTTACGCCCTCGCAAAAATTGCAAGCCTCACCCATCGAGAATTTGGCACTTGGGAGATTTTTCGCCCTCGCAAAAATTTTCACAAAACCCCACCCTCTCAAAATTTGGCACCTGGGAGAGTTTTCCCGCCCTCAAAAAAAATTACAAACCCCACCCACCCAAAATTTGGCACTTGGAAGATTTTCCCACACTCGCACAAATTGTAAACCCCACCTGCTGGGAATTTGGCACCTGAGAGATTGTTACGAGCTTGCAAGAAAAAACCTTGCAAACCCCACCCCCACCTATAATTTGGCACTTGGGAGATTTTCTCGCCCTCACGCAAATTACAAACCCCACCTGCCTCAAAGTCAAAAAAGGTTTTACGAATCGAGGCGACAGAGGGCTGAATCTCAATGGATCGTGGCAGCAACGCCACTCGGCCACTTACAATACCCTGTCGCTTATTTAAGTCATCTGCAAAAGATTCTTCTCGCCGACTGCTTGAAATTAATATCCAAGGTTACTCTAATGGGCTATTGTGTCGATCGGAGATGGCCAATGACACGGGCGCCTGGGAGTGCAAGAGCACTCCTACTGCGGGTTGGGATGTAGCCGGAGAGAGATATACGCCGCATCTAGCATGGATTCTAACTTAGAGGCATTCAGTCATAATTTGACACATGGTAGCTTTGCGCCACTGGCTTTTCAACCAAGTGCAATGACCAAATGTGTGAATCAACGGTTCCTCTCGTACTAAGTTGAATTACTATCGTAGCACGGATCATCAGTAGGGTAAAACTAACCTGTCTCACAATAGTCTAAACCCAGCTCACGTTCCCTATTGGTGGGTGAACAATCCAACACTTGGTGAATTCTGCTTCATAATGATAAGAAGAGCCGACATCGAAGGATCAAAAAGCAACGTCGCTATGAACGCTTGGCTGCCACAAGCCAGTTATCCCTATGGTAACATTTCTGACACCTCTAGCTTCAAATTCTGAAAGTCTAAAGGACTGACTCACACCATTCCATATCCGACTGGGACACATCACCGGCCTCCATCCGCTTCCCTCCTAGCAATTTCAAGAACTCTTTAACTCTCTTTTCAAGGTCCTTTTCATCTTTCCCTCATGGTACTTGTTCGCTATCAGTCTCTTGCTTGTATTTAGCCTTGGATGGAATTTACCACCTTATTAGGGCTGCATTCCCAAACAACCTGACTCGTCAACAGCGCCTCGTGGTGCGATAGGGTCCGAGCCTGACGAGGCTCTCTCCCTCTCTGGCGCCCCCTTCTAGGGGACTTGGGCCTAGTCCATCACTAAGGATGCTTCTACAGACTACAATTCGACAGGCGCGACCGTCAATTTTCATGCTGGGCTCTTCCCAGCTCGCTCGCCGTTACTAGGGGAATCCTGGTAAGTTTCTTTTCCTTCGCTTATTGATATGCTTAAACTCAGTAGGTACTCACGCCTGACTTTGGGATGCGGTAGAGATGTAGCAATGCCTGCACTATAGCAGGCCGCTAAGCCCAGAATAAAGTTCCTCGCAAGGAATCGTTCGATCGGTGCAAACCAATGATGGCCTTTGTGAGCCACTGCTCGTCGCGATGGATCGACGAACCTCATGCTCATTTCAGCCAACCGCGCGCCACTCATGAACACGGATGGCTATCTCTGCTCCTCGCTAGGGAGGGAAAAATTTTATAGTGTGAGGCCCAAGAAGACGTGCCCTTAGCTGAGGCCTCGGGCGTAACTTGTGTTCAAAGACTTGATGATTCACGAGATTTTGCAATTCACACTAAGTATCGCATTTTGCTACATTCTTCATCGTGGCGAGAGCCAAGATATTTGTTGCCAATAGTCATGATTTTGTTTTGTTTTTGTCTTTCAGTGACCCAAGCATGCAAGGCACTGGCTCGTGCTTCATTCTTTGGATTTCTAAGGTGCGCGATGCACCCTTGTGTTGGGTGTTGACACATCTTGAACCCCGAGCACCCAATGGTTGTGACGAGAAACATTGTGGTGTGTCCCCACCCCATCACCTCACAAAGGTGGGAGGCGATGCATGGGAGAGCCATGTCAGTGGATGGGGCCCCTGCCCCACAAATCATGCGAGTGCACCCATCCTAAACACAGAATGCTCCAAGTGACGATTCAACACACCTGGGCAAGGCAACCGGGGGTTGCAGTAGTCCCAACTTGCCACTGTCGAAATGATGGATCCCTGGCACATCACTGTGCATGTGATCAGACCATGAAATCTCAATGGGGGACGAGGCTTGGACCCCCTCTGAACTACAACCGAGCAGAGACCTCTCGCTCCAATGTGGACGTTGTTTGAAGGCACTGATCCTAATCCAGATTGCATCCGAGTCTCTTCTTCACCCCGCAGGGAATCCACACTTTAGATCACCGGCATTCGATGTGACCGTCGACCTCGATGGTGCTGGACCCGTAGCATGGACATCTAGCACAAGACAAGGGCTTGCCATTAGATCAACTTCAAAATTGCAAAACAGATGCGATGTAGAATGGCAACTGCTTCCAAGTCTCTTCCGTAATTGCATCGGTCGAGTGATCAAAGAAGGTGATCTAAGAGAGGGTCCAAGCGTAGCCATTCGTTGGGGGATTCACGCTGATCCTTTTTCTAAAATTGCGCTAGCTGAGTGACAAGAAAACATGATCTAAAGGAGAGTCCAGGAATAGAACCCTCGAGGTTGGGCTTCATGCCCCTCTAATTGATTCAACGTCGGTGTCCACCGTTTCTAAATCTGACATATCCATCCACCTTGACAGTGGCATTGAATCAATGAGGGGGGCACAAGAAAGGCTCGCGGCAACCAGCTCTCCTATATAAGCTATTAGTATGAGGCTCGCTCTGCATTAGAAATTAGCGAACAGGCCGACAATTGCCTTAAAAATCCAAATCCTTCAAAATTATGACCAAACAGCCATTCACGACCCAATTTTTTATGAGGTCGGAAGAGGAGCAAAAGATTGTCATCGATTATGAGATGTGAGTGCATGGAGCCAAGGGACTGAAATGGTCATCGAGCTCATCCGATCAATTGGATGAATTTCACCTTGAAGGGGGCCCAATCCAAAAGTTTTGGAGGTTATCTCCTGGAACTTTCAAGAACAAGGCCCATCTTACATGCAAACTCTGCTACTATGCAAAAATAGGTTGCAATTAAAGAGAAATTGCGAGGCCGTCACAATGGCCCGAGGCCAATACTCCAAGTAAGTCAATTTTCTCTTGCAATCACCATGTTGCAGTTCACAGAGAGATCTCCCCATTCACTTGTGACGCAATGCACAATCCAAGTGCTAGACATGAGCTCGCCCTTGAAAGAAAGACCACTTTCAAAGACATCCCCCGATGACACATTGGAATGACAACCTCTGTTGAACCATTCCCAATGTTGTGCCGATCGAGTTGGCACAGAGGCGACCTTAGGGAGCTCCCGCATAGCAATTGGGATGTGCTTTTGTACCCATCTCTCACAAAAAAAAATGTTAGCTGTGAAAAAATTTAGAATCCAAGGCTCCTATCCATCGATATCATTGGCACTGGGTCTATATATTCAAAGGCCACGGAGATGTTCCGATAAGAGAAGCTCCCCTGCTTACTTGCACAAACATCCCAAATGCTAGACACAAGCTCCTACCCTTAGCATCACTCTCCAGATCGCCAAAATGACACATTTGAATGACAACCACTGTCGAACAACTCCCGAATTTGTGCCGATGGAGTGAGAAAGACAAGCAACTTTGGGGAGCCACGCATAGCAAACGGGCTGCTGCTTCATTCTGCTCTTATATATAGATCCGATGTCATTGATTTCATTTGGAATCCGAGGCTGCATTCATCCTTGCTCACACAAGCAATGGCTCTTCTCATCGAATGGTCACAGGGAGCTTCCAATTACAAAGGCTCCCTTGTCACCCGTGATGTGCAGCCCAACTGCTAGACGATGGCTCGCCCTTCAGATCGCTGCCCAGGCAACCACCACAATGACACCATTGGAACGAAAACCACTGCCAAACCATTCCAAATTTTTTTTTCCAAAGAAGTTGTTGCAAAGAGAATGACTCTGGGGAGAGAGCCCTCACATAGAAAAATCGGGATGGCTTCACAGCCCTCCCAATAGAAATGATGTTGGTGCCAATATTCCAAATTCGAATAACATGTCTTTCTCAAACACCAGCACTGATTCTATTGGGGAGGGTTGCTGAGAGCTTCTTTTGTTATCAAAGCCTCCCATTGTAGCTGCGATAAACACATAAAAAATATTGCTAGAGCGCCAAGCACCCACCTCATGGCTAGACACAAGGGCTCGCCATTAGATCAACTTTGAAATCAAAGAACAGACACGCTGTAGAATGGAAACCACTGCAAAGTCTCTTCCGTAATTGCGTCGGTTGAGAGATCAAAGAAGGTGATCTAAGAGAGGGTCTAAGCATAGGAATTCATTGGGGGATTTGCACTGATAGCAAAAATTAATGCAATACCCGAGCATCACCAGACGGAGGTTCTAGACGAGGGCTCCTATTTTAGATCAAGTTTTAAAATCACCAAGTAGATGCAGTGAGGGCTGGCAACTGCTGCCAAACCTTTTTCCGAAATTGCGCCAGTTGAATGACAAGAAAACATGATCTAAAGAAGAGTCGAGGAATAGCACCTCGAGGATGGGCTTCATGCCCCTCCAATTGATTCAATGTTGGCGTCCACCATTTCAAAATATTACATTTGCATCTACCTTAACACCGGTGTTGAATCAATGAGAGGGGCACGGGAGAGGCTCGCGGCAACAACCTCTCCTATATAAGCTATTAGTGCGAGGCTTGCTCTGCATTAGAAATTAGCGAACACACCGACATCCGCCTTAAAAATCAAAATCATTGAAAAATCTGACCAAATTGCCATACATGACCCAATTTTTTATGAGGTCTTCTAAGGAGCAAAAGATTGTCATCGATTAGGAGATGTGAATTCATGGAGCCAAAGGGATTGAAATGGTCGTTGAGCTCATCCAATCAACTGGATGAATTTCACCTTGAAGGGGCCCAATCCAAAAGTTCTGGAGGTCATCTCCTAGAACTCTCAAGAACAAGGCCCATCTTACTTGCAAACTCTGCTACTGCACAAACATAGGTTGCAATTAAAGAGAAATTGCAAGGCCATCATAGTGGCCCGAGGCCAATGCTCCGACTAAGTCAATTTTCTCTTGCAATCACCATGCCGCCATTCACAGAGAGATCTCCCCATTTACTTGTGATGTGATGCACAATCCAAGTGCTAGACACGAGCTCGCCCTTGAAAGGCCACTTTCCAAGACATCCCCCGATGACACATTGGAATGACAACCGCTGTCGAACCATTCCCAATGTTGTGCCGATCGAGTTGGCATAGAGGTGGTCTTAGGGAGCTCCTGTGTATCGATCAGGAAGTGCTTTCGTACCCATCTCTCACAAAAACCAATGTTAGCTAAACAATTTTAGAATCCAAGGCTCGTATCCATCGATATCGTTGGCACTGGGTCTATATTCAAAGGCCATGGAGAGGTTCCGATAAGAGAAGCTCCCTTGCTCGCTTGCACAAACATTCCCAAATGCTAGATGCAAGCTCTCTCCCTTAGCATCACTCTCTAGATCACCACAATGACACATTGGAATGACAACCATTTCAAACAACTCCCAAATTTGTGCCGATGGAGTGAGAAAGAAGAGCCAGATCGGGTCGACGAAAATGGCTAAGCCAGATCGGGTCGGCCAACATGGCTTGGCCACCATTTTTTGCCGAGAGCTTTCGATATTAAAGCTCCCATGTAGCCATGATAAGTACACCATGACAAATTGCTAGAGCGCTGAGCACCCATAGCAAATTTCCATTATACCAAGCAACGCTGGAGTGCTAGACAAGGGCTCACGTTTAGATCAAGTTTTAAAATCACCGAAAAGACATGCCATGGATCAGCAACTGCTGCCTCACCTTTTCCAAAATTGAGTCATCAAAAAACATGATCTAAAGGAGAGCCGAGGAAAAGCACTAAGATTGCTTCATGCCCCTTTCATTGATTCAACATCACCATACACCATTTGAAAACCCAACAATCCGATCCACCTAGACACCAATGTTGAATCAATGAAAAGGGCATGGGAGAGGCTCGCAGCAACAACTTCTCCTATATAAGCTATTAGTGCGAGGCTCATTCTACATTAGAAATCTGCGATAGCACGGACAACTCCCTTAAAAATCCAATTCAATGAAAAATGTCACCAAACAACCATCCACGACACCGTTTTTGGAGCTCGGCCAGATCGAGTCGGCCAGCATGGCTTGCCTAGAATGGCTCAGCCAGCATGGCTTGGCCAGCATGGCTCGCCCAGATCGGCTTGGCCAACATGGCTCGACCAGCATGGTGACTTGGTGACTTGGTGAGAGTACTTGGAACTGTCAAGAACAAAGGCCAATCTTACATGCAAACTCTGCCACTGTGCAAACATAGGTTGCAATTATAGAGAAATTGCAAAGCCGTCACAATTGCCCGAGGCCAATGCTCCAACTACTAAGTAAATTTTCTCTTGCAATTCCCATGCCGCCGTTCACAGAGAGATATCCCCATTCACTTGGGACGATGCACAATCCAAGTGCTAGACACGAGCTCGCCCTTGAAAGGCCGTGTTCCAAGACATCTCGATGACACATTGGAATGACAACCGCTGTCGAACCATTCCCAATGTTGTGCCAATCGAGTTTGCACAGAGGTGATCTTATGGAGCTCCCGTGTAGCAATCAAGAAGTGCTTTCATTCCCTTCTCTCACAAAAACCAATGTTAGCTAAACAAATTTAGAATCCAAGGCTCATATCCATCGATATTATTGGCACTGGGTCTATATTCAAAGGCCACAGAGAGGTTCCGATAAGAGAAGCTCCCCTGCTCGCTTGCACAAACATCCCCAAATGCTAGATGCAAGCTCCCACCCTTAGCATCGCCCTCCAGATCACCACAATGACACATTGGAATGACTACCGCTATCAAACAACTCCCAAATTTGTGCTGATGGAGTGAGAAAGAAGAGCCAGATCGGGTCGACAAAAATGGATAAGCCAGATCGGGTCAGCCAGCATGGCTCGCCCAGATCAGGTCGGCCAACATGGCTCAGCCACCATTTTTCGCCGAGAGCTTTTGATATTAAACCTCCCATGTAGCCGTGATAAGTACACCATGAAAAATTGCTAGAGTGCCGAGCACCCATAGAAAATTGCCATTATACCAAGCAACAACGGAGTGCTAGACAAGGGCTCACATTTAGATCAAGTTTTAAAATCACCAAAAATACACGCCATGGATCGGCAATCGCTACATCACCTTTTCCAAAATTGAGTCATCGGAAAACATGATCTAAAGGAGAGCTAAGGAAAAGCACTAAGATCGCTTCATGCCCCTTTCATTGATTCAACATCACCATACACCATTTGAAAACCCAACAATCCAATCTGCCTAGACACCAATTTTGAATCAATGAAAGAGGCAAGGGAGAGGCTCACGGCAACAACCTCTCCTATATAAGCTATTAGTTCGAGGCTCGCTCTACATTAGAAATCTGCGATAGCATGGACAACTCCCTTAAAAATCCAATTCAATGAAATATGTGACCAAACAACCATCCATGACACCATTTTTGGAGCTTGGCTAGATTGGGTCAGCCAGCATGGCTCGGCTAGCATGGCTCACCAAGATCGGCTCAGCCAGCATGGCTTGGCTAGAACGACTCACCAAGATTGGGTCGGCCAGCATGACTCACCTAGATCAGCTCGGCCAACATGGCTCGCCCAGATCGGGTTGCCCAGCATGGCTCACCCAAATCGGCTTGGCCAGAATGGCTCGCCCAGATCGGCTCGGCCAGAATGGCTCGCCCAGATCGGCTCAGCCAGCATGGCTCGGCCAGAATGGCTTGCCTAGATCGGTTCGGCCAGCATGGCTCGCCCAGATCAGCTCGGCCAGCCTGGCTCACCCACCATTTTTCAAGCACACTACCTCCCCTATATAAGCTATTAATGCAAGGCTTACTCTACATCTAAAATGTACATTCAGTGCACAGGTACCTTAAAACCCAATTCAATGAAAAATGTGACCGAATAGCCATCCACGACCCCATTTTTCATGAGGTTGTCAACAGAGACAAAGATTGGCATTGGTTAGGCGATTTGATTGCATTAGTCAGGGGGGTAAATTGATCAATTTTTCGAGACCGACTAGAATGGCTCGACGACCATTTTATATCGGAAGCTACCCGATTTGAGAATTATGACTCAAGTAGAATGGCTCGGGTACCCATTTTACGAACTTAAAGAGTTGACTTGGTGGACCGACCTAGCAGGGTGACTTGATGAACAAACTTAAAGAGTCAACTTGGTGAGAGTACTTGGTGGGCCGACCTGGCAAGGTGACTTGATGAACTAACTTAAAGAGTCGACTTGGTGAGAGTACTTGGTGGGCTGACCTGGTCACGTGACTTGATGAATGAACTTAAAGAGTTGACTTGGTGGGTCGACTTGGTCGGGTGACTTGATGAACAAACTTAAAGAGTTGACATGGTGTGTCAAACTAGCAGGATGACTTGGTGAGAGTACTTGGTGGGCTGACCTGGCAGGGTGACTCGATGAACGAACTTAGAGAGTCGACTTTGCGAGAGTGCTTGGTGGGTCGAACTGGCAGGGTGACTTGATGAACGAACTTAAAGAGTCAACTTGGTGAGAGAACTTGGTGGGCCGAGCTGGCAGGATAAATTGATGAACGAACCTAAAGAGTCAACTTTGTGAGAGTACTTGGTGGGCCGAGCTGGCGGGGTGACTTGATGACCGAACTGAAAGGGTCAACTTGGTGAGAGTACTTGGCGGGCCGACCTGGCAGAGCAACTTAATGAACGAACTTAGAGAGTCAACTTTATGAGAGTACTTGGTGGGGTGACTTGATGAAAAAACCTAAAGAGTCAACCTGGTGACTTGATGAACGAACTTAAAGAGTCGACTTGGTGGACCGACCTGGCATGGTGACTTGATGAACAAACTTAAAGAGTTGACTTGGTGAGAGTACTTGGTGGGCCGACCTGGCGGGGTGACTTGATGAACAAACTTAAAGAGTCGACTTGGTGAGAGTACTCGGTGGGCCAATCTAGTCACGTGACTTGATGAACAAACTTAATGAGTGAACTTGGTGAGCCAACTTGGCCGGGTGACTTGATGAACGAACTTAAAGAGTTGACTTGGTGAGAGTACTTGGTGGGGTCGAACTGGCGGGGTGACTTGATGAACCAACTTAAAGAGTCAACTTGGTGAGAGAACTTTGTGGGCTGAGCTGGTGGGCTGAATTGATCAACGAACCTAAAGAGTCGACTTTGTGAGAGTACTTGGTGGGCCGACTTGGCAGGGTGACTTGATGACCGAACTTAAAGGGTCGACTTGGTGAGAGTACTTGGCGGGCCGACCTGGCGGAGTGACTTGATGAACGAACTTAAAGAGTCAACTTGGTGAGAGTACTTGGTGGGGTGACTTGATGAACAAACCTTAAGAGTCAACTTGGTGAGAGTACTCAGTGGGCCGACCTGGCGGGGTGACTTGGTGAGAAAACTTAAAGAGTCAACTTGGTGAGAGTACTCGGTGGGGTGACCTGGCGGGGTGACTTGATGAACGAACTCAAAGAGTCAACCTTGTGGGCCGACTTGGCAGAGTGACTTCATGATCGAACTTAAAGAGTCCACTTGGTGGGCCAATCTGGCAGGGTGACTTGATGAACGAACTTAAAGAGTCAACTTGGTGAGAGTAATTTGTGGGCTGACTTGGCGGGGTGACTTGATGAATGAACTTAAAGAGTCGACTTGGTGGGGTGACTTGATGAACGCACTTGAAGGGTCAACTTGGTGGGGTGACTCTATGAATGGACCTAAAGAGTTGACTTGGTGAGAGTACTTGGTGGGGCGACTTGATGAACAGACTTAAAGAGTCAACTTGGTGAGAGTACTTGGTGGGGTGACTTGATGAGCGCACTTGAAGAATCGACTTGGTTAGAGTACTTGGTGGGGTGACTTGATGAACAGACTCAAAGATTCGACTTGCTGAGAGTACTTGGTGGCTCGAATTGATGAGCAAACTTAAAGAGTCCACTTGGTGAGAGTACTTGGTGGGGTGAACTGATGAATGGACTTAAAGAATCAACTTGGTGGGAGTACTTGCTTGGCCGAACTGGTGGGGTGACTTGATGAACGGACATAAAGAGTCGACTTGGTGAGAGTACTTGTACTTGTTCTAGTGACTTGATGAACGAACTTAAAGAGTCGACTTGGTGGGGTCACTTGATGAAAGGACTTGAAGAGTTAACTTGGTGAGAGTACTTGGTGGGGTGACTTGATGAAAGAACTTAAAGGGTCGACTTGGTGGGGTGACTTGGTGAACAGACCTAAAGAGTTGACTCGGTGAGAGCACTTGGTGGGGTGACTTGATGAAAGAACTCAAAGAGTCAACCTGGTGAGAGTACTTGGTGGCTCGACTTGATGAGCAGACTCAAAGAGTCCACTTGGTGAGAGTACTTGGTGGGGTGAACTGATGAATGGACTTAAAGAGTCGACTTGGTGGGAGTACCTGGTGGGGTGACTTGATGAAGGGACATAAAGAGTCAACTTGGTGAGAGTACTTGTTCTGGAGACTTGATGAATAGACTTAAACAGTTGACTTGGTAGGGTGACTTGATGAAAGGACTTAAAGAGTCGACTTGGTGAGAGTACTTGGTTGGGTGACTTGATGAACACACTTGAAGAATCGACTTGGTTAGAGTACTTGGTGGGGTGACTTGATGAACGGATTGAAAGAGTCAACTTGGTGAGAGTACTTGGTGGCTCGACTTGATGAGTAGACTTAAAGAGTCAACTTGGTGAGAGTACTTGGCGGGGTGAACTGATGAACAGACTTAAAGAGTCGACTTGCTGGGAGTACTTGGTGGGCTGACTTGGTTTGGTGACTTGATGAACGGACTTAAAGAGTTGACTTGGTTAGAGTACTTGTTCTGGTGACTTGATGAATGGACTTGAAGAGTCGACTTGGTGGGGTGACTTGATGAAAGGACTTAAAGAGTTGACTTGGTGAGAGTACTTGGTGGGGCAACTTGATGAATAGACTTAAACGGTTGACTTGGCAGGGTAACTTGATCAATGCACTTGAAGGGTCGAGCTAGGTGGGTGACTATATGAACGAACCTAAAGAGTTGATCGGGTGAGAGTACTTGGTGGGGTGACTTGATGAACATAGTTAAAGAGTCAACTTGGTGAGAGTACTTGGTCGGGTGACTTGATGAACGCACTTGAAGAATCAACTTTGTTAGAGTACTCGGTGGGGTGACTTTATGAACGATCTTAAAGAGTCAACTTGGTGGGCCGACCTGGCGGGGTGACTTGATGAACGAACTTAGAGAGTCGACTTGGTGAGAGTACTTGGTGACTTGGTGGGCCGATCTGGCTGGGTGACTTGATGAACAAACTTAAAGAGTCCACTTGGTGGGACGACCTCATGAGGTGACTTGATGAATGAACCTAAAGAGTCGACTTGGTGAGAGTACTTGGTGGGACAACATAGCAGGGTGATTTGATGAACAAACTTAAAGAGTCAACTTGGTGGGCCGACTTGGCAGAGTGACTTCATGAACAAACTTAAAGAGTCCACTTGGTGGGCCGACCCTACGGGGTGACTTGATGAACGAACTTAAAGATTCGACTTGGTGGGAGTAATTTGTGGGCTGACCTGGCGGGGTGTCTTGATGAATGAACTTAAAGAGTTGACTTAGTGGGGTGACTTGATGAATGCACTTGAAGGGTCAACTTGGTGGGGTGACTCTATGAACGGACCTAAAAAGTTGACTTGGTGAGAGTACTTGGTGTGGCGACTTGATGAATAGACTTAAAGAGTCAACTTGGTGAGAGTACTTGGTGGGGTGAGTTGATGAGCGCACTTGAAGAATCAACTTGGTTAGAGTACTTGGTGGGGTGACTTGATGAACGAACTCAAAGATTCGACTTGCTGAGAGTACTTGGTGGCTTGACTTGATGAGTAGACTTAAAGAGCCCACTTTGTGAGAGTACTTGGCAGGGTGAACTGATGAACAAACTTAAAGAATCAACTTGGTGGGAGTACTTGGCTGGCCGAACTAGTGGGGTTACTTGATGAATGGACATAAAGAGTCGACCTGGTGAGAGTACTTGTACTTGTTCTGGTGACTTGATGAATGGACATAAAGAGTCGACTTGGTGGGGTCACTTTATGAAAGGACTTAAAGAGTTGACTTGGTGAGAGTACTTGGTGTGGTGACTTGATGAAATAACTTAAAGGGTCAACTTGGCAGGGTGACTTTGTGAACGGACCTAAAGAGTTGACTCGCTGAGAGCACTTGGTGGGGTGACTAGATGAACGGACTCAAAGAGCTGACTTGGTGAGAGTACTTGGTGGCTCGACTTGATCAGCAAACTCAAAGAGTCGACTTGGTGAGAGTACTTGGTAGGGTGAACTGATGAACGGACTTAAAGAGTCAACTTGGTGAGAGTACTTGTTCTGGTGACTTGATGAACGAACTTGAACAGTCGACTTGGTGGGGTGACTTGATGAAAGGACTTAAAGAGTCAACTTCATGAGAGTACTTGGTGGGGTGACTTGATGAACACAGTTGAAGAATCGACTTGGTTAGAGTACTTGGTGGGGTGACTTGATGAACGGACTCAAAGAGTCAACTTGTTGAGATTACTTGGTGGCTCGACTTGATGAGCAATCTTAAAGAGTCAACTTGGTGAGAGTACTTGGTGGGGTGAACTGATGAACGGACTTAAAGAGTCGACTTCTTGGGAGTACTTGGTGGGCCTACCTGGTGGGGTGACTTGATGAACGGAATTAAAGAGTCGACTTGGTTAGAGTACTTGTTCTAATGACTTGATGAACGGACTTGAAGAGTCGACTTGGTGGGGTGACTTGATGAAAGGACATAAAGAGTCGACTTAGTGAGAGTACTTGGTGGGGCGACTTGATGAATGGACTTAAAGGGTCGACTTGGCTTGGTGACTTGATCAATGCACTTGAAGGGTCAATTTGGTGGGGTGACTTGATGAACAGAACTAAAGAGTTGACCTGGTGAGAGTACTTGGTGGGGTGACTTGATGAATAGAGTTAAAGAGTCAACTTGGTGAGAGTACTTGGTCGGGTGACTTGATGAACGCACTTGAAGAATCGACTTGGTGGGCCGACCTAGAGGGGTGACTTGATGAATGAACCTAAAGAGTCGACTTCGTGAGAGTACTTGGTGGGCAGACATTGCGGGGTGATTTGATGAACGAACTTAAAGAGTCAACTTGGTGAGAGTACTTGGTGGGGTGACTTGATCAATGAACCTAAAGAGTCGACTTGGTGGGCCGACTTGGCAGGGTGACTTGATGAATGAACTTAAAGAGTCAACTTGGTGGGCTGACCTGGTAGGATGACTTGATGAACAAACTTAAAGAGTTGACTTGGTGAGAGTACTTGGTGGGCCGACCTGGCAAGGTGACTTGATGGACTAACTTAAAGAGTTGACTTGGTGAGAGTACTCGGTGGGATGACTTGGTCACATGACTTGATGAACGAACTTAAAGAGACGACTTGGTGGGCCAACTTGGCCAGGTGACTTGATGAACAAACTTAAAGAGTCGACTTGGTGGGCCGACCTGGCGGGGTGAGTTGGTGAGAGTACCTGGTGGGCTGACCTGGCAGGGTGACTCGATGAACGAACTTAGAGAGTCGAATTTGTGAGAGTTCTTGGTGGGTCAAACTGGTGGGGTGACTTGATGAACAAACTTAAAAAGTTGACTTTGTGAGAGTACTTGGTGGGCCGACCTCGCTGGGTGACTTGATGACCGAACTTAAAGGGTCGACTTGGTGAGAGTACTTGGTGGGCCGACCTGGCGGAGTGACTTGATGAACAAACTTAGAGAGTTGACATTGTGAGAGTACTTGGTGGGGTGACTTGATGAACAAACCTAAACAGTTGACCTGGTGAGAGTACTTAGTGCGCCAACCTGGTGAGAGTACTTGGTGGGCCGACCTGGCGGGGTGGCTTGATGAGCAAACTTGAAGAGTCGACTTGGTGAGAGTACTTGGTGGGCTGACCTGGCGGGGTGACTTGATGAACGAACTTAAAGAGTTGCCCTTGTGGGCCGAGTTGCCAGAGTGACTTCATGAACAAACTTAAAGAGTCCACTTGGTGGGCCGACCTACCAGGGTGACTTGATGAACGAACTTAAAGAGTCAACTTGGTGAGAGTAATTTGTGGGCTAACCTGGTGGGGTGACTTGATGAATTAACTTAAAGAGTCAACATGGTGGGGTGACTTTATGAACACACTTGAAGGGTGGACTTGGTGGGGTGACTCTATGAACGAACCTAAAGAGTTGACTTGGTGAGAGCACTTGGTGGGGTGACTTGATGAACAGACTCAAAGAGTCGAATTGATGAGAGTACTTGGTGGCTCGACTTGATGAGCGCACTTGAAGAATCCACTTGGTCAGAGTACTTGGTGAGGTGACTTGATGAATGGACTCTAAGAGTCAACTTGCTGAGAGTACTTGGTGGCTCGACTTGATGAGTAGTCTTAAAGAGTCCACTTGGTGAGAGTACTTGGCGGGGTGAACTGATGAACAGACTTGATGAACGGACATAAAGAGTCAACTTAGTTAGAGTACTTGTACTTGTTCTTGTGACTTGATGAACGGACTTAAAGAGTCGACTTGGTGGGGTGACTTGATGAAAGGACTTAAAGAGTCGACTTGGTGAGAGTACTTTGTTGGGTGACTTGATGAACGCACTTGAAGAATCGACTTGGTTAGAGTACTTGGTGGGGTGACTTGATGAATGAACTTAAAGATTCGACTTGGTGGGCCGACCTAGCGGGGTGACTTGATGAATGAACTTAGAGAGTCAACTTGGTGAGAGTAGTTGGTGACTTGGTGGGCCAACCTGGCCTGGTGACTTGATGAACAAACTTAAAGAGTCAACTTGGTGAAAGTACTCGGTGGGCTGACCTAGTCACGTGACTTGATGAATGAACTTAAAGAGTCAACTTGGTGGGCCAACTTAGCCAGGTGACTTAATGAACGAACTTAAAGAGTTGACTTGGTGAGAGTACTTGGTGGGCTGACCTGGTAGGGTGACTTGATGAATGAACTTAGAGAGTCGACTTTGTGAGAGTACTTGGTGGGTCGAACTGGTGGGGTGACTTAATAAATGAACTTAAAGAGTCAACTTGGTGAGAGAACTTGGTGGGCCGAGCTAGCGGGGTGAATTGATGAACGAACCTAAAGAGTCAACTTTGTGAGAGTACTTGGTGGGCCGACCTGGCGGGGTGACTTGATGACCGAACTTAAAGGGTCGACTTGGTGAGAGTACTTGGCAGGCTGACCTGGCAGAGTGACTTGATCAATGAACTTAAAGAATCAACTTGGTGGGGTGACTTGATGAACAAACCTAAAGAGTCGACTTGGTGAGAGTACTCGGTGGGCTGACCTGGCGGGGTGACTTGGTGAGAAAACTTAAAGAGTCGACTTGGTGAGAGTAGTTGGTGGGCTGACCTGGCAGGGTGACTTGATGAACGAACTTAAAGAGTTGACTTGGTGGGCCGACTTGGCAGAGTGACTTCATGAACGAACTTAAAGAGTCCACTTGGTGGGCCGACCTGGCGGGGTGACTTGATGAACGAACTTAAAGAGTCGACTTGGTGAGAGTAATTTTTGGGCTGACCTGGCAGGGTGACTTGATGAATGAACTTAAAGAGTCGACTTGGTGGGGTGACTTGATGAACGCACTTGAAGGGTCGACTTGGTGGGGTGACTCTATGAACGGACCTAAAGAGTTGACTTGGTGAGAGTACTTGGTGGGGTGACTTGATGAAAGGACTTAAAGAGTCGACTTGGTGAGAGTACTTGGTCGGGCGACTTGATGAACGCACTCAAAGAATTGACTTGGTTAGAGTACTTGGTGAGGCGACTTGATGAACAGACTCAAAGAGTCAACTTGGTGAGAGTACTTGGTGGCTCAACTTGATGAGCAGACTTAAAGAGTCAACTTGGTGAGAGTGGGCCTAACAGGGCGAGGTGGTGAGTGGGCCTAATGGGGCGATTTGGTGGGGTGACTTGGCAAGTGGAATTAGAGAGCCAACATGGTGAGGCAACTCGGCGAGTTGGTTTGTTGAGATGACATGGTGAGCTGAATTGCTGAGCAAACTTAAAGAGTTGACTTGGCAACGTACTTGAGTCAAATTGGTGTGGCGCGAGCAAGCTCAAAGAGTCAACATGGTGAGGTGACTCATGGCGAGGAGCTATCCTTGAGGCAACTTGGTGGGCCTACTTGATTAGTCGACTTGGTGAGCCGACCTGACGAGCTGACATGATGAGCGGGCTTAAAGAGGCAATGACTTGGTGGGGTAACTCAGCAAGCCAACTTATCGAGGCAAGATGGTGAGTCGACTTGGTGAGCTGAATTGGTGGGCACACTTAAAGAGTCAACTTCATGAGGTGACTCGGCGAGTTAGCTCGCTGATGCGACTTGGGCGGGCTGACCTGGCGAGCGAACTTAAAGAGGCAACTTGGGCAGTCTGACCTGGTGAGCGAACTTAAAGAGTTGACTTGGCAATGTACTTGAACAACCAACTTGGTGAGCTGACATGGTGAGTGGGCTTAGAGAAGCAACTCGGTGGGGCAACTTGGCGAGCACACTTGCTGGGGCAAGGTGGTAAAATGACTAGGTGAGCTGACTTGGTGAGCAAACTTAAGGGGTCGACTTGGTGAGGCAACTTGAATAGTCGACTCAGTGAGTTGACTTGGGGAGCCGACATGGTGAGTGGTCTTAAAGAAGAGGCAACCTGGTGGGGCAACCTGGTGAGGCAAGATGGTAAGTCATCTTGGTGAGCCGACTTGATGAGCTGTGAGCGAACTTAAAGAGTCAATTCTTGATTTGGAAAAGACCACATGGTCAGATGACTTAGTGAGCTGACCTGGCTAGCAAAATTGGCAAGCAAACTTATAGAATCGACTTGCTATCCCCAGCCAGGATCGCACACCTAGGTCGACCCAACTTGGGTCACCCAACTCCGTCGCCCCAACCTCGGGTGACCCGATTGGGTCACCAGAGTGGGTCGACGAGGGGAAAAAAAAAAAATCATGGGAGGCCCTGTACAGCGAAAAGTGCTAAATTTTGGGCATTACAAAAAAAAAAAAAATAAGTTACCCACTTTTGGATCATGCACAAGTTTTAGTTCACGTATTGCTGAGCCGACTCGAGGCGTTACAGCTAGCTAGCCAGATTCGAGGTAGGGTAGCCGATTTGAGAATTTTCTTTATAAAAAGAGATTGTGATAGGCCCCATAAGGCAAAAAAGAATGAAATTTTGGGAGTTCAAAAAAAAATGTTACTGAGTTTTGGATCGCACATAGGGCTCGGGTCACGTAGCATCGAGGTGCCCTGGGTGACATGATTTGAAAGAAAATTCGACAGGTCATGAGTCGTGCAAAAACATTGGAGGCCATTAAGGCTCGAGGTGCTTTGAGTCGAGGTTGCCGAGGCGGGTCAGGTTGAAAACTTTGGGCGTTAACCAAAAAGAAAAAGTTAACCGCTTTTGGATCATGTACACGGCTCAGGGCACTTAGAATCAAGTTGAGCACGGTGACATGAGTCGTGCAAAAAATTTGGAGACGACTCGAGTCGGCGCTTCCCACTCTATCCGAGTTCAAAACTTTGGGACTTGACAAAAAAAAGAAAAAAGAAAAAAGTTACGCGGTTTTGGATCACGTAAGTGACTCGAGCCACTCAAAATCAAGGCGAGTGCGGTTACATGAGTCGAGCGAAAAAAAAATGGAGGCGGTTATGGCTCGAGGCAATTCGAGTCGGGGTAGCTGAGTCGATTCAAAAACTTTAGCCGTTAGCCAAAAAAAGACTTAATCACTTTTGGATCACATACATGACTTGGGGCGCATAGAATCAAGTCAAGCACGATGACATGAGCAGTTCAAAAAAATTGCAGGCAATTAAGGCTCGAGGCAATTTGAGTCGGGGTTGCTGACACGATTCGGGTTGAAATCTTTGGGTGTTAACCAAAGAAGGAAGAAGTTAACCGCTTTTGGATCATGTACATGACTCGGGGCACCAAGTCGAGCACGGTGACATGAGTCCTACGAAAAAATTGGAGGCGATTAAGGCTCGAGGCAATACGAGTCGAGGTTTCTGACACAATTTGGGTTGAAAACTTTAGGCGTTAACCCAAAAAATGAGTTGACCTCCTTTGGATCATGCACATGACTCAGCGCACTTAGAATCATGTCGAGCACAGTGACATGAATCGTGCAAAAAAATTGGAGGCAGTTAAGGCTCAACGCGATTCGAGTCGGGGTTCGGGTAGTTGGGGTGATTTGTGTCGGGGTTGCCAACATGGTTCGAGTTGAAAAATTTGGGTATTAACCCAAAAAAAAAAAAAGTTGACCTCTTTTGGACCACGTACATGACTCGGGGCACTTAGAATCAAGTCGAGCATGGTGACATGGGTTGTGCGAAAAATTTGGAGGTGATTCGAGTTGGGGTAGCCAACTCGATTTGAGTTCAAAACTTTGGGCGTTAACCAAAAAAATAATTTGACCGATTTTGGATCACGTACATGAGTCGTCTGCCCTCACGAAAATTACAAAACTCGGGGGCGCACCTAGAATTTGTAGTCGAAATATTTTTCTGCCCTCACAAAAATTTAAAAACCCCACCCACTCAAAATTTTGACTTGAAAGATTTTTTCGCCCTCCCGAAATTTACAAACCCCACTCGCTTGAAATTTGGCACTTGGAAATTACGAAACCCCGCCCACCCAAAATTTGGACTTGGAAGATTTTTTCGCCCTCACAGAAATTGCAAACTCGACCGAAATGGAAATTGCACTTGGAAGGCTTTTTTGCACTCGCAAAAATCACAAAACCCCACCTGCGACGAATTTGACACTTGGGAGATTTTTCCACCCTTCCGAAAATCGCAAACCCCACCAGCTCAGAATTTGGGACTCGGGAGATTTTTTCCCCCTCGTGGAAATTTTACGAAACCCCACTCGCCCAAAATTTGGCACTCAGGAGTTTTTTTGCCCTGGTAGAAATTTCTACAAAACCCCTCCCTCCTGCCCGAAATTTGGCACTCGGGAGATTTTTTCGCCCTGGCGGAAATTGCAAACCCCACCCACCAGGAATTTGGCCCCTGGCTGCCACAAGCTAGTTATCCCTATGGTAACTTTTCTAACACCTCTAGCTTCAAATTCTGAAATTCTAAAGGATCGATAGGCCACGCTTTCACGGTTTGTATTCGTACTGAAAATAAAAATCAAATGAGTTTTTACCCTTTTGTTCCAAACAAGATTTCTGTTCTCGTTGAGCTCATCTTAGGACACCTGCGTTATCTTTTAACAGATGTGCCACCCCAGCCAAACTCCCCACCTGACATTGTCTTCCACCCGGATCGGCACGCCTAGATGCACCTCTCAAGTCATTTCACAAAGTCGGACTAGAGTCAAGCTCAACAGGGTCTTCTTTCTCCGCTGATTCCACCAAGCCTGTTCCCTTGGCTGTGGTTTCACTAGATAGTAGATAGGGACAGTGAGAATCTTGTTAATCCATTCATGTGCATCACTAATTAGATGACGAGGCATTTGGCTACCTTAAGAGAGTCATACTTACTCCTGCCGTTTACCCGTGCTTGGTTGAATTTCTTCACTTTGACATTTAGAACACTGGGCAAAAATCACATTACGTTAGCATCCGCAGAGACAATCGCAATGCTTTGTTTTAATTAAATAGTCAGATTCCCCTTGTTTGTACCAGTTCTGAGTCGACTGTTCACCACTTAGGGAAAGCCCTCCGAAGGGGGCATCCTGCGTCTATCGCCCGATCGGCACGTGACGGCCCACCCTCGCCACAGGAGCAGCTCGGGCAGGCCGCTAATAGCCCACGAGTTCAGGGTGCAGACCCCTAGGCCCAGCCCTCAAAGCCAATCCTTTTCCCAAAGTTACAGATCCATTTTGTCAACTTCCCTTACCTACATTGTTCTATTGACCAGAAGCTATTCACCTTGGAGACCTAATGCGGTTATGAGTACGACTGGGCATGAATGGTACTCAGTCCTCTAGATTTTCAAGGGCTGCCAAAGGTGCACCAGACATCGCAGGACGTGCGGTGCTCTTCCAGCCGCTGGACCCTATCTCCGGTTGAACCGATTTCAAGGTGGGTAGGCTGTTAAAAAGAAAACTCTTCCCGGGGCCCCCATTGATGTCTCCAGATTTCCTAATGTTTTTGTTCGCCGCCACATCCCAGTTCAAGAATATTAACCCGATTCCCTTTCGATGATCGCGCAAAGTGCGCCCTTAAAATAGAGTTTCCCCATCTCTTAGGATCGACTAACCCATGTCCAAGTGCTATTCACATGGAACCTTTCCCCACTTTAGTCTTCAAAGTTCTCATTTGAATATTTGCTACTACCACCAAGATCTACACCGGGGGCCGGTCCACCCAAGGTTTCACAACAACCCTCGCGTCCTCCTACTCATTGGAGCCTGGCACTTGCCCTGACGGCCGAGTATAGGTTACGTGCTTCAGTGCCATCCATTTTCGGGGCTAGTTGATTTGACAAGTGAGTTGTTACACACTCCTTAGCAGATTTTGACTTCCATGACCACCGTCCTATTATCTTAATCAACCAACACCCTTTGTGGGATTTGGGTTAGCACGCAATTTGGCACCGTAACTCGGCTTTCGGTTCATCTCGCATCGCCAGTTTTACTTACCAAAAATGGCCCACTTGGAGCTCGCAATTCTGTGCTACAGCTCAACAGAGCAGTCGTGCTGACTTACCTATTTAAATTTTGAGAATGGGTCGAGGGCGTTACGCCCCCGATGCCTCTAATCATTTTCTTTACTCGAGAAAACTCGCATGTGAGCTCCAACTATCCTGAGGGAAACTTCAGAGGAAACTAGCTACTAGACAGTTCGATTAGTCTTTCACCCCTATACCCAAGTTAGATGAATGATTTGCACATTAGTATCGTTGGGGGCCTCCACCAGAGCTTCCTCTGGCCTTGCCCTACTCAGGCATAGTTCACCATCTTTCGGGTCCCAACAGGTGTGCTCACACTCGAACCCTTCATAGAAGATCAGGGTCAGTCAGCGGTGCACCCCCTGAGAGGGGATCTTGCCAGTCAGCTTCCTTGCACCTCGCAAGTTTTCCCAACCTGCCAACTCACACACATGTTAGACTCCTTGGTCCGTGTTTCAAGATGGGACGGATGGAAAGCTCGCTGGCCAGCGCCACGAGTGCACAGGTGCCTGAGAGCCCCCCATAAAGGTGCGCACTTTGCTCCTCGACCACCGCGATGAAAGTATTTGTGTGACCAGAAGGTCGTGCTTGTGCCGCTGTGACAGCCTACACTGGCACGTCCCCCAAACTGAGCGGCGGACCGGCTCACACCATTCCGCATCTGACTGGGGCACATCGCCAACCTCCATTCGCTTCCCTCCTAGCAATTTCAAGCACTCTTTAACTCTCTTTTCAAAGTCCTTTTCATCTCTCCCTCGCGGTACTTGTTCGCTATCAGTCTCTCACTCATATTTAGCCTTGGACAGAATTTACCACCCGATTAGGGCTGCATTCCCAAACAACCTGACTCGTCGATAGCACCTCATGGTGCGATAGGGTCTGGGCCCGACGGGGCTCTCACCCTCTTCGTCGCCCCCTTCAAGGGGACTTGGGCTTGGTCCGTCGTTGAGGACACTTCTATAGACTACAATTTGACAGGCGCGGCCATCGATTTTCATGCTGGGCTCTTCCCGGTTCGCTCGCCGTTACTAGGGGAATCCTGGTAAGTTTCTTTTCCTTCACTTATTGATATGCTTAAACTTAGCAGGTACTCACACATGACTTGGGGATGCGGTAGAGATGTAGCAATGCCCGCACTGCGGCGGGTCACTGAGCCCAGAATAAAGTTCCTCACGAGGAATCGTTCGATCAGCGCAAACCAATGCCAGCCTTTGCAAGCCACCTCTCGTCGTGATGGATCGACGGACCTCGTGCTCATTTCAGCTGACCACGTACCACTCGCGGACATGGATGGCCATCTCCGCTCCTCACTGGGTAGGGCAAAAAAATTTAGTACGATGCCCAAGTAGATGTGCCCTTGGCCGAGGCCTCAGGCACAAGTTGCATTCAAAGACCTGATGATTCACGAGATTCTACAATTCACACTAAGTATCGCATTTCGCTATATTCTTCATCATGGCGAGAGCTGAGATATCCATTGCTGAGAGTCATGATTTTGTTTTGTTTTTGTCTTTTGGTGACCCAAGTATGCAAGGCGCTAGCTCTCTCTTTGTTCTTTGGATTTCTAAGGTGCGTGATGCACCTGTGTGTTGGGTGTTGACACATCCCGAACCCCGAGCACCCAATGGGTGCGACGAGGAACGCTGTGGTGTGTCCCTGCCCAATCACCTCACAAAGGTGGGAGGCAATGCATGGGAGAGCAGTGTCAACAGATGGGACCCCTGCCCCATAAATCATGCTAGTGCACCCATCCTAAACATAGAATGCTCCAAGCGATGATTCAGCACACCTGGGCAAGGCAACGGGGGGTTGCAGCAGTCCTGACTTGCCACCGTCGAAACAACGGATCCTTGGCATAGTGTCGCGCACATGATCGGACCATGAAATCTCAATAGGGGATGAGGCTCGAACCCCCTCTGAACTACAACTGAGCAGAGACCTCTCGCTTTGACACGGACATCATTCAAAGGCACCGATCCTAATCTAGATTGCATCCGAGTCTCTTCTTTGCCCCGCGAGGAATCCACGCTTTAGATCATGGGCATTCGATGTGACCCTCGACCTCGACGATGCTGGACCTGTAGCTTGGCCATCCAACACATTGTTTTAGGGCTGAGTGTCCGCACGTCGCTGAGATTTTGAGGGTGAGGAGGAAGCCAGCTCCATCCCCTACATGATTCAGGGTCTCGAATCGACAATGATCCTACCGCAGGTTCACCTACGGTAACCTTGTTATGACTTCTCCTTCCTCTAAATGATAAGGTTTAGTGAACTTCTCGCAACGTCGCCGATAGGAACTATCATCGTCGTCATGATCCGAACACTTTACCAGATCATTCAATTGGTAGAAGTGATGGGCGGTGTGTACGAAGGACAGGGACATAGTCAACACGAGCTGATGACTCGCGCTTACTAGGAATTCCTCGTTGAAGATCAATAATTGCAATGGTCTATCCCCATCACGATGCAATTTGGCAAGATTTCCCAAACCTTTTGGGCTAGGGAGAGAAACTCATTGGTTGCATCAGTGTAGCGCGCATGCGGCCCAGAACATCTAAGTTCATCACAGACCTGTTATTGCCTCAAACTTCCATGGCCTAGGAGGCCATAGTCCCTCTAAGAAGCAGGCCGCAAAGGGGAACCTTCGCATAGCTAGTTAGCAGGCTGAGGTCTCATTCATTAACAAAATTAACTAGACAAATTGCTCCACCAACTAAGAACGGCCTTGCACCACCACCCATAGAATCAAGAAAGAGCTCTCAATCTGTCAATCCTTACTATGTCCGGACCTGGTAAGTTTCCCCATGTTGAGTCAAATTAAGCCACAGGCTCCACTCCTGGTGGTGCCCTTCTGTCAATTCCTTTAAGTTTCAGCCTTGCAACCATAATCCCCTCGGAACCCAAACACTCTAATTTCTCAGAAGGTGCTGGCGGAGTCCTTAGAGCAACATCCACCGATCCCTGGTCAACATTGTTTATCGTTGAGACTAGGACGGTATCTGATCATCTTTGAGCCCCCAACTTTCATTCTTGATTAATGAAAACATCCTTGGCAAATGCTTTCGCAGTGGTTAATCTTCCATAAATCCAAGAATTTCACCTCAGACAATGAAATATGAATGCCCCTGACTATCCCTATTAATCATTACTACGGTCCCAAAGGCCAACGGAATAGGACCAAACTCTTATCGCGTTATTCCATGTTAATGTATTCAGAGCGTAGGCTTGCTTTGAGCACTCTAATTTTTTCAAAGTAACGACACCGGAACCGTGACCCAACCAATTAAGGCCAAGAACACGCCGCCGGCAGAAGGGACGTGAGGGCCAGTGCACACCCAGAAGGCGGACTGACCGTGATGACCCAAGGTCCAACTATGAGCTTTTTAACTGCAACAACTTAAATATACGCTATTAGAGCTGGAATTACCGTGGCTTTTGGCACCAGACTTGCCCTCTAATGGATCCTCGTTAAGGGATTTAGATTGTACTCATTCCAATTACCAGACTTGATGAGCCCAGTATTGTTATTTATTGTCACTACCTCCCCGTGTCAGGATTGGGTAATTTGCGCACCTGCTGCCTTCCTTGGATGTGGTAGCCATTTCTCAGGCTCCCTCTCCAAAATCAAACCCTAATTCTCCATCACCCATCACCACCATGGTAGGCCTCTATCCTACCATTGAAAGTTGATAGGGCAGAAATTTGAATGAAGCGTCGCTAGCACAAAGGCCGTGCGATCCGTCGAGTTATCATGAATCACCGGAATAGCGGGCGAGCCCGCGCTAGCCTTTTATCTAATAAATGCATCCCTTATGAGAGTCAAGATTTGGTGCATGTATTAGCTCTAGAATTACTACGATTATCTGAGTAGCAAAGTACCATCAAAGAAACTATAACTTATTTAATGAGCCATCCGTAGTTTCACAGTCTGAAATAGTTCATACTTAGACATGCATGGCTTAATCTTTGAGACAAGCATATGACTACTGGCAGGATCGACCAGGTAGCTTCTAACAACAAGGGGACCCCCAAGACCTGCTACAGCCAAGGGATGCCCGCCGCGATGGGAAACCAAAATTTGCATTCGCTCCGTCATGCATCCAAACATAATCCGTCGGACAAGTAACAAGAATGACATTCACAGCACATGCAGGACTCACAACGCTCAAAGATTTCACACAAGAGGAAAGTGTCCCATTGTCGACCAGAGAGGGCCAAATAGGGAGCCTCGATTCACAAGCACCTAGGAAGAACATCCCATATAGAACCCTTTACCCTCGAACTCGCTGTCGCCACTACTCGGAAAGAAGCCTCAAGTCTGTATGAGATGCACTGCACACGTAGCCACCTAATTTATAAGGCCACTCAAAGACATCCATTTCCCAGGCATATGCCTCCTACATGCCTGTTGAGGTGTACTCGCACAGAAAAAATCCTTCTCGATCGCAACAAACATTTTGCCATGACGAAGAGCTGGTTGTCGAAGTGCCAATGGAGATCACCGTGCTGAAGGGTGAAGGGTCGTGTGAGTCAAAAACATGGTTGGTTATGCGATCGGCAAAGGAATCACTGTGCACGCGACCACCTCAATTATAAGGCCACTCAAGGGCATCTTGTATAACACTCCCTCCACACATTTATAGGTGCTAAGAGCCCACCCACATACACAGACATGTCTATAACCTCTGGCAAATATCATCCTTCCCAGCACAGCCTCGCTAACCATTCCCCGTGAAATGTGATTTGCCAGCGCAGGTACAAAAAAGTTCCTATGGGTGAACACTCGCACTAGCATTGTCGTACAAGCTTCAATCTCATGCACATGCACATACCGAAGAACTACACTGCGAGGGAACCACCCGTGAGCACCCACATCTCGGCAAAAAGCATTCGTGCAATTTCTTTCCCTAGATAGACATGTTGGGCCTGCACTTGTCAAAGCATTGCAAAGATGAGCACTCTGGTTCGCAGGAGCCTGAGAAGAACATCTCGTAAGAAACCCGTTCCCCCAAAATTCTCGAATCAAAAATGCTCACAGTAGAGTCATAATGCAAAGATGTACACCATGCACGCGATCGAGTAAGGACACTCAGAGACATCCATTTCCCAGGCATATGCCCCCTACATGCTTTTTGGTGCACCCCATACAAATGGCCATACTTTGACAAGCCCTCACAAAATTTTGCATCTGAAGAGAGATGAAATGCCTTGGGCTTTTTGTCCACACAATGCAAACACCAAATGCTCTCTTTAGGGGGGAGCTGAAGAAGAGTATCTCCCGCAGAACCCATGAGCTACAGCCGTTTGGATCCCACAGGGCAGGATAGGGCATGGAGAGTTTCCGCATCCAAACAAAAATTATCGATAATACTCTACGCTTCTACTAGCTCAGACCACAAAGGCTGTCACGACAATTCCATGCACTTCTGTAGGATGAGATAGTGAAGAGGCAAGCATGCACCGAGAACGCACTAGCGAATAAATTATGCAGCAACCAAACCTTTCGCCGGCCCCACTCTCAATCCCAAGGCTCTACCAATCGGCAAAAACTTAGGGTGGAGAGTGGACCCTCGATGAAATTAAGGACGTCGAGCAATGCACCTGTGCAACCATCTCTTTCCTTCTTGTCGTCCGGGCAGGATAAAAATGCAATGATAGAATGTGCCAATGAGACGGAGCCCTTGGCTAAAAGATACAACTCCATACACACTCAGCAAAAAGTGCATCTTAGAATTGAACACCAAATGTGCAGTGTGTTGCAAGCCGTGTAGACACCTACATATAGGGTATATCCAACAAAACAAAGTGACAAGTACTTCCCAACAGCTCCGCCATTGTGATTACCGAATGGGATATACTCACCGCCATAGATTAATGACCATCATTACCATCTCAAAATAGATACAAGAACATCGAGCTTCATCTGATCAACTAGATGAATTTCACCTTGAAGGGGCCCAATCCAAAAGTTCCAGAGGTCATCTCCTGGAACTCTCAAGAACAAGGCCCATCTTACATGCAAACTCTGCTACTGTACAAACATAGGTTGCAATTAAAGAGAAATTGCAAGGCTGTCACAATGGCCCGAGGCTAATGCTCTGACTAAGTCAATTTTCTCTTGCAATCACCATGCCGCCATTCATAGAGAGATCTCCCCATTCACTTTTGATGCGATGCACAATCCAAGTTGAACCATTCCCAATGTTGTGCTGATCGAGTTGGCACAGAGGCAACCTTGGGGAGCTCCCGCGTAGCAATCAGGATGTGCTTTCATACCCATCTCTCACAAAGACCAATGTTAGCTGTGAACAAATTTTGAATCCAAGGGCTTGCATCCATCAATATCGTCGACACTGGGTCTATATATAAATTCCACGGAGAGGTTCTGAGAAGAGAAGCCCCCCCTGCTCACTCGCAAAAATATCCCAAATTCTAGAGACAAGCTCCTGCCCTTAGCATCACTCTCTAGATCACCGTAATGACACATTGGAATGACAACCGCTGTCGAACAACTCCCAAAATTGTGGCAATGGAGTGAGAAATAAGAGCAACTTTGCAGAGAGGCACATAGCAAATGGGTTGCTCCTTCATTCCACTCTTATATACAGATCCGATGTTGCTGATTTCATTTGGAATCTGAGCCTGCATTCATCCTTGCCCACATGAGCAATGGCTCTTCTTGACGGCTCGCCCTTCAGATTGCTCCCTTGTCACTCGTCACTCGTCACTGCTAGATGACGGCTCGCCCTTCAGATTGCTACCCAGGCAACCACCACAATGACACCATTGGAATGACAACCGCTGGTGAACCATTCTGAATTTTTTTTGCCAAAGAAGTTGTTGCGAAGAGAACCACTCTGGGGAGAGAGCACTCACATAGCAAAATCGGGATGGCTTAACGGTCCTTCCAATAGAAACGATGCTAGTGCCAATATTCCAAATCCGAACAATGTGTCTTTCTCAAACACCAGCACTGATTCTATTGGGAAGGGTCACCGAGAGCTACTTTTGTTATCAAAGCCTCCCATTGTAGCCACGATAGGCACGTAAAAAATATTGCTAGAGTGCCAAGCACCCACCTCATGGCTAAAGACAAGGGCTCGCCATTAGATCAACTTTGAAATCGTAGAACAGACGTGGTGAGGGCTGGCAACCGCTACCAAACCTTTTTTTGAAATTGCACCAGCTGAGTGACAAGAAAACATGATCTAAAGGAGAGTCCAAGAATATCACCCTCGAGGGTGGGCTTCATGCCCCTCTAATCAATTCAACATCGGCATCCACCATTTCAAAATCTGACATATCCATCCACCCTGACAGCGGTGTTGAATCAATGAGGGGGGCATGGGAGAGGCTCATGGCAACCACCTCTCCCATTGTAGCCATGATAGGCATGCAAAAAATTTTTCTAGAGTGCCAAGCACCCACCTCATGGCTAGAGACAAGGGCTCGCCATTAGATCAACTTCAAAATCGCAGAACAGACACGGTGTAGAATGGCAACCGCTACCAAGTCTCTTCCATAATTGTGTCGGTCGAGCGATCGAAGAGGGTGATCTAAGAGAGGGTCCAAGCGTATTCATTCATTGGGGGATTCGTGCCAATGGCATAAATTTATACAAATACCCAAGAAACACCGGACGGAGGTGCTAGAGGAGGGCTTCCATTTTAGATCGAGTTTTAAAATCACCAAGTAGACGCGGTGAGGGCTGGCAAGCGCTGCCAAACCTTTTTTTGAAATTGTGCCAGATGAGTGACAAGAAAACATGATCTAAAGGAGAGTCCAGGAATAGCACCATCGAGGGTGGGCTTCATGCCCCTCTAATTGATTCAACATCGGCATCCACCATTTCAAAATTTGACATATCCATCTGCCCTGACAATGGCATTGAATCAATGAGGGGGGCATGCGAGAGGCTCGCAGCAACCACCTCCCCCATTGTAGCCATGATAGGCATGCAAAAATTTTTTCTAGAGCACCAAGCACCCACCTCATGGCTAGAGACAAGGGCTCACTATTAGATCAACTTTGAAATCGCAGAACAGACGTGGTGTAGAATGGCAACTGCTGCCAAGTCTCTTCCGTAATTGTGTCGGTCGAGTGATTGAAGAAGGTGATCTAAGAGAGGGTCCAAGCATAGGAATTTGTTGGGGGATTCATGCTGATCACATAAATTTATGCAAATACCCGAGAAACATAGGATGGATGTGCTAGACAAGGGATCCCATTTTAGATCGAGTTTTAAAATCACCAAGTAGACGCAGTGAGGGCTGTCAAGCGCTGCCAAACCTTTTTCTGAAATTGTGCCCACTGAGTGACAAGAAAACATGATCTAAAGGAGAGTCTAGGAATAGCACCCTCGAGGGTGGGCTTCATGCCCCTCTAATTGATTCAACTTTGGCGTCCACCGTTTCAAAATTTGACATATCCATCCGCCCTGACAGTGGCATTGAATCAATGAGGGGGGCATGGGAGAGGCTTGCAACAACTACCTCTCCCATTGTAGCCGCAATAGGCATGAAATTTTTTTTGCTAGAGTTCCAAATCACCCACCTCATGGCTATAGACAAGGGCTCACCATTACATCAACTTCGAAATCATAGAACAGACGTGGTGTAGAATGGCAACTGCTGCCAAGTCTCTTCCATAATTGCGGTGATCAAGTGATCGAAGAAGGTTTTCTAAGAGAGGGTCCAAGCGTAGGCATTTTTTGGCAGATTCGCACCGATGGAAAAAATTTATGCAATACTCGAGCAACACCGAATGGAGGTGCTAGACGAGGGCTCCTATTTTAGATCAAGTTTTAAAATCACCAAGTAGACGCCGTGAGGGTTGGCAACTACTGCCAAACCTTTTTCCAAAATTGCACCAGTTGAGTGACAAGAAAACATGATCTAAGGGAGAGTCCAGGTATAGCACCCATGAGGGTGGGCTTCATGCCCCTCTAATATATTCAATGTCAGCGTCCACCTTTTCAAAATCTGACATATCCATCCATCCTGACAGCGGTGTTGAATCAATGAGGGGGCCACGGGAGAGGCTCGTGGCAACCACCTCTCCCATTGTAGCCGCGATAGGCATGCAAAAAATTTTGCTAGAGCGCCAAGCACCCACCTCATGGCTAGACGCAAGGGCTCGCCATTAGATCAACTTTGAAATCGCAAAACAAACGTGGTGTAGAATGGCAACCTATCCAAGTCTCTTCTGTAGTTGTGTTGGTCGAGTGATCAAAGAAGGTGATCTAACAGAGGGTCCAAGCGTAGGAATTCATTGGGGGACTCGCGTCGATGGCATAAATTTATGCAATACTCGAGCAACATAGGATGGAGGTGCTAGACGAGGGATCGCGTTTTAGATCAAGTTTTAAAATCACCAAGTAGACGTGGTGAGGGCTGGGAACCACTGCCAAACCTTTTTTCAAAATTGTGCTAGCTAAGTGACAAGAAAATGTGATCTAAAGGAGAGTCGAGGAATAGCACCTTGAGGGTGAGCTTCATGCCCCTCCAATTGATTCAACATCAACATCCACCATTTCAAAATCCAACATTTCCATCCGCCTTGACACCGGCATTGAATCAATGAGAGGGGCACAGGAGAGGCTCGCAGCAACAACCTCTCCTATATAAGCTATTAGTGCGAGGCTCGCTCTGCATTAGAAATTAGTGAACACACTGACATCCGCCTTAAAAATCCAAATCGTTGAAAATTTTGACCAAACAGCCATCCACGACCCAATTTTTTATGAGGTCGTCTAAGGAGAAAAAGATTGTCATCGGTTAGGAGATGTGAATTCATGGAGCCAAGGGACTGAAATGGTCATCGAGCTCATCCGATCAACTGGATGAATTTCACCTTGAAGGGGCCCAATCCAAAAGTTTCAGAGGTCATCTCCTAGAACTCTCAAGAACAAGGCCCATCTTACTTGCAAACTCTACTATTGCGCAAACATAGGTTGCAATTAAAGAGAAATTGCAAGGCCATCACAGTGGCCTGAGGCCAATGCTCCGACTAAGTCAATTTTCTCTTGCAATCACCATGCCGCCATTTACAGAGAGATCTCCCCATTCACTTATGATGTGATGCACAATCCAAGTGCTAGACATGAGCTCGCCCTTGAAAGGCCACTTTCCAAGACATCCCTCGATGACACATTGGAATGACAACCGCTGTCAAACCATTCCCAATGTTGTGTCGATCGATTTGGCACAGAGGTGATCTTAGCGAGCTCCAACACATCGATCGAGAAGTGCTTTCATACCCATCTCTCACAAAAACCAATGTTAGCTGAACAATTTTAGAATCCAAGGCTCGTATCCATCGATATCGTTGGCACTGGGTCTATATTCAAAGGCCACGGAGAGGTTCCGATAAGAGAAGCTCCCCTTCTCGCTTGTACAAACATCCCCAAATGCTAGACGCAAGCTCTCGCCCTTAGCATCGCTCTCCAGATCACTGCAATGATACATTGGAATGACAACTGCTATCGAACAACTCCCAAATTTGTGCCGATGGAGTTAGAAAGAAGAGCCAGATCGGGTCGAGGAAAATGGCTAAGCCGGATCGGGTCAGCCAGCATGGCTTGCCCAGATCGGGTCGGCCAACATGGCTCGGCCACCATTTTTTGCGGAGAGCTTTCAATATTAAAGCTCCCATGTAGCCACAATAAGTACACCATGACAAATTGCTAGAGCATCGAGCACCCATAGCAAATTGCCATTATACCAAGCAACGCCAGAGTGCTAGACAAGGGCTCACGTTTAGATCAAGTTTTAAAATCACCAAAAAGACACGCCATGGATTGGCAACCGCTGGCTCACCTTTTCCAAAATTGAGTCATCGGAAAACATGATCTAAAGGAGAGCCAAGGAAAAGCATTGAGATCGCTTCATGCCCCTTTCATTGATTCAACATCACCATACACCGTTTGAAACCAAAACAATCCGATCCACCTAGACACCAATGTTGAATCAATGAAAGGGCCATGGGAGAGCCTCACGACAATAACCTCTCCTATATAAGCTATTAGTGCAAGGCTAACTCTACATTAGAAATCTGAAATAGCAAGGACAACTGCCTTAAAAATCCAATTCAATGAAAAATGTGACCAAACAGCCATCCACGACACCGTTTTTGGAGCTCGGCCAGATCGGGTCGCCCAGCATGGCTCACCCAGATCGGCTCGGCCAGCATGGCTCAGCCAGAATGGCTCGCCGAGATTGGGTCAGCCAGCATGGCTCGCCTAGATCGGCTTGGCCAGCATGGCTCGCCCAGGACGGCTCGCCCAGATCGGGTCAGCCAGCATGGCTCGGCCAGAATGGATCGCCTAGATCGGCTTGGCCAACATGGCTCGCCCAGATCAGCTCAGCCAAGCTAGCTCGCCCACCATTTTTCAAGCACACTACCTCCCCTATATAAGCTATTAATGCAAGGCTTACTCTACATCAAAAATGTACATTCAGTGCACAAGTACCTTAAAACCCAATTCAATGAAAAATCTGACCAAATAGCCATCCACGACCCCATTTTTCATGAGGTTGTCAATGGAGACAAAGATTGGCATTGGTTAGGTGATTTGATTGCATCAGTCAGGGGGGTAAATTTATCAATTTTTGGAGACCGACTAGAATGGCTCGACGACCATTTTATATTGGAAGCTACCCGATTTGAGAATTATGACTCAAGTAGAATGGCTTGGGTACCCATTTTACGAACTTAAAGAGTCGACTTGGTGGGCCGACCTGGCGGGGTGGCTTGATGAGCAAACTTGAAGAGTCAACTTGGTGAGAGTACTTGGTGAGCTGACCTGGCGAGGTGACTTGATGAACGAACTTAAAGAGTCACCCTTGTGGGCCGACTTAGTAGAGTGACTTCATGAACGAACTTAAAGAGTCCACTTGGTGGGCCGACCTGACGGGGTGACTTGATGAACAAACTTAAACTGTCGAATTGGTGAGAGTAATTTGTGGGCTAACCTGGCAGGGTGACTTGATGAATTAACTTAAAGAGTCGACTTGGTGGGGTGACTTGATGAACACACTTGAAGGGTCAACTTGGTGGGGTGACTCTATGAGCAGACCTAAAGAGTTGACTTGGTGAGAGCACTTGGTGGGGTGACTTGATGAACAGACTCAAAGAGTCAACTTGGTGAGAGTACTTGGTGGCTCGACTTGATGAGCGCACTTGAAGAATCGACCTGGTTAGAGTACTTAGTGGGGTGACTTTTTGAACGGACTCAAAGAGTTGACTTGGTGAGAGTACTTGGTGGCTTGACTTGATGAGCAATCTTAAAGAGTCCAGTTGGTGAGAGTACTTGGCAGGGTGAACTAATGAACGGACTTAAAGAATCAACTTGGTGGGATTACTTGGTTGGCTGAACTGGTGGGGTGACTTGATGAACGGAAATAAAGAGTTGACTTGGTGAGAGTACTTGTACTTGTTTTGTGACTTGATGAACAGACTTAAAGAGTCGACCTGGTGGGGTGACTTGATGAAAGGACTTAAAGAGTCAACCTGGTGAGAGTACTTGGTTGGGTGACTTGATGAACGCACATGAAGAATCGACTTGGTTAGAGTACTTGGTGGGGCGACTTGATGAACGAACTTAAAGATTCGACTTGGTGGGCCGACCTGGTGGGGTGACTTGATGAACGAACTTAGAGAGTCGACTTGGTGAGAGTAGTTGGTGACTTGGTGGGCTGACCTGGCCGGGTGACTTGATGAACAAACTTAAAGAGTTGACTTTGTGAGAGTACTCGATGGGCTGACCTAGTCACATGACTTGATGAACGAACTTAAAGAGTTGACTTGGTGGGCCGACTTGGCCAGGTGACTCGATGAACGAACTTAAAGAGTCGACTTGGTGGGTCAAACTAGCGGGGTGACTTGGTGAGAGTACTTGGTGGGCTGACCTGGCAGGGTGACTTGATGAACGAACTTAGAGAGTCAACTTTGTGAGATTAATTGGTGGGTCGAACTGGCAGGGTGACTTGATGAACAAACTTAAAGAGTCGACCTGTTGAGAGAACTTTGTGGGCCGAGCTGGCGGGCGGGGTGAATTGATGAACGAACCTAAAGAGTCGACTTTGTGAGAGTACTTGGTGGGCCAACCTGGCGGGGTGACTTGATGATCGAACTTAAAGGATCGACTTGGTGAGAGTACTTGGCTAGCCGACCTGGCGGGGTGACTTGATGACCGAACTTAAAGGATCAACTTGGTGAGAGTACTTGGCGAGCTGACCTGGCAGAGTGACTTGATTAACAAACTTAAAGAGTTGACTTGGTGAGAGTACTTGGTGGGGTGACTTGATGAACAAACCTAAAGAGTTGACTTGGTGAGAGTACTTGGTGGGCCGACTTGGCAGGGTGACTTGGCCAACAAACTCAAAGAGTCAACTTGGTGAGAGTAGTTGGTGGGCTGACCTGGCAGGGTGACTTGATGAATGAACTTAAAGAGTCGACTTGGTGGGCTGACTTGGTAGAGTGACTTCATGAACGAACTTAAAGAGTCCACTTGGTGGGCCGACCTGTTGGGGTGACTTGATGAACGAACTTAAAGAGTCATCTTGGTGAGAGTAATTTGTGGGCTGACCTGGCGGGGTGAATTGATGAATGAACTTAAAGAGTCGACTTGGTGGGGTGACTTGATCAATGCACTTGAAGGGTCAACTTGGTGGGGTGACTCTATGAACGGACCTAAAGAGTTGACGTGGTGAGAGTACTTGGTGGGGTGACTTGATGAAAGGACTTAAAGAGTCGACTTGGCGAGAGTATTTGGTGGGGCAACTTGATGAATGCACTTGAAGAATCGACTTGGTTAGAGTACTTGGTGGGGCAACTTGATGAACGGACTCAAAGAGTCGACTTGGTGAGAGTACTTGGTGGCTCGACTTGATGAGAAATCTTAAAAGGTCAACTTGGTGAGAGTGGGCCTAACAGGGCAAGGTGGTGAGTGGGCCTAATGGGGCGAGTTGGTGGGGTGACTTGGCGACTGGAATTAGAGAGCCAACGTGGTGAGGAGACTCAGCGAGTTGGTTCGTCGAGATGACATGGTGAGCTGACTTGGCGAGTAAACTTAAAGAGTTGACTTGGCAAAGTACTCGAGTCAACTTGGCGAGGTGACTTGGTGAGCGGGCTCAAAGAGTCAACATGGTGAGGTGACCTATAGTGAGGAGCTATCCTTGAGGTGACTTGGTGGGCCTACTTGATTAGTCAACTTGGTGAGTCAACTTGACGAGCTGACATGGTGAGCGGGCTTAAAGAGGCAATGACTTGGTGGGGTAACTCAGCAAGCCAACTTATCGAGGCGAGATGGTGAGTTGACTTGGTGGGCGCACTTAATGAGTCAACTTCGTGAGGTGACTTGGCGAGTTAGCTCACTGATGCGACTTGGGCGAGCTGACCTGGCGAGCGAACTTAAAGAGGCAACTTGGGCAGGCTGACCTAGTGAGAAAACTTAAAGAGTTGACTTGGCAACATACTTGAACAACCGACTTGGTGAGCTGACATGGTGAGTGGGCTTAGAGAAGCAACTCGGTGGGGCAACTTGGCAAGCACACTTGCTGGGGCAAGGTGGTAAAACGACTAGGTGATTCGACTTGGTGAGCTGACTTAGGGAGCTGACTTGGTGAGCAAACTTAAGGGGTTGACTTGGTGAGGCAACCTGAATAGTCGACTCAGTGAGCTGACTTGGGGAGCTGACATGGTGAGCGGTCTTAAAGAAGAGGCAACCTAGTGGGGCAACCTGGTGAGGCGAGATGGTAAGTCATCTTGGTGAACCGGCTTGACGAGCTGTGAGCAGACTTAAAGAGTTAATTCTTGATTTGGCAAAGACCACATGGTCAGATGACTTAGTGAGCTGACCTGCCTAGCAAAATTGGCAAGCAAACTTATAGAATCAACTTGCTGTCCCCAACCAGGATCGCACGCCTGGGTCAACCCAACTTGGGTCACCCGACTCCGTCGCCCCAACCTCGGGTGACCCAACTGGGTTGCCAGAGTGGGTCGACGAGTGGAAAAAAAAAAAATCATGGGAGGCCCTGTACAGTGAAAAGCTCTAAATTTTGGGCATTACAAAAAAAAAAAAACAAGTTACCCGCTTTTGGATCACGCACAAGTTTCAGTTCACATATTACTGAGCCGACTCGAGGCGTTACGCCTAGCTAGCCAGATTCGAGGTAGGGTAGCCGATTTGAGAATTTTCTTTATAAAAATAGATTGTGATAGGCTGCATAAGGCAAAAAAGAATGAAATTTTGGGAGCTCAAAAAAAAATGTTACCCGATTTTGGATCGCGCACAGGGCTCGGGTCATGTAGCATCGAGGTACCCTGGGTGACATGATTCGAGTGAAAAGTTGACGATGGCATGAGTCGTGCAAAAACATTGGAGGCCATTAAGGCTTGAAGTGCTCTGAGTCGAGGTTGTCGAGGCGGGTCAGGTTGAAAACTTTGGACGTTAATCAAAAAGAAAAAGTTAACCGCTTTTAGATCACGTACACGGCTCGGGGCACTTAGAATCAAGTCGAGCACAGTGACATGAGTTGTGCAAAAAATTTGGAGATGACTCGAGTTGGGGCATCCGACTCTATCCGAGTTAAAAACTTTGGGACTTGATAAAAAAAAGAAAAAAGAAAAAAGTTACCCAGTTTTGGATCACGTAAGTGACTTGGGCCACTCAGAATCAAGGCGAGTGTGGTTACATGAGTCGAGCGAGAAAAAAAATGGAGGCGGTTAAGGCTCGATGCAATTCGAGTTGGGGTAGCTGAGTCGATTCGAAAACTTTGGCCGTTAGCCAAAAAAAGAGTTAATCACTTTTGGATCACGTACATGACTTGGGGTGCATAGAATCAAGTCAAGCACGGTGACATGAGTGATTCGAAAAAATTGCAGGCGATTAAGGCTCGAGGCAATTTGAGTTGGGGTTGCTGACATGATTCGGGTTGAAATCTTTGGGTGTTAATCAAAGAAGGAAGAATTTAACCGCTTTTGGATCACGTACATGACTCGAGGCACCAAGTCAAGCAGGGTGACATGAATCCTATGAAAAAACTTGAGGTGGTTAAGGCTCAAGGCGATACGAGTCGGGGTTGCCGACACAATTTGGGTTGAAAACTTTGGGCGTTAACCCAAAAAAAGAGTTGACTGCACTTGGATCATGCACATGACTCGGCGCACTTAGAATCATGTCGAGCACAGTGACATGAGTCATATGAAAAAATTGGAGGTAGTTAAGGCATGACGCGATTCGAGTCGAGGTTTAGGTAGTTGGGGCGATTTGTGTCGGGGTTGCTGACATGGTTCGAGTTGAAAACTTTGGGCATTAACCCAAAAAAAAAAAGTTGACCTCTTTTGGACCACGTACATGACTTGGGGCACTTAGAATCAAGTCGAGCATGGTGACATGGGTTGTGTGAAAAATTCAGAGGCGATTCGAGTCAGGGTAGCCAACTCGATTTGAGTTCAAAACTTTGGGCATTAACCAAAAAAAAAATTTGACCAATTTTGGATCACGTACATGAGTCGTCTACCATTGTGAAAATTACAAAACCTGCGGACCTTCCTGGAATTTGCAGTCGGAAGATTTTTCTGCCCTCATGAAAATTTACAAACCCCACCCGCTTGAAATTTGGACTTGGAAGATTTTTTTGCCCTCACAGAATTTACAAACCCCACTCGCTCGAAATTTGGCACTTGGAAATTACAAAACCCCACCAGCCCGGAATTTGGACTTGGAAGATTTTTCCGCCCTCACAAAAATTGCAAACCCGAGCCACATCGAAATTGCACTTGGAAGACTTTTTCGCACTCGCGAAAATCACAAAACCCCACCCGCGGGGAATTCGGCACTTGGGAGATTTTTCTGCCCTTCTGAAAATTGCAAACCCCACCAGCTTGGAATTTGGGACTCGAGAGATTTTTCTGCCATGGCAGAAATTTCTACAAAACCCCTCCCTCTGGCCTAGAATTTGGCACTCGAGAGATTTTTTTACCCTGGCAGAAATTGCAAACCCCACTCGCCAGGAATTTGGCACTGGGAGATTTTTACGCCCTCACAAAAATTGCAAACCCCACCCACTAGGAATTTGGCACTTGGGAGATTTTTTTTCCCTCACGAAAATTTTCACAAAACCCCACCCGCCCAGAATGTGGCACTTGGGAGATTTTTTCGCCCCAGCAGAAATTGCAAAACCCCACCAGTCGGGAATTTGGCACTTGGGATATTTCTTCGCCCTCGTGGAAATTTTCACAAAACCCCACCCACTCGAAATTTGGCACCTAGAAGAGTTTTCCTGCCCTCGCGAAAAATTGCAAACCCCACCCACCCAAAATTTGGCACTTGGAAGATTTTCCTGCACTCACATAAATTGCAAACCCCACCCACCGGGAACTTGGCACCTGAGAGATTGTTATGAGCTCACAAGAAAAAACCTTGCAAACCCCACCCCCACCTAGAATTTGGCACTTGTGAGATTTTCTCGCCCTCATGCAAATTACAAACCCCACTCGCCTTGGAGTCAAAAAAGGTTTTACAAATCAAGGTGACAGAGGGCTGAATCTTAGTGGATCGTGGCAGCAAGGCCACTCTGCCACTTACAATACCCCGTCGCTTATTTAAGTTGTCTGCAAAAGATTCTTCACGCCAACCACTTGAAATTAATATCCAAGGTTGCTCCAATAGGCTAGTGCATCGATTGAACATGGCCAATGACATGGGTCCCTGGGATTGCAAGAGCACCCCTACTGCGGGTCGCGATGCAGCTGGAGAGAGATATGCGCCGCATCTAGCGTGGATTCTGACTTAGAGGCATTCAGTCATAATCCAACACATGGTAGCTTCACGCCACTGGCTTTTCAACCAAGCACGATGACCAAATGTGTGAATCAATGGTTCCTCTTGTACTAAGTTGAATTACTATCGCAACGCGGATCATCAGTAGGGTAAAACTAACCTGTCTCACGACGGTCTAAACCCAGCTCACATTCCCTATTGGTGGGTGAACAATCCAACATCGCCGACCTCCATCCGCTTCCCTCCTGGCAATTTCAAGCACTCTTTAACTCTCTTTCCAAAGTCCTTTTCATCTTTCCCTTGCGGTACTTGTTTGCTATCGGTCTCTCGCCCGTATTTAGCCTTGGACGAAATTTACCACCCGATTAGGGCTGCATTCCCAAACAACCCGACTCGCTGACAGTGCCTCTTGGTGCGAAAGGGTCTGAGCCCAATGGGGCTCTCACCCTCTTCGGTGCCCCCTTCCAGTTGAGTTGGGTCTGGTCTGTCGCTAAGGATGCTTCTACAGACTACAATTCGACAGGCGCGGCCATCAATTTTCATGCTGGGCTCTTCCCGGTTCGCTCGCCGTTACTGGGGGAATCCTGGTAAGTTTCTTTTCCTCCACTTATTGATATGCTTCAACTCAGTGGGTACTCATTCTTGACTTGGGGACACGGTAGAGATGCAGCAATGCCCACACTACAGTGGGCCGTTGAGCCCAGAATAAAGTTCCTCGCGAGGAATCGTTCGATCAGTGCAAACCAATGCCGGCCTTTGCGAGCCACCGCTTGTCGTGACAGATTGATAGATCTCGTGCTCATTTTAGCCTACCGTGTGCCACTCGTGGATGTGGATGGCCATCTCCACTCCTCGATGGGGAGGGCAAAATTTTGTAGTGCGACCCCCAAGCAAACGTGCCCTTGGCCAAGGCCTCAGGCGCAACTTGCGTTCAAAGACTTGATGATTCATGGGATTCTGCAATTCACACTAAGTATCGCATTTTGCTACATTCTTCATCGTGGCGAGAGCTGAGATATCCATTGCTGAGAGTCATAATTTTGTTTTGCTTTTGTCTTTTGGTGACCCAAGCATGCAAGGCGCTAGCTCGCGCTTCATTCTTTGGATTTCTAAGGTGCGCGATGCACCTGTGTGTTGGGTGTTGACACATCCTGAAACCCGAGCACCTAATGGGTACGATGAGGAATGCTGTGGTGTGTCCCCACCCCATCACCTTGCAAAGGTGGGAGGTGATGCATGGGAGAGCTGTGTCAGAGGACGGGGCCCCTGCCCCACAAATCATCTGAGTGCACCCATCCTAAACACAGAACACTCCAAGCGATGATTCAACACACCTGGGCAAGGCAACGAGGGGTTGCAGCAGTCCTGACGTGCCACCATTGAAATGATGGATCCCTAGCACAACATCGTGCATGTGATCGGACCATGAAATCTCAACAAGGGACGAGGCCCAGACCCCCTCTGAACTGCAACCGAGTAGAGACCTCTCGCTCTGACAGGGACGTCGTTCGAAGGCACCGATCCTAATCTAGATTGCATCCGAGTCTCTTCTTTGCCCCATGGGGAATCGATAGTTTAGATCACGAGCATTCAATGTGACCCTCGACCTTGACGATGCTAGACCCGTAGCTTGGCCGTCCAGCACATCACTCTAGGGCCGAGTGTCTACACATTGCCAAGATTTTGAGGGCGGGTTCAGGGTCTCGAACCGACAATTATCCTACTGCAGGTTTACCTACAATAACCTTGTTACGACTTCTCCTTCCTCTAAATGATAAGTTTTAATGAACTTCTCGTGGTGTCATCGATAGGAACTACCATCGTCATCGTGATCCAAACACTTGACCGGATAATTCAATCGGTAGGAGAGACGGGCGGTGTGTACAAAGGGCAGGGACGTAGTCAACCCGAGCTGATGACTCGTGCTTACTAGGAATTCCTCGTTGAAGATCAATAATTGGAATGGTCTATCCCCATCACGATGCAATTTGGCAAGATTTCCCAAACCTTTTGGGCTAGGGAGAGAAACTTGTTGGTTGCATCAGTGTAGCGTGTGTGTGGCCCAGAACATCTAAGGGCATCACAAACCTATTATTGCCTCAAAATTCCATGGCCTAGGAGGCCATAGTCCCTCTAAGAAGCTGGCCGCGAATGGGAACCTCCACGTAGCTAGTTAGCAGGCTGAGGTCTCATTTGTTAACAGAATTAACCAGACAAATGGCTCCACCAACTAAGAACGGCCATGCACCACCACCCATAGAATCAAGAAAGAGCTCTCAATCTATCAATCCTTACTATGTCTGGACCTGGTAAGTTTCCCCGTGTTGAGTCAAATTAAGCCGCAGGCTCCACTCCTAGTGGTGCCCTTTCTTCAATTCCTTTAAGTTTTAGCCTTGCGACCATACTCCCCCCAGAACCCAAACACTCTAATTTCTCAGAAGGTGTTGGCGGAGTCCTTAGAGCAACATCTGCCGATCCCTAGTCGGCATAGTTTATGGTTGAGACTAGGACAATATCTGATCACCTTCGAGCCCCCAACTTTCATTCTTTATTAATGAAAATAGTCCCTATTAATCATTACTCTGGTCCTGAAGGCCAATGGAATAGGACCAGACTCCTATCACGTTATTCCATGCTAATGTATTCAGAGCGTAGGCTTGCTTTGAGCACTCTAATTTTTTCAAAGTAACGGTGCCGGAACCATGACCCAGCCAATTAAGGCCAGGAACATGCCACCGACAGAAGGGATGTGAGGGCCAGTGCACACCCAAAAGGTGAACCGACCATGATGACCCAAGGTCCAACTATGAGCTTTTTAATTGCAACAACTTAAATATATGCTATTGGAGCTGGAATTACCGCGGCTGCTGGCACCAGACTTGCCCTCCAATAGATCCTTGTTAATGGATTTAGATTGTACTCATTCCAATTACCAGACTCGATGAGCCCAGTATTGTTATTTATTGTCACTACCTCCCCGTGTCAGGATTGGGTAATTTGCATGCCTGCTACCTTCCTTGGATGTGGTAGCCATTTCTTAGGCTCCCTCTCCAGAATCGAACTGTAATTCTCTGTCACCCATCACCACCATGGTAGGCCTCTATCCTACCATCAAAAGTTGATAGGGTAGAAATTTGAATGAAGCGTCGCCAGCACAAAGGCCGTGCGATCTGTCGAGTTATCATGAATCACCAAAATAGTAGGTGAGCATGTGCTGGCCTTTTATCTAATAAATGCATCCCTTTCGACAGTCAAGATTTGGTGCACGTATTAGCTCTAGAATTACTATAGTTATCCGAGTAGCAAAGTACCATCAAAGAAACTATAACTGATTTAATGAGCCATCCGCAGTTTCATAGTCTGAAATAGTTCATACTTAGACATGCATGGCTTAATCTTTGAGACAAACATATGACTACTGGCAGGATCGACCAGGTAGCTTCTAATAACGAGGGGACCCCCAAGACCTGCTACAGCCAAGGGATGCCCACCGCAATGGGAAACCAAAATTTACATTCGCTCCGTCATGCATCCAAAGATTTCACACAAGAGGAAAGTGTCCCATCGTTGACCGGATAGGGCTGAACAGGGAGCCTCTATTCACAGGCACCTGGGAAGAACATCCCGTACGGAACCCTTTACCTCAATTGTAAGGCCACTCAGAGACATCCATTTCCCAGGCATATGCCTCCTACATGCCTGTTGAGGTGCACCCGCACAGACAAAATCCTTCTCGATCACAAAAAAAATTTTCCCATGACAAAGAGCTGGTTGCCGAAGTGCCAACGGAGACTGCCGTACTGAAGGGTGAAGCGTTGTGCGAGTCAAAAACATGGCTGGTTATGCAATTGGCGGGGGCATCACTGTGCACGCGACCACCTCAATTATAAGGCCGCTCAAGGGCATCGTGTATAATACCCCCTCCACACATTTATAGGTGATGAGAGCCCGCACCCATACACAGACATGTCTATAACCTCTAGCAAATATCTCCTTTCCTAGCACAGCCTCGCTAACCATTCCCCGTGATATGTGATCTGCCAGCGTAGGCACAAAAAAGTTCCTACGGGTGAACACTCACACTAGCATTGTCGGACAAGCTTCAATCTCATGCACATGCACATACTGAAGAACTGCACCGCGAGGGAACCACCTGCGAGCACCCACATCTTGACAAAAAGCATTCATGCAATTTCATCCGCTAAACAGACAAGTTGGGCCTGCACTTGTTGGAGCATTGCAAAGACGAGCGCTCTGGTTTGTAGGAGCCTAAGAAGAACATCTCGTACGAAACCTGTTCCCCCAAAATGCTCGAATCACAAATGCTCGTAGCAGAGTCATAATTTCAAAGATGTACACCGCACACGTGACCGAGTAAGGACACTCAAAGACATCCATTTCCCAGGCATATGCCCCCTACATGCTTTTTGGTGCACCCTGTACAAATGGCCATACTTCGACAAGCCCTCCCAAAATTTCACATCTGAAGAGAGATGAATGCCTTGGGCTTTTGGTCCACACAATGCAAACACCGAATGCTCTCTTTAGGGGGGAGTTTGAAGAAGAGTATCTCTCGCAGAACCCATGAGCCATAGCCATTCGGATCACACAGGGCAGGATAGGGCATGAAGAGTTTCCGCATCCAAACAAAAATTATCGGTAATACTCTACGCTTCTACTGGCACAGACCACAAAGGCTATCACGACAGTGCCATGCACTTCTGTAGGATGAGACAGTGAAGAGGCGAGCATGCACCGAGAATGCACTAGCAAATACATTATGTGGCAACCAAACCTTTCGCCAGCCCCCCTCTCAATCCCAAGGCTCTACCAATCAGAAAAAACTTAGGGTGGAGAGTGGACCCTCGATGAAATTAGGAACGTCAAGCAATGCACCCGTGCAACCATCTCTTTCCTTCTTGCTATCCGGGAAGGATAAAAATGCAATGATAGAACTCTCAAGAACTCAAGAACATCAAGAACAAGGCCCATCTTATATGCAAACTCTGCTACTGTGCAAACATAGGTTGCAATTAAAGAGAAATTGCAAGGCCATCACAATGGCCTGAGGGCAATGCTCTGACTAAGTCAATTTTCTCTCTCAATCACCATGCTGCCGTTCACAGAGAGATCTCCCCAATCACTTGTGATGCGACGCACAATCCAAGTGCCAGACACGAGCTCGCCCTTGAAAGGCCACTTTCCAAGGCATCCCCCGATGACACATTGGAACAACAACTACTGTTGAACCATTCCCAATGTTGTGCCGATCAAGTTGGCACAGAGGTGACCTTGGGGAGCTCCCATGTAGCAATCGGGATGTGCTTTCGTACCCATCTCTCACAAAGACCAATGTTAGCTGTGAACAAATTTGGAATCCAAGGGCTCACATCCATCGATATCATCGGCACTGGGTCTATATACAAAGATCATGGAGAGGTTCTGAGAAGAGAAGACCCCCTTGCTCGCTCGCACAAACATCCCAAATTCTAGACACAAGCTCCCGCGCTTAGCATTGCTCTCCAGATCACCGCAATGACACATTGGAATGACAATCGCTGTTGAACAATTCCCAAAATTGTGGCAATGGAGTGAGAAAGAAGAGCAACTTTGGGGAGAGGTGCATAGCAAATGGGCTGCTCCTTCATTCCGCTCTTATATACAGATCTAATGTTGCTGATTTCATTTGAAATCCAAGGCTGCATTTGTCCTTGCCCATACGAGCAATGGCTCTTCTGATCAAATGGCCATGGGGAGCTTCCAATAATAAAGGCTCCCTTGTCACTCGTGATGCGCAACCCAACTGCTAGATGACGGCTCGCCCTTCAGATTGCTACCCAGGCAACCACCACAATGGCACCATTAGAATGACAACCACTTCCGAACCATTCCAAAAAATTTTTGCCAAAGAAGTTGTTGTGAAGAGAATGACTCTGGGGAGACAGCACTCATATAGCAAAATCAAGATGGCTTCATGGCCCTTCCAATAGAAACGATGCTGGTGCCAATATTCAAAATCTGAATAACGTGTCTTTCTCGAACACCAGCACCGATTCTATTGGGGAGGGTCGCCGAGAGCTTTTCTTATCAAAGCCTCCCATTGTAGCCGTGATAGGCATGCAAAAAATATTGCTAGAGTGCCAAGCACCCACCTCATGGCTAGACACAAGGGCTCGCCATTAGATCAACTTCAAAATCTCAGAACACACGCACTGTAGAATGGCAACCGCTACCAAGTCTCTTCCATAATTGTGTCGGTCGGGTGATCAAAGAAGGTGATCTAAGAGAGGGTCCAAGCGTAGGCATTCATTTGGGGATTCGTGCCAATTGCATAAATTTATGCAATACCTGAGCAACACCGGATGGATGTGCTAGACGAGGGCTCCCATTTTAGATCAAGTTTTAAAATCACCAAGTAGACGCGGTGAGGGCTGGCAACCGTTGCCAAACCTTTTTTCGAAATTGTGCCAGCTGAGTGACAAGAAAACATGATCTAAAGGAGAATCCAAGAATAGCACCCTTGAGGGTGGGCTTCGTGCCCCTCTAATCGATTAAACATCGACGTCCACCGTTTCAAAATCTGACAAATCCATCCGCCCTGACACCGGCATTGAATTAATGAGGGGGGCACGGGAGAGGCTCGCGACAACCACCTCTCCCATTGTAGCCATGATAGGCATGCAAAAAAATTTTATAGAGTGCCAAGCACCCACATCATGGCTATAGACAAGGGCTCGCCATTAGATCAACTTTGAAATCGCAGAACAGGTGCGGTGTAGAATGGCAACCACTGCCACGTCTCTTCCATAGTTTCGTCGGTCGAGTGATCAAAGAAGGTGATCTAACAGAGGGTCCAAGCATAGGCATTCATTGGGGGATTCGCGTCGATGGCATAAATTTATGCAATACCCAAGCAACACCAGACGGAGGTGCTAGACGAGGGCTCCCATTTTAGATCAAGTTTTAAAATCACCAAGTAGACGCGGTGAGGGCTGGCAACCGCTACCAAACCTTTTTCCGAAATAGCACCAGCTGAGTGACAAGAAAAAATGATCTAAAGGAGAGTCAAGGAATAGCATATCGAGGGTGGGCTTCATCCCCCTCTAATTGATTCAATGTTAGCGTCCACCATTTCAAAAACTGACATATCCATCCACCTTGACACCGGCATTGAATCAATGAGAGGGGCACGGGAGAGGCTTGCGGAAACCACCTCTCCTATATAAGCTATTAGTGCGAGGCTCACAACTGCCTTAAAAATCCAAATCCTTGAAAATTATGACCAAATAGCCATTCACAACCCAATTTTTTATGAGGTCGGCAGAGGAGCAAAAGATTATCATTGGTTAGGAGATGTGAGTGCATGGAGCTAAGGGACTAAAATGGTCATCGAGCTCATCTGATCAACTGGATGAATTTCACCTTGAAGGGGGCCCAATCCAAAAGTTTCGGAGGTCATCTCCTAGAACTCTCAAGAACAAGGCCCATCTTACATGCAAACTCTGCTACTCTGCAAACATAGGTTGCAATTAAAGAGAAATTGCGAGGCCGTCACGATGGCTCGAGGACAATGCTCCGACTAAGTCAATTTTCTCTTGCAATCACCATTCCCAATGTTGTGCCGATCGAGTTAGCACAGACACGACCTTAGGGAGCTCTCGCGTAGCAATGGGGATGTGCTTTCATACCCATCTCTCACAAAAACCAATGTTAGCTGTGAACAAATTTAGAATCCAAGGCTCATATCCATCGATATCATCGGCACTGGGTCTATATATTCAAAGGCCACGGAGAGGTTCTGATAAGAGAAGTTCCCCTGCTCACCCGCACAAACATCCCAAATGTTAGACACAAGCTCCTGCCCTTAGCATCGCTCTCCAGATCTTCACAATGACACATTGGAATGACAACCACTATCGAACAACTCCCAAATTTGTGCCGACAGAGTGAGAAAGAAGAGCAACTTTGGGGAGCCGCGCATAGCAAAATGGCTGTTGCTTCATTTCGCTCTCATATATAGATCCGATGTCATTGATTTCATTTGGAATCTGAGGCTGCATTTGTCCTTGCTGATGCAAGCAATGGCTCTTCTCATCGAATGGCCACGGGGAGATTCCGATTACAAAGGCTCCCTTGTCACTTGTGATGCGCAGCCCAACTGCTAGACGACGGCTCGCCCTTCAGATCACTACCCAGCAACCACCACAATGGCACCATTGGAACGACAACCACTGCCGAACCATTCCAAAAAATTTGTGCCAAAAAAGTTTTTGTGAAGAGAACCACTCTGGGGAGAGAGCACTTGCATAGCAAAATTGGGATGGCTTCACGGCCCTTCCAATAGAAACGATGCTGGTGCCAATATTCCAAATCCAAATAACGTGTCTTTCTCAAACACCAGCACCGATTCTACTGGGGAGGGTCGTTGAGAGATGCTTTTGTTATCAAAGCCTCCCATTGTAGCCGTGATAGGCATGCAAAAAATATTGCTAGAGCACCAAGCACCCACCTCATGGCTAGAGACAAGGGCTCTTCATTAGATCAACTTCGAAATTGTAGAACAGATGCATTGTAGAATGGCAACCGCTACCAAGTCTCTTCCGTAATTGCGTCGGTCGAGTGATCGAAGAAGGTGATCTAAGAGAGGGTCCAAGCATAGGCATTCGTTAGGGGATTTGCGCCAATAGAAAAAATTCATGCAATACCCGACCAACACCGGATGAAGGTGCTAGACGAGGGCTCCCATTTTAGATCAAGTTTTAAAATCACCAAGTAGACGCGGTGAGGTCTTGCAACTGTAGCCAAACCCTTTTCCAAAATTGCGCCAGCTGAGTGACAAGAAAACATGATCTAAAGGAGATTCGAGGAATAGCACCTCGAGGGTGGGCTTCATGCCCCTCCAATTCGGCCAGCATGGCTCGGCTAGAATGGCTCGGCCAGCATGGCTCGTTTAGCATGGCTCACCCAGATCAGGTCGCCCAGATCGGCTCAGCCAGCATGGTTCGGCTAGAACAGCTCGGCCAGATTAGGTCGGCCAGCATGGCTCGCCCAGATCGACTCGACCAAGCTAGCTTGCCCACCATTTTTAAAGCACACTACCTTGCCTATATAAGCTATTAATGCAAGGCTTACTCTACATCAAAAATGTACATTCAATGCACAAGTACCTTAAAACCCAATTCAATGAAAAATGTGACTGAATAGCCATCCATGACCCCATTTTTCATGAGGTTGTCAATGGAGACAAAGATTGGCATTGGTTAGGCGATTTGATTGCATCAGTCAGGGGGGTAAATTGATCAATTTTTGGAGACTGACTAGAATGGCTCGATGACCATTTTATATCGGAAGCTACCCGATTTGAGAATTATGACTCAAGTAGAATGGCTCGAGTACCCATTTTATGAACTTAAAGAGTCGACTTGGTGGGCCGACCTAGTAGGGTGACTTGATGAACAAACTTAAAGAGTCAAATTGGTGAGAGTACTTGGTGGGCCGACCTAGCAAGGTGACTTGATGAACTAACTTAAAGAGTCGACTTGGTGAGAGTACTCAGTGGGCTGACCTGGTCATGTGACTTGATGAACGAACTTAAAGAGTCGACTTGGTGGGTCGACATGGCCGGGTGACTTGATGAATGAACTTAAAGAGTTGACTTGGTGGGTCAAACTAGCAGGATGACTTGGTGAGAGTACTTGGTGGGCTGACCTGGCAGGGTGACTCGATGAACGAACTTAGAGAGTCCACTTTGCTAGAGTGCTTGGTGGGTCGAACTGGCAGGGTGACTTGATGAACGAACTTAAAGAGTCAACTTGGTGAGAGAACTTGGTGGGCCGAGCTGGCGGGGTGAATTGATGAACGAACCTAAAGATTCAACTTTGTGAGAGTACTTGGTGGGCCAACCTAGCGGGGTGACTTGATGACCGAACTTAAAGGGTTGACTTGGTGAGAGTACTTGGCGGGCCGACCTGGCAGAGCGACTTGATGAACGAACTTAGAGAGTCGACTTTGTGAGAGTACTTGGTGGGGTGACTTGATGAACAAACGTAAAGAGTCAACCTGGTGACTTGATGAATGAACTTAAAGAGTTGACTTGGTGGGCTAACTTGGCAGGGTGACTTGATGAACAAACTTAAAGAGTCGACTTGGTGAGAGTACTTGGTGGGCCAACCTGGCGGGGTGACTTGATGAACAAACTTAAAGAGTCAACTTGGTGAGAGTACTCGGTGGGCTGAGCTAGTCATGTGACTTGATGAACGAACTTAATGAGTCGACTTGGTGAGCCAACTTGGCCGGGTGACTTGATGAAAGAACTTAAAGAGTCAACTTGGTGGGTCGAACTAGCAGGGTGACTTGGTGAGAGTACTTGGTGGGCTGACCCGGCAGGGTGACTTGATGAATGAACTTAGAGAGTCAACTTTGTGAGAGTACTTGGTGGGTCAAACTGGCGGGGTGACTTGATGAACAAACTTAAAGAGTCCACTTGGTGAGAGAACTTGGTGGGTTGAGCTGGTGGGGTGAATTGATGAACAAACCTAAAGAGTCAACTTTGTGAGAGTACTTGGTGGGCCGACCTAGTGAGGTAACTTGATGATTGAACATAAAGGGTCCACTTGGTGAGAGTACTTGGTGGGCCAACCTGGTGGAGCAAGTTGATGAACGAACTTAAACAGTCAACTTGGTGAGAGTACTTGGTGGGGTGACTTGATGAACAAACCTAAAGAGTCGACTTCGTGAGAGTACTCGGTGGGCCAAGTTGGCATGGTGACTTGGTGAGAAAACTTAAAGAGTCGACTTGGTGAGAGTACTCGGTGGGGTGACCTGGCGGGGTGACTTGATGAACAAACTTAAAGAGTCGACCTTGTGGGCCGACTTGGCAGAGTGACTTCATGAACAAACTTAAAGAGTCCACTTGGTGGGCCGTCCTGGCGGGGTGACTTGATGAACGAACTTAAAGAGTTGACTTGGTGAGAGTAATTTGTGGGCTGACCTAGCGAGGTGACTTGATGAATGAACTTAAAGAGTCAACTTGGTGGGGTGACTTGATGAACATACTTGAAGGGTCAACTTGGTGGGGTGACTCTATGAACGGACCTAAAGAGTTGACTTGGTGAGAGTACTTGGTGGGGCGACTTGATGAACAGACTTAAAGAGTCGACTTGGTGAGAGTACTTGGTGGGGTGACTTGATGAGCGCACTTGAAGAATCGACTTGGTTAGAGTGCTTTGTGGGGTGACTTGATGAATGGACTCAAAGATTTGACTTGCTGAGAGTACTTGGTGGCTCGACTTGATGAGCAAACATAAAGAGTCCACTTGGTGAGAGTACTTGGCGAGGTGAACTAATGAACAGACTTAAAGAATCAACTTGGTGGGACTACTTGGTTGGCCGAACTGGTGGGGTGACTTGATGAATGGACTTAAAGAGTCGACTTGGTGGGGTCACTTGATGAAAGGACTTAAAGAGTTGACTTGGTGAGAGTACTTGGTGGGGTGACTTGATGAAAGAACTTAAAGGGTCAACTTGTCGGGGTGACTTGGTGAACGGACCTAAAGAGTTGACTCGGTGAGAGCACTTGGTGGGGTTACTTGATGAACGGACTCAAAGAGTCAACTTGGTGAGAGTACTTGGTGGCTCGACATGATGAGCAGACTCAAAGAGTCCACTTGGTGAGAGTACTTGGCGGGGTGAACTGATGAACATACTTAAAGAGTTGACTTGGTTGGAGTACCTTGTGGGGTGACTTGATGAAGGGACATAAAGAGTCGACTTGGTGAGAGTACTTGTTCTGGTCACTTGATGATCGAACTTAAATACTCGACTTGGTGGGGTGACTTGATGAAAGGACTTAAAGAGTCGACTTGGTGAGAGTACTTGGTGGGGTGAATTGATGAATGCACTTGAAGAATCAACTTGGTTAGAGTACTTGGTGGGGTGACTTGATGAAAGGACTCAAAGAGTCAACTTGGTGAGAGTACTTGGCGAGATGAACTGATGAACGGACTTAAAGAGTCGACTTGCTGGGAGTACTTGGTGGGCTGACCTGGTGGGGTGACTTGATGAACGAACTCAAAGAGTCGACTTGGTTAGAGTACTTGTTCTGGTGACTTGATGAATGGACTTGAAGAGTCGACTTGGTGGGGTGACTTGATGAAAGGACTTAAAGAGTCAACTTGGTAAGAGTACTTGGTGGGGCGACCTGATGAACGGACTTAAATGGTCGACTTGGCGGGGTGACTTGATCAACGCACTTGAAGGGTTGAGTTGGTGGGGTGACTCTATGAACAGACCTAAAGAGTTGATTGGGTGAGAGTACTTGGTGGGGTGACTTGATGAACAGAGTTAAAGAGTCGACTTGGTGAGAGTACTTGGTCGGGTGACTTGATGAACAGAGTTAAAGAGTCAACTTGGTGAGAGTACTTGGTCGGGTGACTTGATGAACGCACTTGAAGAATCGACTTGGTTAGAGTACTTGGTGGGGTGACTTTATGAACAAACTTAAAGAGTCGACTTGGTGGGCCAACCTGGCAGGGTGACTTGATGAACGAACTTAGAGAGTCGACTTGGTGAGAGTACTTGTTGACTTGGTGGGCCGACCTGGCCGGGTGACTTGATGAATGAACTTAAAGAGTCCACTTGGTGGGCTGACCTGGCAGGGTGACTTGATGAATGAACCTAAAGAGTCGACTTGGTGAGACTACTTGGTGGGAAGACATAGCGGGGTGATTTGATGAACGAACTTAAAGAGTCAACTTGGTGGGATGACCTGGCAGAGTGACTTCATGAACAAACTTAAAGAGTCCACTTGGTGGGCCAACCCTGCGGGGTGACTTGATGAATGAACTTAAAGAGTCAACTTGGTGAGAGTAATTTGTGGGTTGACCTGGTGGGGTGACTTGATGAATGAACTTAAAGAGTCGACTTGGTGGGGTGACTTGATGAATGCTCTTGAAGGGTCGACTTGTTGGGGTGACTCTATGAATGGACCTAAAGAGTTGACTTTGTGAGAGTACTTGGTGGGGCGACTTGATGAACAGACTTAAAGAGTCAACTTGGTGAGAGTACTTGGTGGGGTGACTTGATGAGCGCACTTGAAGAATCAACTTGGTTAGAGTACTTGGTGGGGTGACTTGATGAACAGACTCAAAGATTTGACTTGCTGAGAGTACTTGGTGGCTAGACTTGATGAGCAAACTTAAAGAGTCCACTTGGTGAGAGTACTTGGCGGGGTGAACTGATGAACGGACTTAAAGAATAAACTTGGTGGGAGTACTTTGTTGGCCAAACTGGTGGGGTGACTTGATGAATGGACATAAAGAGTCGACTTGGTGAGAGTACTTGTACTTGTTTTGGTGACTTGATGAACGAACTTAAAGAGTCGACTTGGTGGGGTCACTTGATGAAAGGACTTAAAGAGTTGACTTGGTGAGAGTACTTGGTGGGGTGACTTGATGAAAGAACTTAAAGGGTCAACTTGGCGGGGTGACTTGGTGAACGGACCTAAAGAGTTTACTCGTTGAGAGCACTTGGTGGGGTGACTTGATGAACGGACTCAAAGAGTCAACTTGGTAAGAGTACTTGGTGGCTCGACTTGATGAGCAGACTCAAAGAGTCCACTTGGTGAGAGTGCTTGGTGGGGTGAACTGATGAACGGACTTAAAGAGTCAACTTGGTGAGAGTACTTGTTCTGGTGACTTGATGAACGAACTTAAATAGTCGACTTGGTGGGGTGACTTGATGAAAGGACTTAAAGAGTCGACTTGGTGAGAGTACTTGGTGGGGTGACTTGATGAATGCACTTGCAGAATCGACTTGGTTAGAGTACTTGGCAGGGTGAACTGATGAATGAACTGAAAGAGTCGACTTGTTGGGAGTACTTTTTGGGCCGACTTGGTGGGGTGACTTAATGAACAAACTTAAAGAGTCGACTTGGTTAGAGTACTTGTTCTGGTGACTTGATGAACGGACTTGAAGAGTCAACTTGGTGGGGTGACTTGATGAAAGGACTTAAAGAGTCGACTTGGTGAGAGTACTTGGTGGGGCGACTTGATGAATGGACTTAAAGGGTCAACTTGGTAGGGTGACTTGATCAATGCACTTGAAGGGTCGAGTTGGTGGGGTGACTTGATGAACGGACCTAAAGAGTTGACTTGGTGAGAGTACTTGGTGGGGTGACTTGATGAAAAGAGTTAAAGAGTCAACTTGGTGAGAGTACTTGGTCGGGTGACTTGATGAATGCACTTGAAGAATCAACTTGGTTAGAGTACTTGGTGCAGTGACTTGATGAACGAACTTAAAGAGTCAACTTGGTGGGTTGACTTGGTAGGGTGACTTGATGAACGAACTTAGAGAGTCGACTTGGTGAGAGTACTTGGTGACTTGTTGGGTCGACCTGGCTGGGTGACTTGATGAACGAACTTAAAGAGTCCACTCGGTGGGCCAACCTGGTGGGGTGAATTGATGAATGAACCTAAAGAGTCGACTTGGTGAGAGTACTTGGTGGGCAGACATAGCGAGATGATTTGATGAACGAACTTAAAGAGTCGACTTGGTGAGAGTACTTGGTGGGGTGTCTTGATGAACGAACCTAAAGAGTCAACTTGGTGGGCCGACCTGCCAGGGTGACTTGATGAACGAACTTAAAGAGTCGACTTGGTGGGCTGACCTGGCAGGGTGACTTGATGAACAAACTTAAAGAGTCGACTTGGTGAGAGTACTTGGTGGGCCGACCTGGCAAGGTGACTTGATGGATTAACCTAAAGAGTCAACTTGGTGAGAGTACTCGGTGGGCTAACCTGGTCACGTGACTTGATGAATGAACTTAAAGAGTCAACTTGGTGGGCTGACTTGGCCGGGTGACTTGATGAACGAACTTAAAGAGTCGACTTGATGGGTCGACCTGGCAAGGTGACTTGGTGAGAGTACTTGGTGGGCTGACCTGGTAGGGTGACTCGATGAACGAACTTAGAGAGTCAACTTTGTGAGAGTACTTGGTGGGTCGAACTGGTGGGGTGACTTGATGAATGAACTTAAAGACTCGACTTTGTGAGAGTATTTGGTGGGCCGACCTGGCTGGGTGACTTGATGACCGAACTTAAAGGGTCAACTTGGTGAGATTAGTTGGTGGGCTGACCTGGTAGAGCAACTTGATGAACGAACTTAGAGAGTCGACATTGTGAGAGTACTTGGTGGGGTGACTTGATGAACAAACCTAAAGAGTCGACCTGGTGAGAGTAGTTGGTGGGCCGACCTGGTGAGAGTACTTGGTGGGCCGAACTGGCGAGGTGGCTTGATGAGAAAAATTGAAGAGTCGACTTGGTGAGAGTACTTGGTGGATTGACCTGGCGAGGTGACTTGATGAATGAACTTAAAGAGTAACCCTTGTGGGCTGACTTGGTAGAGTGACTTCATGAACAAACTTAAAGAGTCCACTTGGTGGGCTGACCTGGCGAGGTGACTTGATGAACGAACTTAAAGAGTCGACTTGGTGAGAGTAATTTGTGGGCTAACCTGGCAAGGTGACTTGATGAATTAACTTAAAGAGTCGACTTGGTGGGGTGACTTGATGAATGCACTTGAAGGGTCGACTTGGTGGGGTGAGTCTATGAACGGACCTAAAGAGTTGACTTGGTGAGAGCACTTGGTGGGGTGACTTGATGAACAAACTCAAAGAGTCAACTTGGTGAGAGTACTTGGTGGCTCAACTTGATGAGCGCACTTGAAGAATCGACTTGGTTAGAGTACTTGGTGGGGTGACTTGATGAACGGACTCAAAGAGTTGACTTGGTGAGAGTACTTGGTGGCTCAACTTGACGAGCAGTCTTAAAGAGTCCACTTGGTGAGAGTACTTGGCGGGGTGAACAGATGAACGAACTTAAAGAATCGACTTGGTGGGAGTACTTGGTTGGCCGAACTTGTGGGGTGACTTGATGATTCTGGTGACTTGATGAATGGACTTAAAGAGTCGAATTGGTGGGGTGACTTGATGAAAGGACTTAAAGAGTCAACTTGGTGAGAGTACTTGGTTTGGTGACTTGATGAACGTACTTGAAGAATCGACTTGGTTAGAGTACTTGGTGGGGTGGATTGATGAACGAACTTAAAGATTCGACTTGGTGGGCCGACCTGGCTGGGTGACTTGATCAACGAACTTAGAGAGTCAACTTGGTGAGAGTAGTTGGTGACTTGGTGGGCTGACCTAGCCGGGTGACTTGATGAACAAACTTAAAGAGTCGACTTGGTGAGAGTACTCGGTGGGCTGACCTGGTCACATGACTTGATGAACGAACTTAAAGAGTTGACTTGGTGGGCCAACTTGGCAAGGTGACGTGATGAACGAACTTAAAGAGTCAACTTGGTGGGTCAAACTAGCGGGGTGACTTTGTGAGAGTACTTGGTGGGCTGACCTGGCAGGGTGACTTGATGAACGAACTTAGAGAGTCGACTTTGTGAGAGTACTTGGTGGGTCGAACTGGCAGGGTGACTTGATGAACAAACTTAAAGAGTCGACTTGGTGAGAGAACTTGGTGGGCCGAGCTAGCGGGGTGAATTGATGAACGAACCTAAAGAGTTGACTTTGTGAGAGTACTTGGTGGGCCGACCTGGCGGGGTGACTTGATGATCGAACTTAAAGGGTCGACTTGGTGAGAGTACTTGGCAGGCTGACCTGGCAGAGCGACTTGATGAACGAACTTAAGGAGTCAACTTGGTGAGAGTACTTGGTGGGGTGACTTGATGAATAAACCTAAAGAGTCAACTTGGTGAGAGTACTCGGTGGGCTGACCTAGCAGGGTGACTTGGTGAGCAAACTTAAAGAGTCGACTTGGTGAGAGTAGTTGGTGGGCTGACCTGGCGGGGTGACTTGATGAACGAACTTAAAGAGTCAACTTGGTGGGCCAACTTGGCAGAGTGACTTCATGAATGAACTTAAAGAGTCCACTTGGTGGGCCGAACTGGCAGGGTGACTTGATGAACAAAATTAAAGAGTTGACTTGGTGAGAGTAATTTGTGGGCTAACCTGGCAGGGTGACTTGATGAATGAACTTAAAGAGTCAACTTGGTGGGGTGACTTGATGAATGCACTTGAAGGGTCGACTTGGTGGGGTGTCTCTATGAACGGACCTAAAGAGGTGACTTGGTGGGGTGATTCGATGAAAGGACTTAAAGAGTCGACTTGGTGAGAATACTTGGTGGGCCGACTTGATGAACACACTTGAAGAATTGACTTGGTTAGAGTACTTGGTGGGGCAACTTGATGAACGGACTCAAAGAGTCGACTTGGTGATAGTACTTGGTGGCTTGACTTGATGAGCAGACTTAAAGACTCAACTTGGTGAGAGTGGGCCTAACGGGGCGAGGTGGTGAGTGGGCCTAACGGGGTGAGTTGGTGGGGTGACTTGGCGAGTGGAATTAGAGAGCCAACGTAGTGAGGCTACTCGGCGAGTTGGTTCGTTGAGATGACATGGTGAGTTGACTTGGCGAGCAAACTTAAAGAGTCGACTTGGCAACGTACTCGAGTTGACTTTGTGAGGCGACCTGGCGAGTGGGCTCAAAGAGTCAACATGGTGAGGCGACTCATGGTGAGGAGCTATCCTTGAGGTGACTTGGTGGGCCTACTTGATTAGTCGACTTGGTGAGATGACTTGACGAGCTGACACGGTGAGCGGGCTTAAAGAGGCAAGGACTTGGTGGGGTAACTTGGGAAGCCAACTTATCGAGGCGAGATGGTGAGTCGACTTGGTGAGCTAACTTAAATAGGTGACTTGGGCAGGCTGACCTGGTGAGTGAACTTAAAGAATTGACTTGGCAACGTACTTGAATAATTGACTTGGTGAGCTGACATGGTGAGTGGGCTTAGAGAAGAAACTCGGTGGGGCAACTTGGCGAGCACGCTTGCTAGGGCAAGGTGGTAAAATGACTAGGTGATTCGACTTTGTGAGCTGACTTAGGGAGCTGACTTGGTGAGTGAACTTAAGGGGTCAACTTGGTGAGGCAACTTGAATAGTCGACTCGGTGAGCTGACTTGGGGAGCCGACATGGTGAGTGGTTTTAAAGAAGAGGCGACCTGGTGGGGCAACCTAGTGAGGCGAGACGGTAAGTCATCTTGGTGAGCTGGCTTGACGAGCTGTGAGCGGACTTAAAGAGTCAATTCTTGATTTGGAAAAGACCACATGGTCAGATGACTTGGTGAGCTGACCTGGCTAGCAAAATTGGCAAGAAAACTTATAGAATTGACTTGCTATCCCTAGCCAGGATCGCACGCCTAGGTTGACCCAACTTGGGTCACCCGACTCCGTCGCCCAAACCTCGGGCGACCCGACTGGGTCCCAGAGTGGGTTGACGAGGGGAAAAAAAAATCATGGGAGGCCCTGTACAGTGAAAATCGCTAAATTTTTGGCATTACAAAAAAAAAAAGGTTACCCACTTTTGGATCATGCACAAGTTTCAGTTCACGTATTGCCGACCTGACTCGAGGCGTTACGCCTAGCTTGCCAGATTTGAGGTAGGGTTACAGGTCAGGGCACTTAGAATCAAGTCGAGCACGGTGACATGAGTCATGCTAAAAATTTGGAGATGACTCAAGTTGGGGCATCCGACTCTATTCGAGTTCAAAACTTTGGGACTTGATAAAAAAAAGAAAATAGAAAAAAGTTATCCAGTTTTGGATCACGTAAGTGACTCGGGCCACTCAGAATCAAGGCGAGTGTGGTTACATGATTCGAGCAAAAAAAAAATGCAGGTGGTTAAGGCTCGAGGCAATTCGAGTTGGGGTAGCTGAGTCGATTCAAAAACTTTGGCCGTTAGCCAAAAAAAGACTTAATCACTTTTGGATCACGTACATGACTTGGGGTGCATAGAATCAAGTCAAGCATGGTGACATGAGTGGTTCAAAAAAATTGTAGGTGATTAAGGCTCGAGGCAATTTGAGTCAGGGTTGCTGACACGATTCGGGTTGAAATCTTTGGGTGTTAACCAAAGAAGGAAGAAGTTAACTACTTTTGGATCATGTACATGACTCGGGGCACCAAGTTGAGCACGTTGACATGAGTCCTGCGAAAAAATTGGAGGCAGTTAAGGCTTGAGGCGATATGAGTCGGGGTTTCCGACATAATTTGGGTTGAAAACTTTGGGCGTTAACCCAAAAAAAGAGTTGACCACCTTCGGATCACGCACATGACTCGGCTCACTTAGAATCATGTCGAGCACGGTGACATGAGTCGTGCAAAAAAATTGGAGGCAGTTAAGGCTCGACGCGATTCGAGTTGGGGTTAGGGTAGTTGGGGCAATTCGTGTCGAGGTTGTCGATACGGTTCGAGTTGAAAACTTTGGGCATTAACCCAAAAAAAAAAAAGTTGACCTCTTTTGGACCACGTACATGACTCGGGGCACTTAAAATCAAGTCGATCACGGTGACATGGGTTGTGCAAAAAATTTAGAGGTGATTTGAGTTGTGGTAGCCAACTCAATTTGAGTTCAAAACTTTGGGCGTTAACCAAAAAAATAAGTTGACCGATTTTGGATCACGTACATGAGTCGTTTGCCCTCGCGAAAATTGCAAAACCTGGGGACCTGCCTGGAATTTGCAGTCGGAAGATTTTTTTGCCCTCACAAAAATTTACAAACCCCACCTGCTTGAAATTTGGACTTGGAAGATTTTTCTGCCCTCACGGAATTTACAAACCCCACCCGCTCGGAATTTGGCATTTGGAAATTATGAAGCCCCGCCCGCCCAAAATTTGGACTTGGAAGATTTTTCTGCCCTCACAGAAATTGCAAACCTAACCCACATATAAATTGCACTTGGAAGACTTTTTCGCACTCGCAGAAATCACAAAACCCCACCCGCAGGGAATTCGGCACTTGGGAGATTTTTCTGCCCTTCCAAAAATTGCAAACCCCACAAGCTCGAAATTAGAGACTCGGGAGAATTTTTTCCCCCTCGTGGAAATTTTATGAAACCCCACTTGCCCGAAATTTGGCACTCGAGAGATTTTTCTGGCCTGGCAGAAATTTCTACAAAACCTCTCCCTCCCACCCAAAATTTGGCACTCGGGAGATTTTTCTGCCCTGGCGGAAATTGCAAACTCCACCCACCAGGAATTTGGCACCTGGGAGATTTTTACGCCCTTGCAAAATTTGCAAACCCCACCCACCGAGAATTTGGCACTTGGGAGATTTTTTCACCCTCGTGAAAATTTTCTCAAAACCCCACCCACCTGGAATGTGGCACTTGGGAGATTTTTTTGCCCCGGCAAAAATTGCAAAACGCCACCCACCGGGAATTCGGCACTTGGGAGATTTCTTTGCCCTCGTAGAAATTTTCACAAAACCCCACCCACTCAAAATTTGGCACCTGGGAGAGTTTTCCCGCCCTCGCAAAAAATTGCAAACCCCACCCGCCCAAAATTTGGCACTTGGAAGATTTTCTCGCACTCGCACAAATTGCAAACCCCACCCATCGAGAATTTGGCACCTGAGAGATTGTTATGAGCTTGCAAGTAAAAACCTTGCAAACCCCACCCCCACCTAGAATTTGGCACTTGGGAGATTTTCTCGCCCTCGCGCAAATTACAAACCCCACCTGCCTCAGAGTCAAAAAAGGTTTTACGAATCGAGGCGACAAAGGGCTGAATCTCAGTGGATCATGGCAGCAAGGCCACTCTGCCACTTACAATACCCTGTCACTTATTTAAGTCATCTACAAAAGGTTCTTCTTGCTGACCACTTGAAATTAATATCCAAGGTTGCTCCAATGTGCTAGTGTGCCGATCGGAGATGGCCAATGACATGGGCCCCTGGGAGTGCAAGAGCACCCCTACTACGGGTCATGATCCAGCTGAAGAGAGATATGTGCCGCATCTAGCGTGGATTCTAACTTAGAGGCATTCAGTCATAATCTGACACACAGTAGCTTTGCACCACTGGCTTTTCAACCAAGCGTGATGACCAAATGTGTGAATCAATAGTTCCTCTCATACTTAGTTGAATTACTATCACAGCGTGGATCATCAGTACGGTAAAACTAACCTATCTCACGACGGTCTAAACCTAGCTCACGTTACCTATTGGTGGGTGACCAATCCAAAACTTGGTGAATTTTGCTTCATAATGATAGGAAGAGCCAACATTGAAGGATCAAAAAGCAACGTTGCTATGAACGCTTGGCTGCCACAAGCTAGTTATCCCTGTGGTAACTTTACTGATACCTCTAGCTTCAAATTCTTAAAGTCTAAAGGATCGATAGGCCACGTTTTCACAGTTTGTATTCGTACTAAAAATCAAAATCAAATGAGCTTTTACCCTTTTGTTCCACACGAGATTTCTATTCTCGTTGAGCTCATCTTAGGACACCTACATTATCTTTTAACAGATGTGCCACCCCGGCCAAACTCCCCACCTGACAATGTCTTCCACCCAAATCGGCGCACCTAGACGCACCTTAAGGCCAAAAATAGGGGCATTGCCCCATCTCCACCTCACAGAATAAGTAAAATAATGTTAAAAGTATTGTTATTTTACTTGCACCCGAAAGCTCCCACTTATTCTACAACTCTCAAGTCATTTCACAAAGTCAGACTAGAGTCAAGCTCAACAGGGTCTTCTTTCCCCACTGATTCTGCCAAGCCCGTTCCCTTGGCTGTGGTTTTGCTAGATAGTAGATAGGGACAGTGGGAATCTCATTAATCCATTCATGCACGTCACTAATTAGATGACGAGGCATTTGGCTACCTTAAGAGAGTCATAGTTACTCCTGTCGTTTACCTGCGCTTGGTTGAATTTCTTCACTTTGACATTCAGAGCACTGGGCAGAAATTGCATTGTGTCAGCATCTGTAGGGACCATCGCAATGCTTTGTTTTAATTAAACAGTCGGATTCCCCTTGTCCGTACTAGTTCTGAGTCGACTGTTCACCCCCTAGGGAAAGCCCTCTGAAGGGGGCATCCTGTGTCCATCGCTCGATCGGCGTGTGACGGGCCGCCCTCGCCATGGGAGCAGCTTGGGCAGGCTGCCAATAGCCCACGAGTTTGAGGCATAGACCCCTAGGCCCAACCCTCAGAGCCAATCCTTTTCCCAAAGTTACGGATCCATTTTGTCGACTTCCCTTACCTACATTGTTCTATTGACCAGAGGTTGTTCACCTTGGAGACCTGATGCGGTTATGAGTACGATTGGGCGTGAATGGTACTCAATCCTCTAGATTTTCAAGGGCCACTGAAGGTGTACCGGACACCGCGGGACATGCGGTGCTCTTGCAACCACCGGACCCTATCTCCGGTTGAACCGATTTCAGGGTGGGCAAGCTGTTAAAAAGAAAAGATAACTCTTCCCGGGGCCCCCGTTGATATCTCCAAATTTCCTAACCTTTCCGTCCACCGCCATGTCCCGGTTTGGGAATATTAGCCTGATTCCCTTTCGATGATCGCGCAAAGTGTGCCCTTGAAATAGGGTTTCCCCATCTCTTAGGATTGACTAACCCATGTCCAAGTGCTGTTCACATGGAACCTTTCCCCACTTCAGTCTTCAAAGTTCTCATTTGAATATTTTCTACTACCACCAAGATCTGCACCAGGGGCCGGTCTACCTAGGCTCACACCCAAGGTTTCGCAACAACCCCTGCGTCCTCCTACTCATCGGAGCTTGGCACCTCCCCCGACGGCCGAGTATAGGTTGCGCGCTTCAACGCCATCCATTTTCGGGGCTAGTTGATTCGGTAGGTGAGTTGTTACACACTCCTTAGAAAATTTTGACTTCCATGACCATCGTCCTGATGTCTTAATCAACCAACACCCTTTGTGGGATCTGGGTTATCATGCAATTTGGCACCGTAACTCAGCTTTTGGTTCATCCCGCATCGCCAGTTCTGCTTACCAAAAATGGCCCACTTGGAGCTCACGATTCTGTGGTGCAGCTCAATAGAGCAGCCACGCCAAATTACCTATTTAAAGTTTGAGAATAGGTCAAGGGCGTTATGCCTCCTATGCCTCTAATCATTTGCTTTACCTGATAAAACTCGCACGTGATCTGGTCGGCATCATTTATGGTTGAGACTAGGATGGTATCTGATCGTCTTCGAGCCCCCAACTTTCATTCTTGATTAATGAAAACATCCTTGGCAAATGCTTTCATAGTGGTTCATCTTCCATAATGCTAGCAGAAGGGATGTGAGGGCCAGTGCACACCCAAAAGGCGGACCGACCGTGACGACCCAAGGTCCAACTATGAGCTTTTTAACTGCAACAACTTAAATATACACTATTGGAGCTGGAATTATCGTGGCTGCTAGCACCAAACTTGCCCTCCAATGGATCCTCATTAAGGGATTTAGATTGTACTCATTCCAATTACCATACTCGATGAGCCCAGTATTGTTATTTATTATCACTACCTCCCCGTGTCATGATTGGGTAATTTGCGCGCCTGTTGCCTTCCTTGGATGTGGTAGCCATTTCTCAGGCTCCCTCTCCAAAATCGAACCCTAATTCTCTATCACCCATCACCACCATGGTAGGCCTCTATCCTACCATCGAAAGTTGATAGGGCAAAAATTTGAATGAAGCGTCGCCAGCACAAAGGCCGTGCGATCCGTTGAGTTATCATGAATCACCGAAATAGCGACTGAGCCCGCGCCGGCCTTTTATCTAATAAATGCATCCCTTTTGAGAGTTAGGATTTGGTGCATGTATTAGCTCTATAATTACTATGGTTATCCGAGTAGCAAAGTACCATCAAAGAAACTATAACTGATTTAATGAGCCATCCGCAGTTTCACAGTCTGAAATAGTTCATACTTAGACATGCATGGCTTAATCTTTGAGACAAGCATATGACTACTGGCAGGATCGACTAGGTAGCTTCTAACAACGAGGGGACCCCCAAGACCTGCTACAGCCAAGGGATGCCCACCGCGATGGGAAACCAAAATTTGCATTTTCTCCATCATGCATCCAAACATAATCCATCGCACAAGCAACAAGAATGATGTTCACAGCACATGCAGGACTCACAATGCTCAAAGATTTCACACAAGAGGAAAGTGTCCCATCATCGATCAGAGAGGGTTGAACAGGGAGCCTCAGTTCACAGGCACCTGGGAAGAACATCCCGTACGGAACCCTTTACCCTCAAACTCACTGTTGCCACTACTCGGAAAGAAGCCTCGAGTCTGTACGAGATGCACTGCGCATGTAGCCACCTCAATTGTAAGGCCACTCAGAGACATCCATTTCCTAGGCATATGCCTCCTACACACCTCAGTAACTATTCCCCATGACATGTGATCTTCCAGCGCAGGTACAAAAAAGTTCCTACGGATGAACACTCACACTAGCCTTGTCGGACAAGCTTCAATCTCATGCACATGCACATACCGAAGAAATGCACCGCGAGGGAACCACCCGTGAGCACCCACATCTCGGCAAAAAGCATTCGTGCAATTTCTTCCCTAGATAGACACATTGGGCCTGTACTTTTTGAGCATTGCAAAGATGAGGGCTTTGGTTCGTAGGAGCCTAAGAAGAACATCTCATACGAAACCTGTTCCCCCAAAATGCTCGAATCACAAATGCTCGTAGCAGAGTCGTAATGCAAAGATGTACACCGTGCATGTGACCGAGTAAGGACACTCAGAGACATCCATTTCCTAGGCATATGCCCCTTGTAGAACAAGAATAAGTATGCAAAGAACATTTACAAATAAAGTAAACATTCACAAACCAAAAACTAAATTCACATATATGCTTAGACAAAGAAAGCAAACAAGAAGTGCAAACCTCACAAGAGAAAACACTCCATGCTTTCTTGATTCTGTAGATGTTTCCTTTTGCAATGGATGTATGCTCAAGATGCTCAAAAGCTACTTCAATGGAGATGGGTAATGGCAAATTGGTAGCTTTGTGAGCTCTCAATTTGGCATTATAAGGGTATGGGTATGTCTTTTGGCTCTCAAAAGGGCATGGTAACTTTAGCTCAAAGATTGTTGATGAAATGGCTTGGGATGGGATTCAATTTATAGGCTAAGGGGTAGAGGGATGGAGGGTTTAGATGCAAGGATGGATGAAGGCTTAAGGAGGGCTAGGATGCACTCAAAGGAGAGCACATGGATTGTGCTTGTTTAGAACCAATGGGAAGGTGACACTTGTCACAAGGAGGATGAGTGTGAGAGGGTAGGGTAAAGGGTTGGTTAAAGGCATGATGAGTGGGGTTGAGTATGTAAGAGGGATGTAAGAGGAATGAGTGTGGAAGAGGGAAGAGTGTGGAAGATGGGTGTAAGAGTCATGAGTGGGCTTGTAAGAGTCTTTATGTTCTGTAAGAGCACTCATGACTTAGTGGTTGGGTTTTTTGAGGGGAGACTTTGGTTTGGATTAGGAAAGTCTTAAACTTGTTTAGGGAATGTGACAACATTAGTGGGTGGATTAGGCTTGGGTTTAGGATTAGCTTAGGGATGTTAGAGATGTGCAAGTGGATGGAATTAATGAGGGTGGGTGAGTTAGTGGCTAAGCTTGGTTAGTATGGGTGGATGGGGTGGATTAGGCTAAATGGAGGATTAGAGATAGGTTAGGGGTTTTTGAATTTGAGGATTTCATTTATCAAATAGATTTATTTAATAAATGGGGAATTTTGGAATTAGATAGAAGAATACGATTTAATTGATAAATAATAGATTATTTGATTTATCAATTAGGACTATAGATGATTAATTAAATTAATCAACTAGGGATGGCAAAGGATTAATTAAATAAGAATTTGATTAATGATGCCTTTAGAGATTGCTAAATTAGATTACCAAAGTAGTGTAATCAAATTTAGGTGTCTACATTTTGCCCCTCTTTGACATAGTGTTGAAAAAACACTATTTCAAAGAAGTTCGAATGAAGATGACACGAGGAAGATGTTTTAGCAACAAGGTTGCCCTAGTCTCGGATAAGAAGAGGAGAGACTAGACTTAGATGATGCCCCCTCAAGAAGGTGGCGGGGAGAGAAATGAGGCTCGATGACTTCTTGAAAAGTACAAGAAATTGAGATGAGCTAAGACACAGGTTTTCAAAGAGAAGGGGCTGAATTAGCTCAAACTCTCACTACGGGAGAATGATAAAGGGAAAATAGAGGCACAAAAGTAAAGCAAGCTTAAGACTTTCCAGGATTGGGGGGGGAGATTGAGGAGCGAAGTGCTATAAAAGGAATCTGTGGTAGGGAGATAGAATGATAAAGCTGATGCAATAGGATTTCAAAGAGTCAGATTGGCAGAAGATGGGTTTCGGAGATCCCTAGGACTAGGATTGTGGATCTCGAAAGATGAGGCTTGGTGGATTGATTTGATTGGTGGATCCTTAAGACTAGGATTATGGATCCCTAAAGCTAAGCGTGAGGATTTATCCAAAGAGATACTGATGCATAAGCTGGGATAGGTGTTGGGTATGGATGGGGGATAATGGAGATGAAGGGAATCCATTGAAGCTTTTTGAGCGGGGGGATACTTCAAAGAGAAGTACCACCATGTAGTTGAGCACTAGATTTTCTATAGGACTATTGGTTAATTTCCAAGGTTACCAAGAACATCAAGGCTTTTTCACCAACTGTCCAAAGGACTGATGAACTGACTCAAAACAAACACACAAGGATTGCCCCAGTATCATACATGAATCCCAGAGGAAGCAGCGTGGAAACGACACTAGGTAACCCACAAGCAGAAAAAGAAAAAGAAAAGCAAAAGACCTGATCAAGACCTTACGCTCTAATTGCCCCATTCGCAGCATACCATGATATGGAAGATCATGGCAACCTTGAGGAGGGAACAAGGAGATTTCTTGGAAAAGATATTTCAAGACCCAAAAGGGAAGATCCCAAATCAAAAGAAAGTGAAAATCCAAAAGAGAACTATTTTCCAACGAGATGGGTAGTATGAGGTACTAATGGACCAAGATCAGACATGAGGAAAGCTATATCCTGCAAGAATCTATTAGAGAGCACCTAAGCTGATGGATCTGGATGAGTGATGTGTCTGGCAAGCTAAACTAAGAAGGATAACACTTTGGTGATAGGAGATCTAGCTAAAGGATGCATTGGAATATCTAACCAAGGTGTGCGATGTGTGCAAGATGTTGACCAAGGATGAACTAACATGAAAGCCGGATAGATACAATGATACTAAGCTAAAGAGGATGTACAAGCTGACGGACCAAGATATGTTACAAATGTACAAGTTTGTTCATGTTTTGGTTTTTTTTGAGATGGAAATGTTTGTGAAGGATGGAATGTCTATAATAGTTGATAGGTGGATAGGTAGATGGTTTGTGAAAAGCTTAAGGAAAATCGGATTCTGTGTGTGCATGTGATAGGATATAGGCTAGGATACAAGATTATTTACAAGCTGGAATATGGTACAAGCTTTGGACAAGATTTAGATATATACAAGGTATGGTACAAGATTTACAAGGTATAATACAAGCTTTGGTACAAGATTTACAAGCTGTACAGGAGGTATTGACAAGCTCCATTAGATTTTGGATATTTGATTGGAACACCAAGGGAACGAGCAGGTGTTTTATGGGATGGTGGGTGGATGGATGAGGGATAGGATAGTGATAGATAATGGATTAGTCTTTAGCACATAAGGTGCCTAAATTACCAGGTTTTCACCAAGGTACCTATCCAAGGTGCTTGAATTGCCAAGTTTTCACCATTGGACGCTTATTTCTCTTTACTATTTTTTTCTTGTATTTTTCAAAAGCTGGGTATACCAAGGATCTTCAAGCATAGAACTTCTTGAGATGAATGATGTTAGTGGGATCATTCAAGAGTTCTCCTTCTGGTGTAGATAATTGATAGGCTCCGGAGCCAAAGGAGGCAGTAACCACATAGGGACCAAGCCATGTAGGTTCAAACTTGCCTTTCTTTTCTCGATCTGCTTGGACTTTGATATTTTCTTTGAGGACCATGTCACCTAGCTGAAAGTGTCGTGGGAGCACCTTCTTGTTGAAATTCCTTTTGAGACGAGTTTGATAGACTGTGAGATGGTCATAGGCTTGTTCTCTCTTCTCATCTAAGAGATCTAGCTGGGTGAGTTGAGCTACTCTGTATTCTTCATCTGAGATTTGCCCTCACAAAGATATGCGTAGTGAGGGAAGTTCAACTTCTATAGGTAATACCACTTTGGCACCATAGACTAGGGAGTATGGAGTTGTGTCTGTGGATGTACAGAAGGAAGTTTGATAGGCCCATAGAGCTAGATTTATTTGAAGGTGCCAATCACGACTGGAATCATTGACAACTTTCTTTAAGATTTTGAGGAGGGTTTTATTAGTTGCCTCTGCCTGGCCGTTACCTTGTGGGAAATATGGGCTAGAAAAGAAGTGATGGATGTGGAGGGAAGTGCATAATTCTTCCATGTTGAGATTTTCAAAATTACCTCCGTGGTCAGTGAAGATGGTGGATGGGATGCCGAAGCGGCAAACAATGTGGTACAAGATGAACTTGGAGACTTGAACTCCTGTAGCTGAGACTAGGGGGACTGCTTCCACCCACTTAGTGAAATAGTCTGTAGTTGTTATTATCCATTTATGTCCATTAGATGAGAGAGGTGTGATAGTTCCAACTAGATCAAGGCCCCAACAAGAAAAAGGCCAAGGTGGTGCAATAGGCTGTAGATCCTGTGCTGGAGCGTGCACAAGATTTGCATGCTGCTGACATGGGAGACACTTTCTGAAAAAGTCACAAGAGTCTTCTTCAATGGTAGGCCAATAGTAGCCTGCTCTAAGGATTTGTCGTGCTAGGACAATACCACTCATGTGGGCACCGCAAAGTCCAGAATGTACTTCTTTTAATGCCATTGCGGCCTCATTTTCATCTAAACATCGAGAGAGAGTATCATGATAACCCCGACGATATAGGGTATTGGCTATGATAACATAGAGGGATAATTTTTGGATGAGGTTCTAGCGTTGGTTACATGTGAGGTGAGGGGATATGATACCATCGTTAAGGTAAGCATGAATTTCATGGTACCAAGGGGATTGGGGACCAACCAAGATACAAACGCGGTTTGAATCCTCATTCGCATAGGCAGGTGTGAGGAGCTGCTCAACTAAAATCTCATACTGCGTAGCTTCTTGGGGAATTTCCAAGAGCAAGTCGATAGTGGCCATGGCATCTACTGCCTTATTCTGCATTCGAGGCACTTGTGTAAACTGAAGCTTTGTAAAATGCTGGGTCAGCTGATCAACTAGCTCTTTGTAGGGTAATAGCTTTTCATCTTTGGTTTGATATTCATTTAAGACTTGTTTGATGATGAGCTGGGAATCACCAAAGATTTCTAACTTAGTGATATTCCATTCTATAGCTATCTTTAATCCTGCTACAAGAGCTTCATATTCTGCTATATTGTTGGTGCTAGGGAATTGTAGCTTGAAGGCTTTTGGAATGTAATCTCCTTGAGGTGTAACTAATAATATTCCTGCCCCTGATCCATGAGAGGTGTATGAGCCATAAAAATAAAGCTTCCATGGGGGCTTTTCTTCAATTAGGTAGATATGCTCATCTGGAAATTTTGTGAGCAAAGGATATGCATCTACTAGAGGTGCATCAGCTAGGTGATCTGCTATAGCTTGCCCTTTGATTGCCTTTCTGTCCACATACTGGATGTCAAACTCACTTAGTAGCATAACCCGTTTGGCCAAACGGTCTGTAAGTGCTATTTTGGAGAGCATATACTTGAGAGGGTCAATCTTGGAGACTAGTTGGATGGTATGACTTAGCATGTAGTGGCAAAGCTTTTGAGTTGAGAAAACAACTGCCAAACAAGCTTTTTCCATAGGAGTGTAATTGAGTTCATAACCAACTAGGGTTCTACTGATATAGTAGATGGCTCTCTCTCTACTATAATCATCATGTTGTGCTAGAAGTGCCCCTAGAACAGTAGGTGTTGCTGATATATACAAGATCGAGGGAGGACCAGGAACTGGTGGAACCAAGATAGGGGGATTGGTGAGGTACTGCTTGAGCTGATTGAAGCTGCGCTGACATAAAAGATCCCACTTGAAGTTCTCATTCTTCTTTAGCAAGTGTGAAAATGGTGTACACTTATCTGCAAGTTGGGAGATGAAGTTCCAGATAGATTGAAGTTTTCCCTAAAGAGAGCGAAGCTGTCACAGTGTCTGGGGAGGAGGCATGTTTAAGATAGCCTTGACCTTTTTGGGGTCGATCTCTATACCTCGTTTAGAAACTATGAAGCCTAGAAGCTTGCCAGATGTGACCCCAGAGACACACTTCTTTGGATTTAGCATGAGATGATATTGGGCCAACCTATCAAAGACTTTCTCCAAGTTAGCAAGATGATCCATGAAGGTGTGAGATTTGACTAGGATATCGTCCACATAATCCTCCAAAATGCTATGGATAAGATCATGGAAAATGGCTGTCATAGCTCTTTGATAGGTAGCCCTAGCATTCTTTAGGCCAAAAGGCATCATGGTGTAGCAAAAGGTTCCCCAAGGGGTAGTGAATGCTATCTTATGCTGGTCCTCTTTTGCAATCTTGATCTGATTATACCTAGAAAATCCATCCATAAGGGAAAAAATTTCATGTCCAGTTGTAAGATCTACAATCATATCTATGTTGGGCAAGGGAAAATCGTCCTTTGGACAAGATTTGTTAAGATCTCTAAAATCATTATAGATTCTGATGTCACTGGAAGGCTTAGTGATAGGGACCATGTTGGAGATCCATTTTGAGTAGTCGATAGGTCGGATAACCTTAGCAGCTAACATTCTTTCTAGTTTAGCTTTGACTAGTAATGCCACCTTGGGGTGCATTTTTCTAAGCTTTTGTCTGACGGGCTTGATCTTTGGATCGACTGCAAGATGATGAACTACAAGCTTTGGATCAAGTCCTGGCATGTCCTGATATGACCATGCAAATTGGTCAATGTTCTCTTGTAAAACCTCAAAGAGGAGGTCAGCATGGTCTTGTGATAGGGATGCAACAATGTGAACAATTCTAGGGATCTCTGAAGAACCAATGTTGACTTCTCTAGTATCCTCTATTAGAATACAAGACACCTCTAGTTGATTATCTTAAGGAGGCAATACTAAATCCTCATGTTCTGCTTGTGGCTCTGGATTTTCTTGCTGAGGGGTTCTCTTTGCTGCCTTAGCTAGTCCCGGTTTTACCTTAGTTCTAGTTTTGGGTGTATCGAAACTAGGTTGGGGATTTTCCCCAAAATACCCCTTGGGATCTATCTTATAGATGTAGGCAGAATCTGGCTTTGTCTTCTTATGAGGAGTTTCGGCTCCCATGAATCTTAGAAGCACTTCCTCTGATGCGAACTCATCAATATGTATGACACTTGGTTGGTCCCAATCTATGAGTTATGGATGAGCAAGTGGTAGGTCAATGAGATGGATGGATAGTTCTCGGAGAAAAAAGTCTCCTAGGAAGATTTGGTATGGGATATCATCGTAGGCTCTCTTTTCAACTTCCTCAGGAATGTCTTTGATTTCAACAAGGTCGCGGTGGATGTTCAAAAAAGCATGACCGTTCTCGTTGGTGCCCACAGTTGTGGGTATGCCAAAGCCAAGACCTAAATTTATTTCCCAATTATGTGCTTTGATGGGAAATTGCATGCCCCTTTCTTCTGGTCCTAGTCCACTTCCTTGATAGTTACATTTTTTAGTGACAAGCTTATGTTGTTGGGGATAATTCTGGCTAAAGTGATCAAGGCGTGCTTTATTTCTTGGAGGTGCATCCTTATGTAGCCAATTGTTGATATCTAGAGTGAGCTCCTCATGAAGAGGGGTTTTTGAGGACACAAAGGTGGTTGGGCCAAACTGTTTGTATCAAGGAGGTGGAATCTCCTTAGCTTTGTGATATGTTGGCCATCCATGGGTATGTGGATCAAGTGGGATTTCTCTGACAGAAAATGCATCTAATAGACTATATTCTCCACAACCTTTGTTGTTGATCATTACAGTAGATAGGGTGGAGGCAAGGATGGTTTCTGCATCATTACAAGTGTGGGATGAGCTAGCGATGGCTATGCCGATCTCTATTCCAGGGCAATGGTTTGTATATGAAGCTTCAACCACATTGCAGTAAGCAAAGGGTTCTGGATCAGCATGGATGGTTACCTCAGTGCCCTGATGCGGAAATTTGATGCACTGATGGTAGGTGGATGGAACGGCCTTCATAGCATGAATCCATGGGCGACCGAGGAGGATGTTAAATGGTAGGTTTAGATCAACAACATGGCAAACTGTCTCTTGAATGACTAGCCCAACCTTGATTGGTAGCAAAATAGTCCCTTCTGTGGTCCTTTCCAAGTTGTCATAAGCTTTGATGGTGATAACCTCACTGATCCTATCTACCTCAGTATACCCAGCTTGTTTTATGAATTTTAGGGTGCAAATGTTCAAGGCTGATCCATTATCTATCATTACTCTTTTCATAGCAAAATTGGATACCATGATGGCTATGCGAAGTGGAAGGGTGTGATCTGGCTCAACCATGAGTATGTCAGTGGGTTTGAAAGATAGGGCACATGAGGATGAAAGGTGTCCAACAAGATTACGAAAATCAGTAGCATTGATATCAGAAGGGACACAAGATTCTATGAGAGCACTATCAAGGATGTCTTTGTACATAGGACTAGTGTAGAGAAGGTCTAAAATGGATATTTAGGTTGGCATGTTCCCAAGGTGTTCCAAGATATTGTACCGGCTTTTTGATGGAGCTGATGGTGTTGATGAAACTGGTGGGCCTGCGATGTTAAATTGCGCTCTTCGAGTGGTGATCGCACACTCATTGTCTGGTCCTTGGATATTGATAACATTGACAGAAGGCTCTTTCTCAAATATACAACCTATAAGGCTACCATAGTCTATATAGGATGAAGTGTGGTCATTGTTCTTCCCATGCTGTTGGTTTGGCTGGCGGTTGTTGGTGTTGTTTTGGATAGGTGCTTTTCCAGGATTTTGGTTGTTGTGTGGAGGAAAAGCATTTTGATAAATCTGTAAGCCTGCATTGGGAGAGGTTTGGGCACCAACAGTGATTTCCTTCTGATCAATGAGGTCTTGCACATAGTCTTTCAGTTTCACGCATCTGAGGGTGGTGTGACCGCTTACCCTATGGAACTTGCAATACTCATTGTCCTTGTACCATGCAGCTTTGGATTGGCTTGGATCAATTTGTTGGGTAGGAGGAAATTTGATGAGGTTTTCCTTAGCCAATTTCTCAAAAATAACATCCAATGGCTCACCAAGGGGTGTATAGTTTCTAGGTGCAGGTTGGAATCTGGGCTTTTTCCCTGCAGCTCCATTGATGGCATTAGCTTGATTGTTAAACCCTTGAAAGTTGGGTCTTGTATTGTAGTTTTGATAGCTTTGATTATTTCATTGTTGGTAATTGATAGCTTGTTGGTTGTTTGTTTGATATGGTGGGTTAGACTGGTTTTGAGAAGGACCAACAATATTCACATGTCTGGTGTCAGTAACCCCATCTGTTGCAACATGCTTGTTTTTATTCCAATACCTAGACTTGTCATTGGAATGTGATTGATTTTGGTTGGCCTCTTTGTAAATATTTACCACACCATCTTTGATGAGTCCTTGCTCAAGGATCATTCCTTTCTCTTTGATATCCTTATAGGTCTGTAAACAGTTCATGGTCATGTGGTGAACCAAGCTAGGATGTGCATTATCAATAAAAATTTTCACCACATGGCATTCTGGCAAGGTGTAGGATATGCGGGTGGTAAGGGTTTTCCATCTTTGTAGGTATTCAGCAAGGCTTTCTCCACCTTTTTGCTTGGTGTGGACAAGATCAACTATTGATAGCTGTTTCAACAAGATGAGCATATTGGGATAGAAATGCCTCAGATAATTTAGCAAAGTTTTTAATTGTGCCATAGAGGATTCTATAAAACCATTCAAGAGCTGGTCCAGCCAAGGTTTTGGGAAAAAGGCGCAAGAGGAAGACATCATTGTATGCCACGTCCTGGCAATGCATGTAAAATTCTTTGATATGTGTGACAGGGTCTCCTTTTCCTCTGAATTTGTCAAATTTAGGTACCTCAAAGTGTTTGGGAAATGGTGTCGTGGTAATGGCTCTGTCAAATGGGTAAGGACACACATTCTCAAACTTGAATGTCTTTGGATCATTCCCTTCTTGGATGGCTTTTAGAGCTATCTTCATTTGCTCCCACTCTAAATTGATAGGTGATGGTTGGGGTGCCCCCAATGTAGGAGTGCCTTGAGGTAGGTATGTGCTAGATGGGGCCACTAAATATGGATGGATGTGAGGGATTTGCTGATAGGGATTGTTCATTATTTGGGCAGCTGCATGGTGGATGATGGGTTGTTGAGGGGGAGGTGGCACATATTGCTGCATGTGCTGCAAGGCTTGCTATTGATATGGGATTTGAGGTTGGGATTGAGGAACATAAGCTGGCTGTTGGATAAATGGATTGCTTTGTGGAGGTAAGGTATAAGATGGTTGTGAGGCTTGGGGAAAGGTTTGGAGGGCTTGTGGGGTTTGACCAATATATGTGGGTTGTGCCCCCATTTGGGATGGTATCTACAAATAATTAGTGGTTGGCTGGGGTGGTGGATTACCTCCTAGAAGTGGCATTGAAAAGTAGTTGGTAATTGGAGGTAATGGATTAGTTGGTGGTGGAGGTGGTGGGAATTGAAATCTTGGGAATGGAACTGATGGGGTTTGATAGCTTTTTGGCTGGATTTGGAAGCTTGGTAGAGTGGTGGTGGGAGCTGGGGTCACTTGGGAGCTTGGTAGAAGATTGGCAGTAGCTTGTGGGTTCTGATAGCTTTGTGGAGTGAAGGTAGTAGCTTGTGGATTTGTGGCTGGTGGTATTGGGCTCCCAAGACTTAATGGAAATGATGGGATTGTACTTTGGGCTATGGTGAACAAGCTGGGGGCAAAGAAAGGTTGATTACTTGGCACCATGGGTGGCATCCCTTTTGTATATTGCTGAGGTTGGCCAAAGATGCTAGCACTAATTTGGGAGATGGGTGGATTTGGAAGGCTAGGTTTGGGAGCAGCAGCAATAGTGGAGGGGGCGAACGGTGAGGTGTTTTGAGTAAAGGGGGTTCAGAGCAGAGAGGTATGAACCAAGGATGGAGTGATGGTGGCTGGGTTGGCTTGCGGTATGGAGATTTCAACTTGGGTGGATGATGGTATGTCTGGGTCTGTTGGGTCATATGGATTGGCTGGAGGCTCTTCTTTTGGAATATATTGAGGATAATTTGGATCATAAGAGCCTATGGGTGGTGGCAGCTACCCAAACAATGGGTGAGATGGATCTGATAATGGAGGGGGTCTTCCAAAGTAAAAGGTTCCTACATTGTCCCTTCGAAAATTAGCCATGATTGTCTCTTTGTTTTTGTCTATAATGGCATTTACCAATATTGCATTTCCTGGTTGGTTCATGAAAACTTCAATGTCAGTAGGTGATGGCATAGCTTGCTCTGGGCTGAAGGATGGCTGAGTGCTCAAGGGGGGTGATGTTGTTTGATCCAAATGATAGGGCTCCATTGTTTCTTTCTTCTTGGCTAAGCGAGTGACGGGTGGCATGAAAAATGCTCCTAGGGATGAGATGCAATAATGTTGATGGATGCAAAAGGGGGAAGGCTTTTCTATGCAAATGATTTCCTAGGTTGAGGCAAAGCTATATGACAAAACCTAGGGAGGATTGGGTTGGGGATTCTAACTTCAAAGATATGTTGTCAAAGCACAAACGGTCTGCTTTCCTATGTGCAAGCTTGGTGGTGATTATGTCAACTTAAGGATAGACTGATGATCCTTTAGGAAGAACACGAGATTGACCACTTGCAAATCCCAACCTTTAGCTCAAGGTGATGAGTGATAACAAGTGACAAAGCTAGATTACCCTAGAAAAAGCTCTGTCAAAGGGATAACCTTGGTGAGATTGGTGGATTTGGAAGATTTTAGGAATGGCAAACTTTTGGCAAGGTGACAACAATTTTGAAAGCTTAGATGTGCAGATTTTAGATTACTGGCTAGATGGTATGATTCTAAATGAGATGGATGAGCTAATAATGCTTAAGGGGATAACCTAAGATGGCTAGCTTTTCTACAAAGATGACTCTAGAGTGAAGCTTATCCAAGAAGATGTGGAGAAACAAGGTTGTCTAATCATAGAAATCATGCCTAGTTGGTAAGGCATAAGCAGGATTAACTCCTGGATGTTGGCTAAATTTGATGGTGCGCTCTAACCAGGCCTCTTGAAGTGCTTCGTCAGTAGCTTTGTCCTCTGCTTTGTGGAGTTTGGAAATTTGCGGGCTTGGTGTTATTTCTTTTCTCTTGGCTGAAAGTTCTTGGTATGCTAGAGATGGCTTGAGTTTGACCTTGTGAAACTTCTATTTGGGTTTGGGTTGTTCCAACATAATATCCTGAATTTTCTTGACTTTGGGAAAAATCTCAGTTGTTTTGCTTCAACTTGTTCAATCTTCTAAAATAGGCAGTGACTACACTAAGTGTGCCCTAAGCTAGGATTGACCAAGTTTGGCAAACATTCATTCAACAAGTAAAATAAAAACAAGCAATAGATAGGAACACCCAGATAGAAGTTTGTGGTTCTCAGAATGTGATACTTGCGCCAAGGAGTGTGTATGTTCTACAAATGTTTCGATCAGTCACTCCAAACACATTAACATCCTAGATGGTTTTCTGCAAGGCAGAAAATTGGTTTAGCTAGGGATTCCTCGATATACGCAAGGTACATGAGGCCCAAATTCGTAGATGAGACCAAAAGGATGTCACACAGTCGAGAGGAGTGGTAACCCATTTCTCCTCTTTCACTTCTCAAGGGTATAAAGTTCCTTGACGCTTAGCCCAAATGACAAAATCTTGATCCACCAGAACGCTGGAGTTGAGGTCATCGAAGAGGTGATGAAATCCCTAAGCAGGACTCCTAAAAAGAAACAAGGTTTTGGATCCTAATCTTATGCACCCGAGATGGCCTCGAAAGACGACAAGGGGAGATAAGACTTGGATGACCTTGGGCTAAAAAACACACTTGTTCTTTTACCAACTGACTCTTATGTCTGCTAATCTAGACTTTGCAAGCACTCCTGTTTAAGAGACAATGTTCAATTCCAACTTGAAGCGACAACAAAAGTAAATTGATCGAAGAATGCAAACAATAAGAAGAGTTAGGGTCAACAAAAGAAAACTCACGTGCCCGGAGGCCCTCCATGTCAAGTATCGATTAATTTTCTTTAATGCATTCAAGATTGAGCGTGAGTTTGTTTTAAGCCCAAAACAAAAGTGTGTGAGATTCGATTTCAAGTGCGTGCCCGGAGGCTCTCCACGTCAGTTGTTGTTCAATTTTAGTGCCCAAAATTGAAGTGTGATCGATTTAATCTAGAGATTTGGCCATCTAAGAATTTTGATAAAGTTAAAGCAAACGTTCAAAGACCAAGTGAGTGAGTTAGATTGTGGAACATTTAACACCTTTTTCAAGTAGACCCATCCCCATAAATGGTGCTGAGATTGCAACCAATGGTTAATATTTGATGGGTGATTAGAAAAGAGGTGAGTCCAAGGAACTACTCAAATTGATTTTTGTAAATTTGTATTTTAACTTAACAAAGTTTCTTAAATGTCCAAAAATCAAACTTTACCTAGATTGCATGTGAAAAAGAGATTTATTTTGTTCAATTTTAGAAGCTCCAAATGAAGTGTTTGATATTGTAATGGTTAATTGATCCTTGGCATTCAAGATTAGATTTTTTGTTTTAAGCATGCATTCCAAGGAAAGTTGATTTTAATCCATGACATTCAAGAGTGTGTTTTGAGCAACATTCATTCAATGGAAAATGTGTTTAACCATTCAAGTTCATTTTTTTAGCAACATGCATTCAAAGACAAATGGTTAAACATTCAAGTTCATTTTTTAGCAACATGAAAACCTGCAAGAAACATGGTTAGTGGTTCCATATGTGCTCCAACCTGCAATGAGACAAAAAAAAAGCAATTTAGTTAGTTAGCCAAAATCTTCAAAAATGAGAGCTTAACTATGGGAAAAATTTTTTTAACTTTTTTTGTTGTTTTTTCTATGCGTAAAAATGCTTAAAATGGTCTAAATCCTACGGAACAACTAAAAGTCAAATTTTGATTTATACTCTTTTTTTTAGCTACAAAGTGCAGAAATAAAGATTTTCAAACTGAAATGCAACATAAGCAGGCAGAGACGACAGTCTATCAAGCAGAGACGCCACAATACGAAGACGCTAAAATACAGAGATGCTAGTATTCAAAGATGATAGAATAGATTTGCGGCACAGAAAATAGGTGACAAGCAGAGACACCGATTTGCACAGATGCGGATTTTCGCAGACGACGATTTTTGTAGATGCAGATTTTTGCAGATGTCGATTTGTGCAAATGCAGATTTTAATAAACGTCGATTTTCGCATACGTGGATTTTTGCAGATGTCAATTTTTGCAGACAGAACAGGTTGCAGATGCCAAAACTGCGCCAAAAAAGCTAAAAAATGCGATTTTTTTTTTTAGATGGTATTTCTTCTTCCTAAGTGCGTTCTTTAACCTGCAAAAATAAGCAAAACACCCTCACAACACACTCAAACAACAAAAAACATTAGATGGTTGGAAAAATGATATATAGATGAAAATAGATGATTAAATGACCCATAGTGGGGTCCCACCGGGCGTGCCAAAATGTAGAACAAGAATTAGTATGCAAAGAACATTTACAAATAAAGTAAACATTCACAAACCAAAAACTAAATTCACATATATGCTTAGACAAAGAAAGCAAACAAGAAGTGCAAACCTCACAAGAGAAAACACTCCATGCTTTCTTGATTCTGTAGATGTGTCCTTTTGCTATGGATGTATGCTCAAGATGCTCAAAAGCTGCTTCAATGGAGATGGGTAATGGCAAATTGGTAGCTTTGTGAACTCTCAATTTGGCATTATAAGGGTATGGGTATGTCTTTTGGCTCTCAAAAGGGCATGGTAACTTTAGCTCAAAGATTGTTGATGAAATGGATTGGGATGGGATTCAATTTATAGGCTAAGGGGTAGAGGGATGGAGGGCTTAGATGCAAGGATGGATGAAGGCTTAAGGAGGGCTAGGATGCACTCAAAGGAGAGCACATGGATTGTGCTTGTTTAGCACCAATGGGAAGGTGACACTTTTCACAAGGAGGATGAGTGTGAGAGGGTAGGGTAAAGGGTTGGTTAAAGGCATGATGAGTGGGGTTGAGTATGTAAGAGGGATGTAAGAGGAATGAGTGTGGAAGAGGGAAGAGTGTGAAAGTTGGGTGTAAGAGTCATGAGTGGGCTTGTAAGAGTCTTTATGTTCTGTAAGAGCACTCATGACTTAGTGGTTGGGTTTTTTGAGGGGAGACTTTGGTTTGGATTAGGAAAGTCTTAATATTGTTTAAGGAATGTGACAACATTAGGGGGTGGATTAGGCTTGGGTTTAGGATTAGCTTAGGGATGTTAGAGATGTGCAAGTGGATGGCATTAATGAAGGTGGGTGAGTTAGTGGCTAAGCTTGGTTAGTATGGATGGATGGGGTGGATTAGGATAAATGAAGGATTAGAGATAGGTTAGGGGTTTTTGAATTTGAGGATTTCATTTATCAAATAGATTTATTTAATAAATGGGGATTTTTGGAATTAGATAGAAGAATAGGATTTAATTGATAAATAATAGATTATTTGATTTATCAATTAGGACTATAGATGATTAATTAAATTAATCAACTAGGGATGGAAAAGGATTAATTAAATAAGAATTTAATTAATGATGCCTTTAGAGATGGCTAAATTAGATTACCAAAGCAATGTATTCAAATTTAGGTGTCTACACCCCCTACATGCTTTTTGGTGCACCTCGTACAAATAGCCATACTTCGACAAGCCCTCCTAGAATTTCACATCTGAAGAGAGATGAAACACCTTGGGCTTTTTGTCCACACAATGCAAACACCGAATGCTCTCTTTAGGGGGGAGCTGAAGAAGAGTATCTCCTGCAGAACCCATGAGCTGTAACCATTCAGATCGCACAGGTCAGGATAGGGCATGGAGAGTTTTTGCATCCAAACAAAAATTATCGGTAATACTCTATGCTTCTACTGGCCCGGACCACAAAGGCTGTCACGACAGTGCCATGCACTTCTGTAGGATGAGACAGTGAAGAGGTGAGCATGCACTAAGAATGCACTAGCGAATAAATTATGCGGCAACCAAACCTTTCACCGGCCCCCCTCTCAATCCCATGGCTGTACCAATCGGCAAAAACTTAGGGTGGAGAGTGGACCCTCGATGAAATTAGGGATGTCAAGAAATGCACCCGTGCAACCATCTCTTTCCTTCTTGCCGTTCGGGTAGGATAAAAATGAAATGATAGAACGTGCCAATGAGACGGAGCCCTTGGCTAAAAGTTACAACTCCATACACACTCAGCAACAATCGCATCTTAGAATCGAACACCAAATTTGTAGTGTGTTGCAAGCCATGTAGACACCTACATATAGGGTATATCCAACAAAAAAAAGTGACAAGTACTTCCCAACAGCTCTGCCATTGCGATTACCAAATGGGATATACTCACCGCCACAGATTAATGACCATCATTACCGTCTAGGAATACATACAAGCACATCGAGCTTCATCCGATCAACTGGATGAATTTCACCTTGAAGGGGCCCAATCCAAAAGTTTCGGAGGTCATCTCTTGGAACTCTCAAGAACAAGGCCCATCTTACATGCAAACTCTGCTACTATGCAAACATAGGTTGCAATTAAAGAGAAATTGCAAGGCCCTCACAATGGTCCGAGGCCAATGCTCCGTCTAAGTCAATTTTCTCTTGCAATCACCATGCTATCATTCATAGAGAGATCTCCCCATTCACTTGTGATGTGATGCACAATCCAAGTGCTAGACGTGAGCTCACCCTTGAAAGGCCACTTTCAAAGGCATCCCCCGATGACACATTGGAACGACAACCGCTGTCGAACCATTCCCAATGTTGTGCCGATTGAGTTGGCATAGAGGTGACCTTGGGGAGCTCCCGCGTAGCAATTGGGATGTGCTTTCCTACCCATCTCTCACAAAGACCAATGTTAGCTGTGAAAAAATTTGGAATCCAAGGGCTCGCATCCATCGATATCGTCGGCACTAGGTCTATATACAAAGGCCACGGAGAGGTTCCGAGAAGAGAAGCCCCCCCTGCTCACTCGCACAAACATCCCAAATTCTAGACACAAGCTCCCGCCCTTAGCATCGCTCTCCAGATCACCACAATGACACATTGGAATGACAACTGCTGTCAAACAACTCCTAAAATTGTGGCAATGGAGTGAGAAAGAAGAGCAACTTTGGGGAGAGGCGCATAGAAAACGAGCTGCTCCTTCATTCCCCTCTTATATACAGATCTGATGTCACTGATTTCATTTGGAATCTGAGGCTACATTCATCCTTGCCCGCACGAGAAATGGCTCTTCTGATTGAATGGCTACGGGGAGCTTCCGATAACAAAGGCTCCCTTGTCACTCGTGATGCGCAGCCCAACTGCTAGATGATGGCTCGCCCTTCAAATTACAACCCAGGCAACCACCACAACGACACCATTGGAATGACAACCGCTGCTAAACCATTCCAAAAATTTTGCGCCAAAGAAGTTGTTGCGAAGAGAATGACTCTGGGGAGAGAGCACTCGCATAGCAAAATCGGGATGGCTTCACGACCCTTCCAATAGAAACGATGCTGGTGCCAATATTCAAAATCCAAATAACATGTCTTTCTCGAACACCGGCACTGATTCTATTGGGGAGGGTCATCGAGAGCTTTTGTTATCAAAGCCTCCCATTGTAGCCGTGATAGGCATGCAAAAAATTTTGCTAGAGCACCAAGCACCCACCTCATGGCTAGAGACAAGGGCTCGCCATTAGATCAACTTCAAAATCGAAGAACAGACGTGGTGTAGAATGGCAACGGCTGCCAAGTCTCTTTCATAATTGCGTCAGTCGAGTGATCGAAGAAGGTGATGTAAGAGAGGGTCCAAGCGTAGGCATTCGTTGGGGGATTCGCGTCGATGGCATAAATTTATGCAATACCCGAGCAACATCGGACGGAGGTGCTAGACGAGGGCTCCCATTTTAGATCAAGTTTTAAAATCACCAAGAAGATGCGGTGAGGGTTGGCAACCGCTGCCAAACCTTTTTCCAAAATTGTGCCAGCTGAGTGACAATAAAACATGATATAAAGGAGAGTCAAGGAATAGCACCCTCGAGGGTGGGCTTCATGCCCCTCTAATTGATTCAACGTCGGCGTCCACCGTTTCAAAATCTGACATATCCATCCGCCCAGACAGTGGCATTGAATCAATGAGGGGGGCACAGGAGAGGCTTGCGGCAGCCACCTCTCCCATTGTAGCCGTGATAGGCATGCAAAATTTTTTTCTAGAGTGCCAAAGCACCCACCTCATGGCTATAGACAAGGGCTTGCCATTAGATCAACTTTGAAATTACAGAACAGACCCGGTGTAGAATGGCAACCGCTGCCAAGTCTCTTTCGTAATTGCGTCGGTTGAGTGATCGAAGAAGGTGATCTAAGAGAGGGTCCAAGCATAGGAATTCATTGCAGGATTCACGCCGATGGCATAAATTTATGCAACACCCGAGCAAAACCAGATGGAGGTGCTAGACGAGGGCTCTCATTTTAGATCAAGTTTTAAAATCACCAAGTAGAAGTAGTGAGGGCTGGCAACCGCTGCCAAACCTTTTTCCAAAATTGTGCCAGCTGAGTGACAAGAAAACATGATCTAAAGTAGAGTCCAGGAATAGCACCCTCAAGGGTTGGCTTTATGCCCCTCTAATTGATTCAACATCAGCGTCCACTGTGTCAAAATTTGACATATCCATCCGCCCTAATAGCGGTGTTGAATCAATGAGGGGGGCATGGGAGAGGCTCGTGGAAACCACCTCTCCCATTGTAGCTGTGATAGGCATGAAAAATAATTTGCTAGAGCGCCCAAGTACCCACCTCGTGGCTAGAGACAAGGGCTGGCCATTAGATCAACTTCAAAATCACAGAACAGACGCGGTGTAGAATGGCAACCACTGCCAAGTCTCTTCCATAATTGCGTAGGTCGAGCAATCGAAGAAGGTGATCTAAGAGAGGGTCCAAGCATAGGAATTCATTTGGGGATTTGTGCCGATGGCATAAATTTATGCAACACTCGAGTAACACCGAACGAAGGTGCTAGACGAGGGCTCCCATTTTAGATCATGTTTTAAAATCACCAAGTAGATGCGGTGAGGGCTGGCAAGCGCTGCCAAACCTTTCTCCAAAATTGTGCCAGTCGAGTAACAAGAAAACATGATCTAAAGGAGAGTCCAAGAATAGCACCCTCAAGGGTGGGCTTCATGCCCCTCTAATTGATTCAACGTCGGCGTCCACCGTTTCAAAATTTGACATATCCATTCATCCTGACAGTGGCATTGAATCGATGAGGGGGCACGGGAGAGGCTTGCAGCAACCATCTCTCCCATTGTAGCCATGATAGGCACGCAAAAAATTTTGCTAGAGTGCCCAAGCACCCACCTGATGGCTAGAGACAAGGCCTCGCCATTAGATCAACTTCAAAATCGCAGAATAGACGCGGTGTAGAATGGCAACTACTGCCAAGTCTCTTCCGTAATTGCGTCGGTCAAGTGATCAAAGAAGGTGATCTAAGAGAGGGTCCAAGCATAGGCATTCATTGGGGGATTTGCGGCAATGGCAAAAATTTATGCAATACTCGAGCAACACCGAACAGAGGTGCTATATGAGGGCTCCCATTTTAGATCGAGTTTTAAAATCACCAAGTAGATGCGGTGAGGGATAGCAAGTGCTGCCAAACATTTTTCCAAAATTGCACCAGATGAGTGACAAGAAAACATGATCTTAAGGGGAGTCCAGGAATAGCACCATCGAGGGTGGGCTTCATGCCCCACTAATTGATTCAACGTCGGCGTCCACCATTTCAAAATCTAACATATCCATCTGCCCTGATAGTGGTGTTGAATCAATGAGGGGGGCAAAGGAGAGGCTCGCGGCAACCACCTCCCCCATTATAACCGCAATAGGCAGGTAAAAATTTTTGCTAGAGCACCAAGCACCCACCTCATGGCTAGAGACAAGGTCTTGCCATTAGATCAACTTCGAAATTGCAGAACAGACGCGGTGTAGAATGGCAACTGCTGCCAAGTCTCTTTCATAATTGCCTCGGTCGAGTGATCGAAGAAGGTGATCTAAGAGAGGGTCCAAGCATAGGCATTCGTTGGGGTATTTGCACCGATTGCATAAATCTATGCAAATACCCGAGCAGCACCAGACAGAGGTGCTAGATGAGGGCTCCCATTTTAGATCGAGTTTTAAAATCACCAAGTACACACGGTGAGGGCTGGCAAGCACTGCCAAACCTTTTTCCAAAATTGCGCCAGCTGAGTGACAAGAAAATATGATCTAAAGGAGAGTTCAGGAATAGCACCCTCAAGGGTGGGCTTCATGCCCCTCTAATTGATTCAACGTCGGCGTCCACCATTTCAAAATCTGACATATACATCCGCCCTGACAGCGACGTTGAATCAATGAGGGGGGCACAAGAGAGGCTTGCGAAACCCACCTCTCCCATTGTAGCCATGATAGGCATGCAAAAAATTTTGCTAGAGTGCCAAAGCACCCACCTCATGGCTATAGACAAGGGCTCGCCATTAGATCAACTTCGAAATCGCAGAAAAGATACGGTGTAGAATGGCGACCGCTGCCAAGTCTCTTCTGTAATTGCATCGGTCGAGTGATTGAAGAAGGTGATCTAAGAGAGGGTCCAAGAATAGGCATTCATTGGGGGATTCACGCCGATGGCAAAAATTTATGCAATACATGAACAACATTGGATGGAGTTGCTAGATGAGGACTCGAGTTTTAGATCACGTTTTAAAATCACCAAGTAGACGCAGTGAGGGCTGGCAACCGCTGCCAAACATTTTTCAAAAATTGTGCGAGCTGAGTAACAAGAAAACATGATCTAAAGGAGAGTCCAGGAATAGCAACCTCGAGGTTGGGCTTCATGCCCCTCTAATTGATTCAACGTCGGCGTCCACCATTTCAAAATTTGACATATCCATCCGCCCTAACAGTAGTGTTGAATCAATGAGGGGGGCACAGGAGAGGCTCGCGGCAACCACCTCTCCCATTGTAGCCATGATAGGCACTAAAAAATTTTTGCTAGAGTGCCAAGCACCCGTCTCATGGCTAGAGACAAGGGGTTGCCATTAGATCAACTTCAAAATCGTAGAACAGACACGGTGTAGAATGGCAACCGCTGCCAAGTCTCTTCCGTAGTTACGTCAGTTGAGTGATCGAAGAAGGTGATCTAAGAGAGGGTCCAAGTGTAGACATTCGTTGGGGGATTTGCGCCAATGGCATAATTTTATGCAATACTCGAGCAACACCGGATGGAGGTGCTAGACGAGGGCTCCCATTTTAGATCGAGTTTTAAAATCACCAAGTAGATGCGGTGAGGGCTGGCAACCGCTGCCAAACCTTTTTCCAAAATTGTGCCAGTTGAGTGACAAGAAAACATGATCTAAAGGAGAGTTGAGGAATAGCACATCGAGGGTGGGCTTCATGCCCCTCTAATTGATTCAACGTCGGCATCCACCATTTCAAAATCTGACATATCCATCTGCCCTGACAGCGACTTTGAATCAAATAGGGGGGCACAGGAGAGGCTCGCGGGAACCACCTCTCCCATTGTAGCCATGATAGGCATGCAAAAATTTTTTCTAGAGTGCCCAAGAACCCAACTCATGGCTAGAGACAAGGGCTTGCCATTAGATCAACTTCAAAATCGCAGAATAGACACGGTGTAGAATGGCAACCGCTACCAAGTCTCTTCCATAATTGCGTTGATCGAGTGATCAAAGAAGGTGATCTAAGAGAGGGTCCAAGCATAGGAATTGGTTGGGGGATTCGCGCTGATCGCATAAACTTATGCAAATACTCGAGCAACACTGGACGGAGGTGCTAGATGAGGGCTCCCATTTTAGATCGAGTTTTAAAATCACCAAGTAAATGCGGTGAGGGCTGGCAAGTGCTACCAAACCTTTTTCCAATATTGTGCCAGATGAGTGATGAGAAAACATGATCTTAAGGAGAGTCCAGGAATAGCACCATCGAGGGTGGGCTTCATGCCCCTCTAATTGATTCAACGTCGGCGTCCACTGTTTCAAAATCTGACATATCCATCTACCCTAACAGCAGTGTTGAATCAATGAGGGGGGCACAGGAGAGGCTCATGGCAACCACCTCCCCCATTATAGCCATGATAGGTAGGAAAAAAATTTTGCTAGAGCACCAAGCACCCACCTCATGGCTAGAGACAAGGGCTCACCTTTAGATCAACTTCGAAATCGCAGAACAGATAGGGTGTAGAATGGCAACCGCTGCGAAGTCTCTTCCATAATTGCATCGGTCGAGTGATCAAAGAAGGTGATCTAAGAGAGGGTCCAGGCGTAGGCATTCATTGGGGGATTTGCGCTGATTGCATAAATTTATGCAAATACCCAAGCAACACCGGACGAAGGTGCTAGACCAGGGCTCCCATTTTAGATCGAGTTTTAAAATCACCAAATAGACGCAGTGAGGGCTGGCAAGCGCTACCAAACCTTTTTCCAAAATTGTGCCAGCTGAGTGACAAGAAAACATGATCTAAAGGAGAGTCCAGGAATAGCACCCTCGAGGGTGGGCTTCATGCCCCTCTAATTGATTCAACGTCGGTGTCCACCATTTCAAAATTTGACATATACATCCACCCTGATAGCAATGTTGAATCAATGAGGGGGGCACAGGAGAGGCTTGCAGCAACCACCTCTCCCATTGCAGCCATGATAGGCATGCAAAAAATTTTGCTAGAGCGCCAAAGCACCCACCTCATGGCTATAGAAAAGGGCTCGCCATTAGATCAACTTTGAAATCGCAGAAAAGATGCGGTGTAGAATGGCAACCGCTGCCAAGTCTCTTCTGTAATTGCATTGGTCGAGTGATCGAAGAAGGTGATCTAAGAGAGGGTCCAAGCATAGGCATTCGTTGGGGGATTCGCATCGATGGTAAAAATTTATGCAATACTCAAGCAATACTGGATGGAGGTGGTAGACGAGGGCTCCCATTTTAGATCATGTTTTAAAATCACCAAGTAGACGTGGTGAGGGCTAGCAACTACTGCCAAACCTTTTTCCAAAATTGCACCATCTGAGTGACAAGAAAACATGATCTAAAGGAGAGTCCAAGAATAGCAACCTCGACGGTGGGCTTCATGCCCCTCTAATTGATTCAACGTCGGTGTCCACCATTTCAAAATTTGACATATCCATCCACCCTGACAGTGGCGTTGAATGAATGAGGGGGGCATGTGAGAGGCTCGCGGAAACCACCTCTCCCATTGTAGCCACGATAGGCACGCAAAAAATTTTGCTAGAGCACCAAGCACCCACCTCATGGCTAGAGATAAGGGCTTGTGATTAGATCAACTTCAAAATCGCAGAACAGACGTGGTGTAGAATGGCAACCGCTGCCAAGTCTCTTCCGTAGTTGCGTCGATCGAGTGATCGAAGAAGGTGATCTAAGAGAGGGTCCAAGCATAGACATTTGTTGGGGGATTCGCACTGATGGCATAAATTTATGCAATACCTGAGCAACACCGGACGGAGGTGCTAGACGAGGGCACTCATTTTAGATCGAGTTTTAAAATCACCAAGTAGACGCGGTGAGGGCTGGCAACCACAGCCAAACCTTTTTCCAAAATTGCCCCAACGAAGTGACAAGAAAACATGATCTAAAGGAGAGTTGAGGAATAGCACATCGAGTGTGGGCTTCATGCCCCTCTAATTGATTCAACGTCAGCGTCCACCATTTCAAAATCCAACATATCCATCCACCCTGACAGCGGTGTTGATTCAATGAGGGGGGCATAGGAGAGGCTCGCGGCAACCACCTCCCCCATTATAGCTGCCATAGGCAGGTAAAAAGTTTTTCTAGAGTGCCATGCACCCACCTCATGGCTAGAGACAAGGGCTCACCATTAGATCAACTTCAAAATCACAGAATAGACGCGGTGTAGAATGGCAACCGCTGCCAAGTCTCTTCTGTAATTGCATCGGTTGAGTGATCGAAGAAGGCGATCTAAGAGAGGATCCAAGCGTAGGCATTTATTGGGGGATTTGTGCCGATCACATAAATTTATGCAAATACCCAAGCAACACTGGACGGAGGTGCTAGATGAGGGCTCCCATTTTAGATCGAGTTTTAAAATCACCAAGTGGATGTGGTGAGGGCTGGAAAGCGCTGCCAAACCTTTTTCCAAAATTGCACCAGCTGAGTGACAATAAAACATGATCTAAAGGAGAGTCCAGGAATAGCACCATCGAGGGTGGGCTTCATGCCCCTCTAATTGATTCAATGTCGACGTCCACCATTTCAAAATCTGACATATCCATCCGCCCTGACAGTGGTGTTGAATCAATGAGGGGGGCACAGGAGAGGCTCGCGACAACCACCTCCCCCATTATAGCCGCAATAGGCAGGAAATTTTTTTCGCTAGAGTGCCAAGCACCCACCTCATGTCTAGAGACAAGGTCTCGCCATTAGATCAACTTCGAAATCGCAGAACAGACGCAGTGTAGAATGGCAACCACTGCCAAGTCTCTTCTGTAATTGCGTCGGTCGAGTGATCGAAGAAGGTGATCTAAGAGAGGGTCCAAGCATAGGCATTCATTGGGGGATTTGTGCCAATCGCATAAATTTATGCAAATACCCGAGCAACACCAGACGGAGGTGCTAGACAAGGGCTCCCATTTTAGATCGAGTTTTAAAATCACCAAGTAGATGTAGAGAGGGCTGGCAAGCACTGCCAAACCTTTTTCCAAAATTGTGCCAGCTGAGTGACAAGAAAACATGATCTAAAGGAGAGTTCAGAAATAGCACCCTCGAGGGTGGGCTTCATGCCCCTCTAATTGATTTAACGTTGGCGTCCACCATTTCAAAATCTGACATATACATCTGCCCTGACAGCGACGTTGAATCAATGAGGGGTGCATAGGAGAGGCTTGCGGCAACCACCTCTCCCATTGTAGCCATGATAGGCATGCAAAAAATTTTGCTAGAATGCCAAAGCACCCACCTCATGGCTATAGACAAGGGCTCGCCATTAGATTAACTTCGAAATCGCAGAAAAGACGCGGTGTAGAATGGCAACCGCTGCCAAGTCTCTTCCGTAATTGCATTGGTCGAGTGATCAAAGAAGGTGATCTAAGAGAGGGTCCAAACATAGGCATTCATTGGGGGATTCGCGCCGATGGAAAAAATTTATGCAATACACGAGCAACACCGAACGGAGGTGCTAGACGAGGGCTCGAGTTTTAGATCATGTTTTAAAATCACCAAGTAGACGTGGTGAGGGCTGGCAACCGCTGCCAAACCTTTTTCCAAAATTGTGCCAGCTGAGTGACAAGAAACCATGATCTAAAGGAGAGACCAGGAATAGCAAACTCGAGGGTGGGCTTCATGCCCCTCTAATTGATTCAACGTCGGCGTCCACCGTTTCAAAATTTGACATATCCATCCGCCCTAATAGCGGCATTGAATCAATGAGGTGGGCACGGGAGAGGCTCACGGCAACCACCTCTCCCATTGTAGCCATGATAGGCACACAAAAAATTTTGCTAGAGTGCCAAGCACCCACCTCATGGCTAGAGACAAGGGCTTGCCATTAGATCAACTTCAAAATCGCAGAACAGACACGGTGTAGAATGGCAACCGCTGCCAAGTCTCTTCCGTAGTTGCGTCAGTCGAGTGAACGAAGAAGGTGATCTAAGAGAGGGTCCAAGTTTAGGCATTCATTGGGGGATTCGCGTCGACGGCATAAATTTATGCAATACCCGAGCAACACCGGACGGAGATGCTAGACGAGGGCTCCCATTTTAGATCAAGTTTTAAAATCACCAAGTAGACGCGATGAGGGCTGGCAACCGCTGCCAAACCTTTTTCCGAAATTGCGCCAATTGAGTGACAAGAAAACATGATCTAAAGGAGAGTTGAGGAATAGCACATCGAGGGTGGGCTTCATGCCCCTCTAATTGATTCAACGTCGGCATCCATCATTTCAAAATCTGACATATCCATCCGCCCTGACAGTGGCGTTGAATCAAATACGGGGGCACGGGAGAGGCTCATGGCAACCACCTCTCCCATTGTAGCCATGATAACCATGCAAAAATTTTTGCTAGAGTGCCCAAGAACCCACCTCATGGCTAGAGACAAGGGCTCGCCATTAGATCAACTTCAAAATTGCAGAACAGACATGGTGTAGAATGGCAACCATTGCCAAGTCTCTTCCGTAATTGCGTCGATTGAGTGATCGAAGAAGGTGATCTAAGAGAGGGTCCAAGCATAGGCATTCATTGGGGGATTTGCGCCGATTGCATAAACTTATGCAAATACTCGAGCAACACTAGATAGAGGTGCTAGATGAGGGCTCCCGTTTTAGATCGAGTTTTAAAATCACCGAGTAAATGCGGTGAGGGCTGGCAAGCGCTGCCAAACCTTTTTCCAAAATTGCGCCAGATGAGTGACAAGAAAACATGATCTTAAGGAATGTCCAAGAATAGCACCATCGAGGGTGGGCTTCATGCCCCTCTAATTGATTCAACGTTGGCGTCCACTGTTTCAAAATCTGACATATCCATTCGCCCTGACAGAAGTGTTGAATCAATGAGGGGGGCACAGTAGAGGCTCATGGCAACCACCTCCCCCATTATAGCCATGATAGGTAGGCAAAATTTTTTTCTAGAGCGCCAAGCACCCACCTCATGGCTAGAGACAAGGGCTCGCCATTAGATCAACTTCAAAATTGCAGAACAAACGTAGTGTAGAATGGCAACCACTGCCAAGTCTCTTCTGTAATTGCGTCGGTCGAGTGATCGAAGAAGGTGATCTAAGAGAGGGTCCAAGAATAGGAATTCATTGGGGGATTTGTGTTGATCGCATAAATTTATGCAAATACCCAAGCAACACCAGACGGAGGTGCTAGACGAGGGCTCCCATTTTAGATCGAGTTTTAAAATCACCAAGTAGACGCAGTGAGGGTTGGCAAGTGCTGCCAAACCTTTTTCCAAAATTGTGCTAGCTGAGTGACAAGAAAACATGATCTAAAGGAGAGTCCAGGAATAGCACCCTTGAGGGTGGGCTTCATGCCCGTCTAATTGATTCAACGTCGGCGTCCACTATTTCAAAATTTGACATATACATCCACCCTGACAGTGACGTTGAATCAATGAGGGGGGCATAGGAGAGGCCTGCGGCAACCACCTCTCCCATTGTAGCCATGATAGGCATGCAAAAAATTTTGCTACAGTGCCGAAGCACCCACCTCATGGCTATAGACAAGGGCTCGCCGTTAGATAAACTTCGAAATCGCAAAAAAGACGAGGTGTAGAATGGCAACCACTGCCAAGTCTCTTCCGTAATTGCATTGGTCGAGTGATCGAAGAAGTTGATCTAAGAGAGGGTCCAAGCATAGTCATTTGTTGGGGGATTTGCACCGATGGTAAAAATTTATGCAATACTCAAGCAACACCGGACGGAGGTGCTAGACGAGGGCTCCCATTTTAGATCACGTTTTGAAATCACCAAGTAGACGCGGTGAGGGCTAGCAACCGCTGCCAAACCTTTTTCAAAAATTGCGCCAGCTGAGTGACAAGAAAACATGATCTAAATGAGAGTCCAAGAATAGCAACCTCGAGGGTGGGCTTCATGCCCCTCTAATTGATTCAATATCGGCGTCCACCATTTCAAAATTTGACATATCCATCCGCCCTGACAGCAGCGTTGAATGAATGAGGGGGGCACAGGAGAGGCTCATGAAAACCACCTCTCCCATTGTAGCCATGATAGGCATGCAAAAAAATTTGCTAGAGCACCAAGCACCCACCTCATGGCTAGAGACAAGGGCTTGCCATTAGATCAACTTCAAAATAGCAGAATAGACGTGGTGTAGAATGGCAACCGCTGCCAAGTCTCTTCCGTAGTTGCATCGGTTGAGTGATCGAAGAAGGTGATCTAAGAGAGGGTCCAAGCGTAGGCATTCGTTGGGGGATTCATGCTGATGGCATAAACTAATGCAATACCTAAGCAACACCAGAAGGAGGTGCTAGATGAGGGCTCCCATTTTAGATCGAGTTTTAAAATCACCAAGTAGACGCGGTGAGGGCTGGCAACCGCAGCCAAACCTTTTTCCAAAATTGCCCCAACTGAGTGACAAGAAAACATGATCTAAAGGAGAGTTGAGGAATAGCACATCAAGGGTGGGCTTCATGCCCCTCTAATTGATTCAATGTCAGCGTCCACCGTTTAAAAATCCAACATATCCATCCGCCCTAACAGCGGTGTTGAATCAATGAGGGGGGCATAGGAGAGGCTCGCGGCAACCACCTCCCCCATTATAGCCGCCATAGGTAGGCAAAAAATTTTGCTAGAGCTCCAAGCACCCACCTCATGGCTAGAGACAAGGGCTCGCCATTAGATCAACTTCAAAATCACAGAACAGACGCGGTGTAGAATGGCAACCGCTGCCAAGTCTCTTCCGTAATTGCATCGGTTGAGTGATCGAAGAAGGTGATCTAAGAGAGGGTCCAAGTGTAGGCATTCATTGGGGGATTTGGGCCGATCGCATAAATTTATGCAAATACCCAAGCAACACTGGACGGAGGTGCTAGACGAGGGCTCCCATTTTAGATCGAGTTTTAAAATCACCAAGTAGACGTGGTGAGGGCTGGCAAGCGCTGAAAAATCTTTTTCCAAAATTGCCCCAGATGAGTGACAAGGAAACATGATCTAAAGGAGAGTCCAGGAATAGCACCCTCGAGGGTGGGCTTCATGCCCCTCTAATTGATACAACGTCGACGTCCACCATTTCAAAATCTGACATATACATCCGCCCTGATAGCGATGTTGAATCAATGAGGGGGGCACAGGAGAGGCTTGCGTCAACCACCTCTCCCATTGTAGCCATGATAGGCATGCAAAATTTTTTGCTAGAGTGCCAAAGCAGCCACCTCATGGCTATAGACAAGGGCTTTCCATTAGATCAACTTCGAAATCACAGAAAAGACGCAGTGTAGAATGGCAACCGCTTCCAAGTCTCTTCCGTAATTGCATCGATTGAGTGATCGAAGAAGGTGATCTAAGAGAGGGTCCAAGCATAGCCATTCATTGGGGGATTTGCGCCAATGGAAAAAATTTATGCAATACTCGAGCAACACCAGACGGAGGTGCTAGACGAGGGCTCCCATTTTAGATCACATTTTAAAATCACCAAGTAGACGCGGTGAGGGCTGGCAACCACTGCCAAACCTTTTTCCAAAATTGCACCAGCTAAGTGACAAGAAAACATGATCTAAAGGAGAGTCCAGGAATAGCAACCTCGAGGGTTGGCTTCATGCCCCTCTAATTGATTCAATGTCGGCATCCACCATTTCAAAATTCGACATATCCATCTGCCCTGATAGCGGTGTTGAATCAATGAGGGGGGCATGGGAGAGGCTTGCGGCAACCAGATCTGCCATTGTAGCCATGATAGGCACGCAAAAATTTTTTCTAGAGCACCAAGCACCCACCTCATGGCTAGAGACAAGGGCTTGCCATTAGATCAACTTCAAAATCGTAGAACAGACGCAGTGTAGAATGGCAACCACTGCCAAGTCTCTTCCGTAGTTGCGTCGGTCGAGTGATCGAAGAAGGTGATCTAAGAGAGGGTCCAAGCATAGGCATTCATTGGGGGATTCGCACTGATGGCATAAATTTATGCAATACTCGAGAAACACCAGACGGAGGTGCTAGACGAGGGCTCCCATTTTAGATTGAGTTTTAAAATCACCAAGTAGACGCGGTGAGGGCTGGCAACCACTGACAAACCTTTTTCCAAAATTGCGCCAGCTAAGTGACAAGAAAACATGATCTAAAGGAGAGTTGAGGAATAGCACATCGAGGGTGGGCTTCATGCCCCTCTAATTGATTCAATGTCGGCGTCCACCATTTTAAAAACTGACATATCCATCTGCCTTGACACCGGTGTTGAATCAATGAGAGAGGCACAGGAGAGGCTTGCGGCAACCACCTCTCCTATATAAGCTATTAGTGTGAGGCTTTCTCTGCATTAGAAATTAGCGAAAACACCGAAAACTGCCTTAAAAATCTAAATCCTTGAAAAGTCTAACCAAACAGCCATTCACAACCCAATTTTTTATGAGGTCGGCAGAGGAGCAAAAGATTGTCATCGGTTAGGAGATGTGAGTGCATGGAGCCAAGGGACTAAAATGGTCATCAAGATCATCTGATCAACTGGATTAATTTCACCTTGAAGGGGGCCCAATCCAAAAGTTCCAGAGGTCATCTCTTGGAACTCTCAAGAACAAGGCCCATCTTACATGCAAACTCTGCTACTGTGCAAACATAGGTTGCAATTAAAGAGAAATTGTGACGCCGTCACAATGGCCCAAGGCCAATGCTCTGACTAAGTCAATTTTCTCTTGCAATCACCATGCTGCCATTCACAAAAAGATCCCCCCATTCACTTGTGACGGGATGCACAATCCAAGTGCTAGACGCGAGCTCGCCCTTGAAAGAAAGACCACTTTCCAAGACATCCCCCGATGACACATTGGAACGAAAACCACTGTCTAGAGGTGACCTTAGGAAGCTCCCACATAGCAATCAGGATGTGCTTTCATACCAATCTCTCACAAAAACCAATGTTAGCTATGAAAAAATTTAGAATCCAAGGCTCGTATCCATTGATATCGTTGGCTCTAGGCCTATATATTCAAAGGCCACGGAGAGGTTCCGATAAGAGAAGCTCCCCTGCTCGCCCGCACAAACATCCCAAATGCTAGACACAAGCTCTTGCCCATAGCATCGCTCTCTAGATCACCGCAATGACACATTGGAACAACAACCACTGTCGAACAACTCCCGAATTTGTGCCGATGGAGTGAGAAAGAAGAGCAACTTTGGGGAGCTGCGCAGAGCAAAATGGCTGCTGCTTCATTCTGCTCTCATATATAGATCCAATGTCATTGATTTCATTTGGAATCCGAGGCTGCATTCATCCTTGCTCACATAAGAAATGTCTCTTCTCATCGAATGGCCATAGGGACCTTCCAATTACCAAGGCTCCCTTGTAACTCGTGATGCGCAGCCCAACTGCTAGATGACGGCTCACCCTTCAGATCGCTGCCCAAGCAACCACCACAATGGCACAATTGGAACGACAACTGCTGCTGAACCATTCCAAAAAAATTTTGCAAAAGAAGTTGTTGTGAAGAGAACCACTCTGGGGAGAGAGCACTCGCATAGAAAAATCGGGATGGCTTCACGGCCCTTCCAATAGAAATGATGCTGGTGCCAATATTCCAAATCTGAATAATGTGTCTTTCTCGAACACCAGCGTTGAATCAATGAGAGGGGCATGGGAGAGGCTCACAGCAACAACCTCTCCTATATAAGCTATTAGTGTGAGGCTTGCATTGCATTAGAAATTAGTGAACACACCGACATTCACCTTAAAAATCCAAATCGTTGAAAATTCTGACCAAACAGCCATCCACGACCCAATTTTTTATGAGGTCGTCTAAGGAGCCAAAGATTGTCATCGATTAGGAGATGTGAATTCATGGAGCCAAGGGACTGAAATGGTCATCGAGCTCATCTGATCAACTGGATGAATTTCACCTTTAAGGGGCCCAATCCAAAAGTTTCGGAGGTCATCTCCTAGAACTCTCAAGAATAAGGCCCATCTTACTTGCAAAATCTGCTATTGCGCAAACATAGGTTGCAATTAAAGAGAAATTGCAAGGCCATCACAGTGGCCTGAGACCAATGCTCTGACTAAGTCAATTTTCTCTTGCAATCACCATGCCGCCGTTCACAGAGAGATCTCCCCATTCACTTGTTACACGATGCGCAATCCAAGTGCTAGACGTGAGCTCACCCTTGAAAGGCCACTTTCCAAGACATCCCCCGATGACACATTGGAGTGACAACCGCTGCCGAACCATTCCCAATGTTGTGCCGATCGAGTTGGCACAGAGGCGGTCTTAGGGAGCTCCCGCGTATCGATCGGGAAGTGCTTTCGTACCCATCTCTCAAAAAAACCAATGTTAGCTAAATAATTTTAGAATCCAAGGCTCGTATCCATCGATATCGTCGGCACTGGGTCTATATTCAAAGGCCACGGAGAGGTTTCGATAAGAGAAGCTCCCCTGCTCACTTGCACAAACATCCCCAAATGCTTGACGCAAGCTCCCGCCCTTAGCATTGCTCTCCAGATCACCATAATGACACATTGGAATGACAACCACTGTCGAACAACTCCCAAATTTGTGCCGATGGAGTGAGAAAGAAGAACTAGATCGGGTCGACGAAAATGGCTAAGCCAGATCGGGTTGGCCAGTATGGCTCGGCCATAATTTTTTGCCGAGAGCTTTCGATATTAAAGCTCCCATGTAGCCGCGATAAGTACACCATGACAAATTGCTAGAGCGTCGAGCACCCATAGCAAATTGCCATTATACCAAGCAATGCCGGAGTGCTAAACAAGGGCTCACGTTTAGATCAAGTTTTAAAATCACCAAAAAGACACGCCACGAATCGGTAACTACTGCCTCACCTTTTCCAAAATTGAGTCATCGAAAAACATGATCTAAAGGAGAGCCGAGGAAAAGCACTGAGATCGTTTCATGCCCCTTTCATTGATTCAACATCACCATACACCGTTTGAAAACCCAACAATCTGATCCGCCTAGACACCAATGTTGAATCAATGAAAGGGGCATGGGAGAGGCTCGTGGCAACAACCTCTCCTATATAAGCTATTAGTGCGAGGCTTGCTCTGCATTAGAAATCTGTGATAGCACGGACAACTCCCTTAAAAATCCAATTCAATGAAAAATGTGACCAAACAGCCATCCACGACATCATTTTTGGAGCTCAGCCAGATCGGGTCGGCCAGCATGGCTCGCCCAGAACGGCTCGGCCAGCTTGGCTCGGCCAGCATGGCTCGCCCAGATTGGCTCAGCTAGCATGGCTTGGCGAGAACGGCTCGGCTAGATTGGGTCGGCCAGCATGGTGTCTTGGTGACTTGGTGAGAGTACTTGGAACTGTCAAGAACAAAGGCCAATCTTACATGCAAACTCTGCTACTGTGCAAACATAGGTTGCAATTATCGAGAAATTGCAAGGCCATCACAATGGCCCAAGGCCAATGCTCTGACTACTATCATGTAGCCGTGATAAGTACACCATGACAAATTGCTAGAGCGTCGAGCACCCATAGCAAATTGTCATTATACCAAGCAACGTCGAAGTGCTAGACAAGGGCTCACATTTAGATCAAGTTTTAAAATCACCAAAAAGACACGCCATGGATCGGCAACCGCTGCAACACCTTTTCCAAAATTGAGTCAGCGGAAAACATGATCTAAAGGAGAGCTGAGGAAAAGCACTAAGATCGCTTCATGCCCCTTTCATTGATTCAACATCACCATGCACCGTTTGAAAACCCAACAATCCGATCCGCCTAGACACCAATGTTGAATCAATGAAAGGGGCATGGGAGAGGCTCACAGCAACAACCTCTCCTATATAAGCTATTAGTGCGAGGCTCTCTTTGCATTAGAAATCTGCGATAGCACTGACAACTCCCTTAAAAATCCAATTCAATGAAAAATGTGACCAAACAGCCATCCACGACACTGTTTTTGGAGCTCGGCCAGATTGGGTCGGCCAGCATGGGTTGCCCAGAATGGCTCGACCAACACGGCTCGGCCAGAATGGCTTGGCCAACATGGTGACTTGGTGACTTGGTGAGAGTACTTGGAACTGTCAAGAACAAAGGCCAATCTTACATGTAAACTCTGCTACTGCGCAAACATAGGTTACAATTATAGAGAAATTGCAAGGCCGTCACAATGGCCCGAGGCCAATGCTCCGACTACTAAGTCAATTTTCTCTTGCAATCGCCATGCCGCTGTTCACAAAGAGATCTCCCCATTCACTTGTGACGATGCACAATCCAAGTGCTAGATGCGAGATCGCACTTGAAAGGCCGTGTTCCAAGACATCCCGATGACACATTGGATCAACAACCGCTGTCGAACCATTCCCAGTGTTGTGCCGATCGAGTTGGCACAAAGGCGATCTTAAGGAGCTCCCGCATAGCAATCGGGAAGTGCTTTTGTACCCTTCTCTCACAAAAACTAATCTTAGCTGAACAAATTTAGAATCCAAGGCTCGTATCCATTGATATCATCGGCACTAGGTCTATATTCAAAGGCCATGGAGAGATTTCGATAAGAGAAGCTCCCCTGCTTGCTTGCACAAACATCCCCAAATGCTAGATGCAAGCTCCCGCCCTTAGCATCGCTCTCTAGATCATCGCAATGACACATTCGAATGACAATTGCTGTCGAACAACTCCCAAATTTTTGCTAATGGAGTGAGAAAGAAGAGCCAGATCGGGTCGACGAAAATGGCTAAGCCAGATCGGGTCGAGGTGCCCTGGGTGACATGATTCAAGCTAAAATTTGACGGTGGCATGAGTCATGCAAAAACATTGGAGGCCATTAAGGCTCGAGGCACTTCAAGTCGAGGTTGCCGAGGCAGGTTGGGTTGAAAACTTTGGGCGTTAACCAAAAAGAAAAGGATAACCACTTTTGGATCACGTACACGGCTCGGGGCACTTAGAATCAAGTTGAGCACGGTGACATGAGTCATGCAAAAAATTTGGAGATGACTCGAGTCGGGGCATCCGACTCTATCCGAGTTCAAAACTTTGGGACTTGACAAAAAAAAGAAAAAAGAAAAAAGTTACCCAGTTTTGGATCATGTAAGTGACTCGAGCCACTCATAATCAAGGCGAGTGCGGTTACATGAGTCAAGCAAAAAAAAAATGGAGGCGGTTAAGGCTCGAGGCAATTCAAGTCAAGGTAGCTGAGTCGATTTGAAAACTTTGGCCGTTAGCCAAAAAAAGAGATAATCGCTTTTGGATCATGTACATGACTTGGGGTGCATAGAATCAAGTCAAGCACGGTGACATGAGTGGTTTGAAAAAATTGCAGGCGATTAAGGCTCGAGGCAATTTGAATCGGGGTTGCTGACACGATTTGGGTTGAAATCTTTGGGTGTTAACCAAAGAAGGAAGAAGTTAACCACTTTTGGATCACGTACATGACTCGGGGCACCAAGTCAAGCACGGTGACATGAGTCCTGCAAAAAAACTGGAGGCAGTTAAGGCTTGAGGCGATACAAGTTGGGGTTACCGACACAATTTGGGTTGAAAACTTTGGGCGTTAACCCAAAAAAAGAGTTGACCACCTTTGGATTACGCACATGACTCGGCACACTTAGAATCATGTCGAGCACAGTGACATGAGTCGTGCAAAAAAATTGGAGGCAGTTAAGGCTCGACGCGATTCGAGTCAGGGTTCGGGTAGTTGGGGCGATTCGTGTCGGGGTTGCCGACATGGTTCGAGTTGAAAACTTTGGGCATTAACCCAAAAAAAAAAAAGTTGACCTCTTTTGGACCACGTACATGACTTGGGGCACTTAGAATCAAGTCAAGCATGGTGACATGGGTTGTGCGAAAAATTTGGAGGTGATTCGAGTTGGGGTAGCCAACTCGATTTGAGTTCAAAACTTTGGGCGTTAACCAAAAAAATAAGTTGAACAATTTTGGATCACGTACATGAGTCGTCTGCCCTCGTGAAAATTACAAAACCCGAGGACCTGCCTGGAATTTGTAGTCGGAAGATTTTTCTGCCCTCACGAAAATTTACAAACCCCACCCGCTCGAAATTTGGACTTGGAAGATTTTTCCACCCTCGCGGAATTTACAAACCCCACCCGCTCGGAATTTGGCACTTGGAAATTACAAAACCTCGCCCGCCCAGAATTTGGACTTGGAAGATTTTTTCGCCCTCACAGAAATTAAAAACCCGACCCACATGGAAATTGCACTTGGAAGACTTTTTCGCACTCGCGGAAATCACAAAACCCCACTCGCGGGGAATTTGGCACTTGGGAGATTTTTCTGCCCTTCCAAAAATTGCAAACCCCACCAGCTCAGAATTCGGGACTCAAGAGATTATTTTCCCCCTCGTGGAAATTTTACGAAACCCCACTCACCTGAAATTTGGCACTCGAGAGATTTTTCTGCCCTGGCAAAAATTTCTACAAAACCCCTCCCTCCCGCCCGAAATTTGGCACTTGGGAGATTTTTCCGCCCTGGCAGAAATTGCAAACCCCAACTGCAAGGAATTTGGCCCCTGGGAGATTTTTACGCCCTCGCGAAAATTGCAAACCCCACCCATCGAGAATTTGGCACCTGGGAGATTTTTTTGCCCTCACGAAAATTTTCACAAAACCCCACCCGCCCGGAATGTGGCACTTGGGAGATTTTTCGCCCCGGCAGAAATTGCAAAACCCCACCCGCCAGGAATTTGGCACTTGGGAGATTTGTTCGCCCTCACAAAAATTTTCACAAAATCCCACCCGCTCAAAATTCGGCACCTGGGAGAGTTTTCCCGCCCTCGCGTAAAATTGCAAACCCCACCTACTCAAAATTTGGCACTTGGAAGATTTTCCCGCACTCGCACAAATTGCAAACCCCACCCGCTGGGAATTTGGCACCTGAGAGATTGTTACGAGCTCGCAAGAAAAAACCTTGCAAACCCCACCCCCACCCAAAATTTGGCACTTGGGAGATTTTCTCACCCTTGTGCAAATTACAAACCCCACCAACCTTGGAGTCGAAAAAGGTTTTATGAATCGAGGCGACAGAGGGCTGGATCTCAGTGGATCATGGCAGCAAGGCCACTCTGCCACTTACAATACCCCGTCACTTATTTAAGTCATCTGCAAAAGATTCTTCTCGCCGACCACTTGAAATTAATATCCAAGGTTGCTCCAACGGGCTAGTGCGCCAATCGGAGATGGCCAATGACACGGGCCCTTGGGAGTGCAAGAGCACCCCTAATACAGGTCACGATGTAGCCGGAGAGAGATATGCGCCGCATCTAGCGTTGATTCTAACTTAGAGGCATTCAGTCATAATTTGACACATGGTAGCTTCATGCCACTGGCTTTTCAAGCAAGCACGATGACCAAATGTGTGAATCAATGGTTCCTCTCGTACTAAGTTGAATTACTATCGCGACGCGGATCATCAGTAGGGTAAAACTAACCTATCTCACGATGGTCTAAACCCAGCTCATGTTCCATATTGGTGGGTGAACAATCCAACACTTGGTGAATTCTGCTTCACAATGATAGGAAGAGCTGACATTGAAGGATCAAAAAGCAACGTCGCTATGAACACTTGGCTGCCACAAGCCAGTTATCCCTGTGGTAACTTTTCTGACACCTCTAGCTTCAAATTCTGAAAGTCTAAAGGATCGATAGGCCATGCTTTCACGGTTAGTATTCATACTGAAAATCAAAATCAAATGAGCTTTTACCCTTTTGTTCCACACGAGATTTCTTTTCTCATTGAGCTCATCTTAGGACACCTGCGTTATATTTTAACAGATGTGCCGCCCCAGCCAAACTCCCCACCTGACAATGTCTTCCGCCCTGATCGGTGCGCCTAGATACACCTTAAGGCCAAAAACAGGGGCATTGCCCCGTCTTCGCCTCATAGAATAAGTAAAATAACATTAAAAGTAGTGGTATTTCACTTGTGCCCAAAATCTCCCACTTATTCTACACCTCTCAAGTCATTTCACAAAGTCGGACTAGAGTCAAGCTCAACAAGGTCTTCTTTCCCTGCTAATTCCGCCAAGCCCGTTCCCTTGGTTGTGGTTTCACTAGATAGTAGATAAGGACAGTGGGAATCTCATTAATCCATTCATGCATGTCACTAATTAGATGATGAGGCATTTGGCTACCTTAAGAGAGTCATAGTTACTCCCACTGTTTACCCGCGCTTGGTTGAATTTCTTCACTTTGACATTTAGAGCACTGGGCAGAAATCACATTGCGTCAGTATCCGCAGGGACCATCACAATGCTTTGTTTTAATTAAACAGTCAGATTTCCCTTGTCCATACCAGTTCTGAGTCGACTGTTCGCCACCTAGGGAAAGCCCTCCGAAGGGGGCGTCCTGCATCCGTCGCCCAATTGGCACGTGACGGCCCGCCCTTGCCACGAGAGCAACTCGGGCAGGCTGCCAACAGCCCACGAGTTCGGGGCACAGACCCCTAGGCCCAGCCCTAAGAGCCAATCCTTTTCCTGAAGTTACAGATCAATTTTGTCGACTTCCCTTACCTACATTGTTCTATTGACCAGAGGCTGTTCACCTTGAAGACCTGATGCGGTTATGAGTACGATCGAGCGTGAATGATACTTGGTCCTCTAGATTTTCAAGGCTTCTGAAGGCACACTGGACACCGCGGGACATGCGGTGCCCTTCCAACTGCTGGACCCTATCTCCAGTTGAACCAATTTCAGGGTGGGCAGGCTATTAAAAAGAAAAGATAACTCTTCCTGGGGCCCCCGCCCACGTCTCCAGATTTCCTAATGTTGCCATCCACCGCCACGTCCTGGTTTGAGAATATTAACCCGATTCCCTTTCGATGATCGCGCAAAGTGTGCCCTTGAAACAAGGTTTCCCTATCTCTTAGGATCGACTAACCCATGTCCAAGTGCTATTCACATGGAACCTTTCCCCACTTCAGTCTTCAAAGTTCTCATTTGAATATTTGCTACTACCACCAAGATCTGCACCGAGGGCCGGTCCACCCAGGCTCACGGCCAAGGTTTCACAACAACCTCGGTGTCCTCCTACTCATCGGAGCCTGGCACTTGCCCTAATGGCCAAGTATAGGTTGTGCGCTTCAGCACCATCCATTTTCGGGGCTAGTTGATTTGGCAGGTGAGTTGTTACACACTCCTTAGCAGATTTCAACTTCCATGACCACCGTCCTGCTGTCTTAATCAACCAACACCCTTTGTGGGATCTGGGTTAGCATGTAATTTGGCACCGTAACTTGGCTTTCGGTTCATCCTGCATCGCCAGTTCTGCTTACCAAAAATGGCCCACTTGGAGCTCGTAATTTTGTGGCGTGGCTCAATAGAGCAACCGCACCGACTTACCTATTTAAAGTTTGAGAATAGGTCGAGGGCGTTACACCCCCGATGCCTTTAATCATTTGCTTTACCTGATAAAACTCGCACGTGAGCTCCAACTATCCTGATGGAAAATTCGGAGGAAACCAGCTACTAGACGGTTCAATTAGTCTTTCGCCCCTATACCCAAGTCAAACAAACGATTTGCACATCAGTATCATTAAAGGCATCCACCAGAGTTTCCTCTGGCTTCGCCCTGCTCAGGCATAGTTCACCATCTTTCAGGTCCCAACAAGTGTGCTCGCACTCGAACCCTTCACAGAAGATCAGGGTCAGTTGGTGGTGCACCCCCCGAGAGGGGATCTCACCAGTCAGCTTCCTTGCACCTCGCAGGTTTTCCCAACCCACCAACTCACACACATGTTAGACTCCTTGGTCCGTGTTTCAAGACAGGTCAGATGGAAAGCCTATTGGCCAGCGCCACGAGTGCATAGGTGCCTGAGAGCCCGCCATAAAGGTGCACACTTTGCTCGTTGACCGTCGTGATAGAAGTATTTGTACGCCCATAAGGTCGCACTTGTGCCACCGCGATAGCCCGCGCTGGCATGTCCCCTGAACCGAGCGGCGGACTGACTCACACTGTTCTGCATCCGACCGGGGCACATCGCCGGCCTCCATCCACTTCCCTCCCAGCAATTTCAAGCACTCTTTAACTCTCTTTTAAAAGTCCTTTTCATCTTTCCCTTGCAGTACTTGTTCACTATCAGTCTCTTGCCCATATTCAGCCTTGGATAGAATTTACCACCCGATTAGGGCTGCATTTCCAAGCAACCTGATTCGCCGACAGCACCTCCTGGTGCGACAGGGTCCGAGCCCGACGGGGCTCTCACCCTCTCCGGTGCCCCCTTCCAGGGGACTTGGGCTTGGTCCATCACTGAGGACACTTCTACAAACTACAATTCGACAGGTGCGACCGTCAATTTTCATGCTGGGCTCTTCCCGGTTCGCTCGCCATTACTAGGGGAATCCTGGTAAGTTTCTTTTCCTCTGCTTATTGATATACTTAAACCCAGCGGGTACTCATGCCTGACTTGGGGATGTGGTAGAGATGCAGCAATGCCCACACTGCAGTGGGCTGTTGAGCCCAGAATAAATTTCCTCACGAGGAATCATTCGATCGGTGCAAACCAACACCGGCCTTTGCAAGCCACCGCTCGTTGCAATGGATTGACCGACCTTGTGCTCATTTCAGCCTACCGTGCACCACTCGCAGACATGGATGGCCATCTCCGCTCCTTGCTGGGGAGGGTAAAATTTTGTAGTGCGACACCCAAGCAGACGTGCCCTTGGCCGAGGCCTCAAGCGCAACTTGCGTTCAAAGACTTGATGATTCACAGGATTCTGCAATTCACACTAAGTATCGCATTTTGCTACATTCTTCATCATGGTGAGAGCCAAGATATCCGTTGCCGAGAGTCATGATTTTGTTTTGTTTTTGTCTTTTGTTGACCCAAGCGGGCAAGGCGCTGGCTCACGCTTCGTTCTTTGGATTTCTAAGGTGCATGATGCACCCGTGTGTTGGGTGTTGACACATCCTGAACCTCGAGCACCCAATGGGTGTCACGAGGAACGCTGTGGTGTGTCCCTGCCCCATCACCTCGCAAAGGTGGGAGGCGACGCATGGGAGAGCTGTGTCAGTGAATAGGGCCCGTGCCTCACAAATCATGCGAGTGCACCCATCCTAAATACAGAACGCTCCAAGTGATGATTCAACACACCTGGGCAAGGCAACAGGGGGTTGTAGTAGTCCCAACTTGCCACCGTCAAAACAACGGATCCCTGTCACAGCGCGATGCACCCGATCGGACCATGAAATCTCAACAAGGGACAAGGCCCGAACCCCCTCTGAATTGCAATCGAGCAGAGACCTCTCGCTCTAATGCGGACGTCGTTCGAAGGCACCGATCCTAATCCAGATTGCATCCGAGTCTCTTCTTCGCCCCACGGGGAATCCATGCTTTAGATCACGGGCATTCGATGTGACCCTCGACCTCGACAGTGCTAGACCCATAGCTTGGCCGTCCAGCACATCGTTACAGGGCCGAGTGTCTGCATGTCGCCGAGATTTCGAGGGTGGTGAGGAGGCTAGCTCCATCCCCTACATGATTCAGGGTCTCAAACCAACAATGATCCTACCGCAGGTTCACCTATGGTAACCTTGTTATGACTTCTCCTTCCTCTAAATGATAAGGTTCAGTGAACTTCTTATGACATCACCGACAGGAACCACCGTCGTTGCCGTGATCCGAACACTTCACCAGATCATTCAATCGGTAGGAGTGACGGGTGGTGTGTACAAAGGGCAGGGATGTAGTCAATGCGAGCTGATGACTCACACTTACTAGGAATTCCTTGTTGAAGATCAATAATTGCAATGGTCTATCCCCATCATGATGTAATTTGGCAAGATTTCCCAAACCTTGCGTGCCAGGGAGAGAAACTCGTGGGTTGCATCAGTGTAGCGCGCGTGTGGCCCAGAACATCTAAGGGCATCATAGACCTGTTATTGCCTCAAACTTCCATGGCCTAGGATGCCTTAGTCCCTCTAAGAAGCTGGCCATGAAGTGGAACCTCTGTGTAGCTAGTTAGTAGACTGAGGTCTCGTTCGTTAATGGAATTAACTAGACAAATCACTCCACCAACTAAGAACGGCCATGCACCACCACCCATAGAATCAAGAAAGAGCTCTCAATCTGTCAATCCTTACTATGTCTAGACCTGGTAAGTTTCCCCGTGTTGAGTCAAATTAAGCCACAGGCTCCACTCCTGGTAGTGCCCTTCTGTCAAATCCTTTAAGTTTCAGCCTTGCGACCATACTCCCCCGGGAACCCAAACACTCTAATTTCTCAGTAGGTGTCGGCGGAGTCCTTAGAGCAACATCCGCCCATCCCTAGTTGGCATCATTTATGGTTGAGACTAGGACAGTATCTGATCATCTTCGAGCCCCCAAATTTCATTCTTGATTAATGAAAACATCCTTGGCAAATGCTTTCACAGTGGTTTGTCTTCCATAAATCCAAGAATTTCACCTCTGACAATGAAATACGAATGACCCCGACAGTCCCTATTAATCATTACTCTAGTCCCGAAGGCCAACGGAATAGGACCAAAATCCTATCACGTTATTCCATGCTAATGTATTCAGAGCATAGGCTTTCTTTGAGCACTCTAATGTTTTCAAAGTAACAGCACCGGAACCGCGACCTAGCCAATTAAGGCTAGGAACACGCCGCCGATAGAAGGGACGTGAGGGCCAGTGCACACCCAGAAGGCAGATCGACTGTGATGACCCAAGGTCCAACTATGAGCTTTTTAATTGCAACAACTTAAATATACACTATTGGAGCTGGAATTACCATGACTGTTGGCACCAGACTTGCCCTCCAATGGATCCTTGTTAAGGGATTTAGATTGTACTCATTCCAATTACCAGAATCGATGAGCCCAGTATTGTTATTTATTGTCACTACCTCCCCATGTCAGGATTGGGTAATTTGCGCGCCTGCTACCTTCCTTGGATGTGGTAGCCGTTTCTTAGGCTCCCTCTCCGAAATCGAACCCTAATTCTCCGTCACCCGTCACCACCATGGTAGGCCTCTATCCTACCATCGAAAGTTGATAGGGCAAAAATTTGAATGAAGTGTCGCCAGCACAAAGGCCGTGCAATCCATCGAGTTATCATGAATCACCGGAATAGCAGGTGAGCCCGCGTCGATCTTTTATCTAATAAATGCATCCCTTTCGAGAGTCAATATTTCATGCACGTATTAGCTCTAGAATTACTATGGTTATTCGAGTAGCAAAGTACCATCAAAAAAACTATAACTGATTTAATGAGCCATCCGCAGTTTCACAGTCTGAAATAGTTCATACTTAGACATACATGGCTTAATCTTTGAGACAAGCATATGACTACTGGCAGGATGGACCAAGTAGCTTCTAACAATGAGGGGACCCCCAAGACCTGCTTCAGCCAAGGGATGCCCACCGCGATGGGAAATCAAAATTTGCATTCACTCCGTCATGCATCCAAACATAATCTGCCACAAAAGCAACAAGAATGATGTTCACAGCACATGCAAGACTCTCAACGCTCAAAGATTTCACACAAGAGGAAAGTGTCCCATTGTCGACTGAAGAGGGCCAAACAGGGAGCCTCGGTTCATAGGCACCTGGAAAGAACATCCTGTACGAAACCCTTTACCCTCGAACTCGCTGTTGCCACTACTCGAAAAGAAGCCTCGAGTCTATACGAGATGCACCGCGCACATAGCCACCTCAATTGTAAGGCCACTCAGAGACATCCATTTCCCAGGCATATGCCTCCTATTGAGGTGCACCCGTAGAGACAAAATCCTTCTCAATCACAACAAACATTTTCCCATGACGAAGAGTTGGTTGCCGAAGTGCCAGCGGAGACTGCCATGCTAAAGGGTGAAGGGTCATGCGAGTCGAAAACATGGCTGGTTATGCGATTGGCGGGGGCATCATTGTGCACGTGACCACCTCAATTATAAGGCCGCTCAAGGGCATCGTGTATAACACCCCCTCCGCACATTTATAGGTGATGAGAGCCCGTCCACATACACGGACATGTCTATAACCTCTGGAAAATATCTCCTTTCCTAGCACAACCTCGCTAACCGTTCCCCGTGACACGTGATCTGCTAGCACAGGTACAGAAAAGTTACTACGGGTGAACACTCGCACTAGCATTGTTGGACAAGCTTCAATCTCATGCACATGCACATACCAAAGAACTGCACCATGAGGGAACCACCCGTGAGCACCCACATCTCGGCAAAAAGCATTCATGCGATTTCTTCCCCTAGATAGACACGTTGGGCCTGCACTTATCGGAGCATTGCAAAGATGAGTGCTCTGGTTCACAGGAGCTTGAGAAGAACATCTCGTACGAAACCTGTTCCCCCAAAATGCTTGAATCACAAATGCTCGTAGTAGAGTCATTATGCAAAGATGTACACCGTGCACGCGACCAAGTAAGGATACTCAGAAACATCAATTTCCCAGGCATATGCCCCCTACACGCTTTTTGGTGCACCCCATACAAACAGCCATACTTCGACAAGCCCTCCCAAAATTTTTCATCTGAAGAGAGATGAAATGCCTTGGGCTTTTTGTCCACACAATGCAAACACCGAACGCTCTCTTTAGGGGGGAGCTGAAGAAGAGTATCTCTCGCAGAACACATGAGCTGTAGCTGTTCGGATTGCAAAGGGCAGGACAGGGCATGGAGAGTTTCCGCATCCAAACAAAAATTATCGGTAATACTCTACGCTTCTATTGGCCTGGACCACAAAGGTTGTCACGATAGTGTCATGCACTTCTATAGGATGAGACAATGAAGAGGCCAGCATGCACCGAGAACACACTAGCGAATAAATTATGCAGCAACCAAACCTTTTGCCAGCCCCCCTCTCAATCCCAAGGCTCTACCAATCAGCAAAAACTTAGGGTGGAGAGTGGACTGTCGATGAAATTAGGGACGTCGAGCAATGCACCCGTGCAACCATCTCTTTCCTTCTTGCCATCCAGGTAGGATAAAAATGCAATGATAGAACGCGCCAATGAGACAGAGCCCTTGGCTAAAAGATACAACTCCATACACACTCAGCAACAAGCACATCTTAGAATCAAACACCAAATGTGCAGTGTGTTGCAAGCCATGCGGACACCTACATATAGGGTATATCCAACAAAACAAAGTGACAAGTACTTCCCAACAGCTCCGCCATTGCGATTACCGAATGGGATATACTCACCGCCACAGATTAATGACCATCATTACTGTCTCGGAATAGATACAAGTACATCGTGCTTCATCCGATCGACTGGATGAATTTCACCTTGAAGGGGCCCAATCCAAAAGTTCTGGAGGTCATCTCCTGGAACTCTCAAGAACAAGGCCCATCTTACATGCAAACTCTGCTACTGCGCAAACATAGGTTGCAATTAAAGAGAAATTGCAAGGCCGTCACAATGGCCAAAGGACAATGCTCTGACTAAGTCAATTTTCTCTTGCAATCACCATGCCACCATTCACAGAGAGATCTCCCCATTCACTTGTGATGCAATGCACAATCCAAGTGCTAGACGCGAGCTCGCCCTTGAAAGGGCACTTTCCAAGGCATCCCCCGATGACACATTGGAACAACAACCACTGTCGAACCATTCCCAATGTTGTGTCAATCGAGTTAGCATAGAGGCGACCTTGGGGAGCTCTCGCATAGCAATCGGGATGTGCTTTCATACCCATCTCTCGCAAAGACCAATGTTAGCTGTGAACAAATTTGGAATCCAAGGGCTCACATCCATCGATATCATCGGTACTGGGTCTATATACAAAGGCCACGGAGAGGTTCCAAGAAGAGAAGCCCCCCCCTGCTCGCTCGTACAAACATCCCAAATTCTAGACACAAGCTCTTGCCCTTAGCATTGCTCTCTAGATCACCGCAATGACACATTAGAATGACAACCGCTGTCAAACAACTCCCAAAATTGTGGCAATGGAGTGAGAAAGAAGAGAAACTTTGGGGAGAGGCATATAGCAAATGGGCTGCTCCTTCATTCCGCTCTTATATACAGATCCGATGTTGCTGATTTCGTTTGGAATCCAAGGCTACATTCATCCTTGCCCATACGAGCAATGGCTCTTTTGATCGAATGGCCACAGGGAGCTTCCGATAACAAAGGCTCCCTTGTCACTCATGATGCACAGTCCAACTACTAGATGACGACTCGCCCTTTAGATTGCTGCCCAAGCAACCACCACAACGGCACCATTGGAACAACAACCGCTGCCAAACCATTCCAAAAATTTTGTGCCAAAGAAGTTGTTGCGAAGAGAATGACTCTGGGGAGAGAGCACTTGCATAGCAAAATCGGGATGGCTTCACGGCCCTTCCAATAGAAACGATGCTGGTGCAGATATTTGAAATTCGAATAATGTGTCTTTCTCAAACACTAGCACCGATTCTATTGGGGAGGGTTGCCAAGAGCTTTTGTTATCAAAGCCTCCCATTGTAGCCGTGATAGGCATGCAAAAAATTTTGATAGAGTGCCAAGCACCCACCTCATGGCTAGAGACAAGGGCTCGCCATTAGATCAACTAAAAAATTGCAAAACAGACGTGTTGTAGAATGGCAACCGCTGCCAAGTCTCTTCCATAATTGCGTCGGTCGAGTGATCAAAGAAGGTGATCTAAGAGAGGGTCAAAGTGTAGGCATTCGTTGGGGGATTTGTGCCGATGGCATAAATTTATGCAATACTTGGACAACACCAGAAGGAGGTGCTAGACGAGGGCTCCCGTTTTAGATCGAGTTTTAAAATCACCAAGAAGACGCAGTGAGGGCTAGCAACCACTGCCAAACCTTTTTCCAAAATTGCGCAAGCTGAGTGACAATAAAACATGATCTAAAGGAGAGTCGAGGAATAGCACCCTCGAGGGTGGGCTTCATGCCCCTCTAATTGATTCAACGTCGGCGTCCACCGTTTCAAAATCTAACATATCCATCCACCCTGACACCGGCATTGAATCAATGAGGGGGCCATGGGAGATGCTCGCGGAAACCACCTCTCCCATTGTAGCCATGATAGGTACACAAATTTTTTTGCTAGAGTGCCAAAGCACCCACCTCATGGCTATAGACAAGGGCTCGCCATTAGATCAACTTCAAAATCGCAGAACAGACGCGGTGTAGAATGGCAACCGCTGCCAAGTCTCTTTCGTAATTGCGTCGGTCGAGTGATCGAAGAAGGTGATCTAAGAGAGGGTCCAAGCATAGGCATTCGTAGGGGGATTTGCGCTGATGGCATAAATTTATGCAACACCCGAGCAACACCGGACAGAGGTGCTAGACGAGGGCTCCCATTTTAGATCAAGTTTTAAAATCACCAAGTAGACGCGGTGAGGGCTGGCAACCACTGCCAAACCTTTCTCTGAAATTGCGCCAGCTGAGTGACAAGAAAACATGATCTAAAGGAGAGTCTAGGAATAGCACCCTCAAGGGTGGGCTTCATGCCCCTCTAATTGATTCAATGTCGGCGTCCACCATTTCAAAATCTGACATAACCATCTGCCTTGACAGTGGCGTTTAATCAATGAGGGGGGCATGGGAGAGGCTCGCGGCAACCACCTCTCCCATTGTAGCTGTGATAGGCACGCAAAAAATTTTGCTAGAGTGCCCACCTCATGGCTAGAGACAAGGGCTCGCCATTAGATCAACTTTGAAATCGCAGAATAGACACGGTGTAGAATGTCAACCACTGCCAAGCCTCTTCTCTAATTGTGTCGGTCGAGTGATCGAAGAAGGTGATCTAAGAGAGGGTCCAAGCATAGCCATTCGTTGGGGGATTCGCGCCGATGGCATAAATTTATGCAATACCTGAGCAACACCGGACGAAGGTGCTAGACAAGGGCTCCCATTTTAGATCAAGTTTTAAAATCACCAAGTAGACGCGGTGAGGGCTGGCAACCACTGCCAAACCTTTTTCCAAAATTGTGCCAGCTGAGTGACAAGAAAACATGATCTAAAGGAGAGTCCAAAAATAGCACCCTCAAGGGTGGGCTTCGTGCCCCTCTAATTGATTCAATGTCGGTGTCCACTGTTTCAAAATCTGACATATCTGTCTGCCCTGACACTGTCATTGAATCAATGAGGCGGGCACGGGAGAGGCTCACAGCAACCACCTCTCCCATTGTAGCCACGATAGGCACGCAAAAATTTTTGCTAGAGTACCAAGCACCCACCTCATGGCTATAGACAAGGGCTTGCCATTAGATCAACTTTGAAATCACAGAATAGACGCGGTGTAGAATGGCAACCGCTGCCAAGTCTCTTTTGTAATTGCGTCAGTCGAGTGATCAAAGAAGGTGATCTAAGAGAGGGTCCAAGCGTAGGCATTCATTGGGGGATTCACGTCGATGGCATAAATTTATGCAATACCCGAGCAACACTGGATGGAGGTGCTAGACGAGGGCTCCCATTTTAGATCAAGTTTTAAAATCACCAAGTAGACGCGGTGAGGGCTGGCAACCGCTGCGAAACCTTTTTCCAAAATTGTGCCAGCTGAGTGACAAGAAAACACGATCTAAAGGAGAGTCCAAGAATAGCACCCTCGAGGGTGGGCTTCGTGCCCGTCTAATCGATTCGACGTCGACGTCCACTGTTTCAAAATCTGACATATCCATCCGCCCTGACAGCGGCGTTGAATCAATGAGGGGGGCACAGGAGAGGCTTGTGGCAACCACCTCTCCCATTGTAGCCGTGATAGGCATGCAAAATTTTTTTCTAGAGAACCAAGCACCCACCTCATGGCTATAGACAAGGGCTCGACAATTAGATCAACTTCGAAATCGCAGAACAGATGAGGTGTAGAATGGCAACCGCTACCATGTCTCTTCCGTAATTGCGTCGATCGAGCGATCAAAGAAGCTGATCTAAGAGAGGGTCCAATCGTAGGCATTCGTTGGGGGATTCGCGCCGATGGCATAAATTTATGCAATACCCGAGCAACACCGGACAGAGGTGCTAGACGAGGGCTCCCGGTTTAGATCAAGTTTTAAAATCACCAAGTAGATGCGGTGAGGGCTGGAAACTGCTGCCAAACCTTTTTCCAAAATTGCGCTAGCTGAGTGAAAAGAAAACATGATCTAAAGGAGAGTCTAGGAATAGCACCCTCGAGGGTGGGCTTCATGCCCCTCTAATTGATTCAACATCAGCGTCCACCATTTCAAAATCCGACATATCCATCCGCCCTGACAGCGGAGTTGAATCAATGAGGGGGGCACGGGAGAGGCTCGCGGCAACCACCTCTCCCATTGTAGCCACGATAGGCACGCAAAATTTTTTTCTAGAGCGCCAAGCACCCACCTCATGGCTAGAGACAAGGGCTCGCCATTAGATCAACTTCAAAATCGGAGAACAGACGCGGTGTAAAATGGCAACCGCTGCCAAGTCTCTTCCATAGTTGCATCGGTTGAGTGATCAAAGAAGGTGATCTAATAGAGGGTCCAAGCGTAGGCATTCATTGGGGGATTCGCACCGATGGCATAAATTTATGCAATACCTGAGCAACACTGGATGGAGGTGCTAGACGAGGGCTCCCATTTTAGATCGAGTTTTAAAATCACCAAGTAGACGCGGTGAGGGCTGGCAACCACTGCCAAACCTTTTTCTGAAATTGCACCAGCTGAGTGACAAGAAAACATGATCTAAAGGAGAGTCGAGGAATAGCACATCGAGGGTGGGTTTTATGCCCCTCTAATTGATTCAATGTCAGCGTCCACCATTTCAAAAACTGACATATCCATCCGCCTTGACACCGGTGTTGAATCAATGAGAGGGCCATGGAAGAGGCTCGTGGCAACCACCTCTCCTATATAAGCTATTAGTGTGAGGCTCGCTCTGCATTAGAAATTAGCAAACATGCCAACAACTGCCTTAAAAATCCAAATCCTTGAAAATTCTTACCAAACAGCCATTCACGACCCAATTTTTTATGAGGTCGGCAGAGGAGCAAAAGATTGTCATCGGTTAGGAGATGTGAGTGCATGGAGCCAAGGGACTGAAATGGTCATCGAGCTTTTTGGGACTGAAAATTGCATGCTTCATTTTTAGTCACATTTTGAAAATTTTGGAAAATCATGTCCTAAAGTGCCTTTTATGCATGTGGTCAGTTGGTAGCTTGAGGCCTAGATGGTGTTTGAGTGGCTTAACACCTTTCATTTGACATATGCATATGATCCACAATGTTATTTTTCCATCCCGAATCATTCTGTGGAGTCCCATTTTGAGCTTGTGTCAAAATTTGCAATTCTACCAAGTGTCAAATAGTGATCAAAGGCCCAGTTTGCATCTGAATATCTTTTACCCAGGATTGTGTCATGACTAGTCACTTTGGGTATGTTTAGTGTCCATAATAAAGAACCTATTTCTCAAATTTCAAGTCATTTCGAATCCGTTTGACTAGGTTTTGCACCCCGCAAAGTTGGTCATTTACTGTTTTGTGCATTTAACTAGTTGTTCACAATTCTGGGAAGCCCTGTTCGACCAATCATATCTTTGACCCAGTTGACGCAAATGAAAATTTTTTTTTTGCATTGTGTTCTAGGGGTAAGACACTTCATATGTTCCAATTTTGAGATCATGTCGAATCCATTTGATCAGTTTGCTAACATGATCAAAAACCTAGTTTGCATTGTTTTGTTACAGCTAAGGTATCCAGATTGATTCGTACCCCTGTTCGGCATGTTATAACTTTGATCCTGTGATTGGCTAGCCTAAATGGATTGTACCATTGTGTTGTGTCCTAGAAATATTTGAAGTATGCTAGTTCTTAAGTCATGATGATTCCATTTGCATACTTTCTTATGTCCGTACATTTGCCAAAAATCACTTTTTGACACATTTGCCAGTTAAAATTTCCAAGTTCCTGTTTTCGGAAATTCACCAAATGTGCCCTTTGATTCATCATGAGCCCAAAACATGGAATTATATTCTCTTCATGGCAAAGAACTTATATCCTAGTTTTCAAAACCCCAAGTGATCAATAACCCAGTTTATAATGCCGAACTCGAGCCCAGTTTATGTTTTTTGCCTGCAGGGTAATTTAAGTATGGATGTTCGGAAATTAAAATCTCTTGACTGGGAATCCATCATGGGTTGAAAATTTGCAGTGTAATAGAGTATGCAGGATTGAACACTCATGCCAGTTTTTGTGGCTTGGTAACTTGATTGGATCAAGTTTTAATTACAACCGGCAGGCCTCCAGACACTAATTCACAATTTTTAGAATTGATTAAAAGTGAGTTTCAAATAATGAATTGATGATCATTATGCATATGATTCAATTTTATGACAAAGTAAATGGTGGAAATGGTTTCTTAAAAGAAAAATACAAGGAGCATGTGAAGATTCAAGAAAGAGAGAATTTGGAAAGTGTTCTATTAAAAAGGTTTAGAGGATCACAATATGATGCTGATTTGCCGGTAGATTCAAAAGATAGTATTAATCAAAAAAATTTGAATCAATTAAAATCCACAAGCACAATGAAGCTTTTTGTTGTGAGTTTGCACATTGAATTAAGGAAAAGATTGCATAAAGGTTGCTCTCTCCCACATTGTAGTCTCAATTTGAAAGTTGCAGCTGAGAGGTAGTTTTCCACATAGAAGATGTGCTCCATGTCTGGAGAAAACAAAGAGGACAGCAGCAAACATCCACAAAGGAAGAAGCATCCACCTTTTTTTAGAGAAATGAACAAATTTGTTGGTGAAACAAAGCTCAAAGTAGCATGTGATTCACGTTTTTGCAGCAAGCAATCAATAAAAGACCATATGTGCATAAAAAAGGAAGCAAAGAACCCCCATTTTTCAAGCCCATGGCTTCTCTAAAGGTGCAGCCACGTTTTTGAAGGGAGTAGCAGCATTTTAAATGACCATTACAATGAAAAGTCTGTAGATTCATAGAAAAAATGACCAGCAAGATGGAGCTTCACATTTGGAATAAGAAAACTCATGCATTTAGCAATTACAGCAAACACAAAGAGCAAGAACCATTGAGGAAAATTATCCCACATTGAGCAGGTGGGAAGTATTTTTAGTCTTTATATGCTTTTGCACTCAAACATATATTGTCAACAAGACAAAGCATTTTGAAAAGGCAAGGTAGGTGCACGTGGGTCCCAGTCGCCTAGAAGGAATGAAGTAAATTTTGAAAGAAAATGCATGCCCAAATGATGATGTCAGCAGCATATAGGCGGCCGAAAAAGTCAAAAATCCAGCAGGTCGCTATGTCGCTTGCCGAAAAATCTTGAAAAATTCGGCTAGCGACATAGCGAGGTCGCCGGAAAATTTTGAAAATTCGGCAAGATTCAAAATGCAACGTGGGTCCCACCTGGAGATAATAGCCAATCAGAAAGTGACACGTGGCATTGGTCAAACCTAGAGTTGACTCGAATTTGGAAGGGCTAGGAAAAATAAAATGATTTTAAAATTTTCATTTTAAAATTATTTTGCCAAGAAACTGACATGCAGGGAACTATTTTTCAAACGAAGATTTTAGGCATTTCTCAGAGGCTAGATATGCCTTATCATATACCGTTGGAATCGTGAGAATCCAAATTTTCCATTTCTGAAGTTAGTTTTTGCACAGGTGCTTCCTGGTTTGAGCTATAGCTAGAAACGTGAATTTTGGGGCTTCCTCAATGGAATGGGTAAAAATTTGAAAATCCAGTTAAGGGATCAGTAAAACTTGGCAAGAATGCGGTTGGAGTTCACGCTTCTCACATTCACTCAATTCAACCAAATTTTTGCCAAGCTTTTCAATGTGTAAATCAGATATTGTGGTGACTCAGCAATGTTTCATCATTTCAACAGAGATATTGTGCAAATCAGTTGCAAAAAATTATGAAACAAAATTAGATCACGATGGGATGGAAGAAAGAAGTTTTTCAGTTGCTAGAAGATTGATTTTCAAGTGGACACTTGTCATTTTCAAAACAGATCCGAGATTTCTTTCTTGTCTATATCTTTCTTTCTCTGATACTTTGTAGGGGTTCCAGTTTTTGTCACTGAGAAACTAGTTGGTTCCAGTTTTTGGGAAGAAAAAAGTTCATTGCTGTGATACCATTTGGGATCCCAATTTTTGCACTGTGAGACCATTGGTTCTAGTATTTTGACATGTTTCCATGACTTTGACACCATTTTCTTCAGCAGAACTCTCGTGTGAACAGCATTGTAGAGATAATATAGATAGTTCTGAGATATTAGGTTGTTTCATGTTTTAATCTTATGCATCTGAATGTATAGTTTCAAGGAAATGAATACATATGAGCAACAATCTCACTAGTTTTGTTCTGGTTCTTGTCTCCTATCTCAACAATCTGTAAGTCTTATGTGGTTTTGGAACAAAGATTTGAGACCCATTTGCATCCCTTTCAGGTTGTATGTTTAATGTATCTTGTTGTTGGACCAAAGGGCCAAGTAAATGCTCGATATGTTTAAACAAGGTTACTGGTTGTTTGAGAAGGATATTTTGTGAGAATGAGACCTGAATGAACATTAATGTCTGAATCACAAGGTGGTTGGATAGATCTGATGTCTGGGTATATGAGATACATCCTGATGTCACAGATGTATGTTTTGAATTCATGGAATTTCCCAATGGATTAGGCACTGATCATTTATAGGATCACTAGTTATACTGTTGCATTTTTGAGGTTTTGTTGAATCAACATCTTTAATCAAATGAATTTCCCTTTCATGTTGAAGAGCTATAAACAGAATGCCCTCACTCAGCTTACGAATTTCATTGTTTTGCATCTAGCTACTGCAGATATATGTTATTTCATAAGTATTCAGGAGAAATAAGGGTTTTATCTGCTTCATATTAGATTCAGTGTATGCTTTGACAACTGGTACCATATAAAGAATCTACAGGTCTACCCACCTAGGTTTTGCAGAGCTTGAAGTAGAAGAAGGGTCATGCCTTATAGTTGGCCTGGTGTCTCAATCGATGTGTTGATAATGGGAGTTAGCTGCCCCTAGATGCATCTTGTTCTCATCAGGGTAATTGGAAATGGGTAACGTTTTCAAACACCAACAAAATGGCGACTCTGCTGGGGAAATAAGATGGCAATCCATTTTGTTGAAAGAACAGGAGCCTCTGATGTGAAACAGATTGGATTTATCATATCAATAGCAAGATGTGTTCCTTTTCCTTGCTGAAGTTTCATGTTCCCCAGTTAAGCTTTATTCATTATCAGCAGTATGTTGAAACTGGATGAAAATTGTGTTCTATGACTGTCATAGGTCTATCTTCAATCAGTTTAATTTTTGCAAATACTGTTGAGAAAGTTTCAGAGTCAAGAATTTGTTTATAAAGTGTAAATTCTTTTCAGGATGTCAGTGATCTGCAAGTTTCTCCTACATTGAAGGTCTGGTTCAGATTTGTCAAGTGACAAATTATGTTTTATTTCTCACCAAGTGTGAGTGGCGACTCTCAAATCTCTGTACCAGTTTGTTCCTAGTTGATTTCATTGCAAAATTTGAAGGACTTTCAGTTGTATGGGCAGATCTGAAGCTTTTGGTAGTTTCTTGAAAAGGAGTTTCAAATTCTTGATAAGTTTTTAAGTGCTGGTTGCAATCTGTTGTTATAAATAATTGAAATATAAAAATAGATCACAGCAGTGGTTATTTCATTCCTCTTGCAAAGAGGTGGCGACTCTACAATGTTTGATCAGTGGTGTAAAGGATTTTCATTCATGCACCTGTGCCAAATCAGCAGATCCAAGTTCAGTATCAGCACTGGAGGTATTTTGGTTTTCATGTTTTCTTTTCATGGAAGTCAAGTGTTTAAAGAAGTTGCCTCTATTTAGTGATTTTCAGCACTAGAAAGAAGAGGTAGAAAGTTTGTTTTATGATGGAGTCAGATCTTAGATCTGAGATTAGTTCCCCGAATTCTGAGAGTTTGAAAATTGTGAGTAATAACATTGCTATGTTGAATAGACTGGTTTACAAAAGGATTGTCAGTCTTATAGGAATTGAAGTAGGCAGTACTCAAGGTCTAAGTGTCAAACAATGTTATTTAAGGCTTAAGTTAGTAATCAGTAAGATGCCTTTTCATTGTACACCTGAGGAATCTTCCCTACCAAATATTTTCCTTGATGTTCTAGTACCCGATTCAGTAGATTGGCCAACACCTATAAGGTTACAAATAATTTTGCAGACTAAAAAATTCATTGAGGAGATGGAAAGTGGTGATTATAAATTTCATGAAATATCTCCTAATGATAATGAATGTGCTGAAAGCCAAGGTAGCAATGAATATAATGAATCCGTACAACAAGATAATCTATCTTTTGAGTGTGAAGAGGTGGATTCAAATGTTAATGAATCAGGTAACAACAATCAGCATGAAAAAGATGGATATAAAAGAGAAGATAAATTTTGTTACAGTACATATGAAGTTGAAGAAAGTTGTAACAACAGTAGGTCTAATGATTGCCATGATAAGAGAGAATGTTGTAATAATTCTGATTTTCCAAATTGCTACACTAAGGATCCTGTTGTTGTAAGTTCTTCATGTTATCCAGATGAATATAATCACAGCCATGAGAAGATTTGTGAGGCAATCTTCTTGAGTTCTGATGAAATCTCTATTTTTTTGGCTCGTGAGTCTGAAAAGCACATAAGTATCTCTAAGGATTTTCATATGTTCTCTCATAATACTTTCTCATTCAGTCAAATCAATTCCCCAAAGTTTGATGTGGAAAAGGAAGTAGAATCTGAACAATCTTTGTTGGACTTTGGAGGTGTATATAATAGAACCTCAAATGTTTTTGCACATGACGATTTGCTGGATGTAGGGAATGTTAATGAAGGGAAGGTTAATGCTGTTTCGGGTTCTTTTCATGTTGATCTTGCTGAACATTGTTTTGATTTTTCATATGATGAGGAGGAAAACAGTGAGTGTTGTCAATCCGATTATAAATTTTCTTTATATGCTGATAGGTCCTGTAAAGATGAGTTCAAGGTCTATTCCGACATTCAGTCTAATGAAAAAAATGATAATGCTCAGCATGGTTTGGAACAACACTTTCAGAATGAATTTTCATGTATGGTGACTAATCAATGTTTTGAATGTGAAGAGGTTACAGTGAAAGATGAATCTGATTTAGTAAATGATAAGACTGCAAGTAGGCAACAATCAGATTCCAAATACTCTTCACAGCTAGAGGCACAAGGTGAGTTACCATCGGATTCATGTAACTCGTTCAATGAAGTAGAATATCAAGCTTTTGTGTTTCCGATTGAAGGAATCCATGACTCAATCAGTAGTGATCAGTTTCACTTTCAGTCTAATGTCAGTTATTATGATCACACTGATTCATATTCTCATAGTGAGCAAGGTGTAGAAAGTTTGTCTGATTTTTATATGCACTATGAAGATGGTATTAGCAGTTTTGTTTTGCCTAACGAAGTAATTGAAACTGTTGATATGATGGGTGAAACAAATAAGGATGAGAGTTTCAGTTTGCCTGAGGAGAACGTAAATGAAAATAAGGTGTTTGGCAGAGGTAAAAAGTTCTGAAACTTTTCGGTGGCCTGCAGCCATCACTTGTACATAGTTAAGAGTAGTTTCCTGTTTTCAATACAGCTGTTCGAAAAAGTTTTGCTGTTTAGGAGAGTTTTGAAGTTTTCGGGAATGGTCTACTTCTCCCAGAGATCTAAATCCTTGCCATGCCCTCAAGGGGCATGCATCCCCAGACAGAGCCACTGTTGGGACTAAAAATTGCATGCTTCATTTTTAGTCACATTTTGAAAATTTTGGAAAATCATGTCCTCAAGTGCCTTTTATGCATGTGGTCAGTTGGTAGCTTGAGGCCTAGATGGTGTTTGAGTGGCTTAACACCTTTCATTTGACATATGCATATGATCCACAATGTTATTTTTCCATCCCAAATCATTCTGTGGAGTCCCATTTTGAGCTTGTGTCAAAATTTGCAATTCTACCAAGTGTCAAATAGCGATCAGAGGCCTAGTTTGCATCTGAATATCTTTTACCCAAGATTGTGTCATGACTAGTCACTTTGGGGATGTTTAGTGTCCATAATAGAGAACCTATGTTTCAATTTTCAAGTCATTTTGAATCCGTTTGACTAGGTTTTGCACCCCGCAAATTTGGTCATTTATTGTTTTGTGCATTTAACTAGTTGTTCACAATTCTGGGAAGCCCTGTTCGACCAATCATATCTTTGACCCAGTTGACCCAAATGAAAAAATTCTTTTTGCATTGTGTTCTAGGGGTAAGACACTTCATATGTTCCAATTTTGAGATCATGTCGAATCCATTTGATCAGTTTTCTAACATGATCAAAAACCCAGTTTGCGTTGTTTTGTTACGGCTAAGGTATCCAGATTGATTCGTACCCCTATTCGGCATGTTATAACTTTGATCCTATGATTGGCTAGCCTAAATGGATTATACCATTGTTTTGTGTGCTAGAAATCTTTGAAGTATGCCAGTTCTTAAGTCATGATGAATCCATTTGCATACTTTCTTATGTCCGTACATTTGCCAAAAATCACTTTTTGACACATTTGCCAGTTAAAATTTCCAAGTTCCTGTTTTCGGAAATTCACCAAATGTGCCCTGTGATTCATCATGAGCCCAAAACATGGAATTATATTCTCTTCATGGCAAAGAACTTATATCCTAGTTTTCAAAACCCCAAGTGATCAATAACCCAGTTTATAATGCCGAACTCGAGCCCAGTTTATGGTTTTTGCCTGCAGGGTAATTTAAGTATGGATGTTCGGCAATTAAAATCTCTTGACTGGGAATCCATCATGGGTTGAAAATTTGCAGTGTAATAGAGTATACAGGATTGAACACTCATGCCAGTTTTCGTGGCTTGGTAACTTGATTGGATCAAGTTTTAATTACAACCGGCAGGCCTCCAGACACTAATTCACAATTTGTAGAATTGATTAAAAGTGAGTTTCAAATAATGAATTGATGATCATTATGCATATGATTCAATTTTATGACAAATTAAATGGTGGAAATGGTTTCTTAAAAGCAAAATACAAGGAGCATGTGAAGATTCAAGAAAGAGAGAATTTGGAAAGTGTTCTATTAAAAAGGTTTAGAGGATCACAATATGATGCCGATTTGCCGGTAGATTCAAAAGATAGTATTAATCAAAAAAATTTCGAATCAATTAAAATCCACAAGCACAATGAAGCTTTTTGTTGTGAGTTTGCACATTGAATTAAGGAAAAGATTGCATAAAGGTTGCTCTCTCCCACATTGTAGTCTCAATTTGAAAGTTGCAGCTGAGAGGTAGTTTTCCACATAGAAGATGTGCTCCATGTCTGGAGAAAACAAAGAGGACAGCAGCAAACATCCACAAAGGAAGAAGCATCCACCTTTTTTTAGAGAAATGAACAAATTTGTTGGTGAAACAAAGCTCAAAGCAGCATGTGATTCACATTTTTGCAACAAGCAATCAATAAAAGACCATATGTGCATAAAAAAGGAAGCAAAGAACCCCCATTTTTCAAGCCCATGGCTTCTCTAAAGGTGCAGCCATGTTTTTGAAGGGAGTAGAAGCATTTTAAATGACCATTACAATGAAAAGTCTGTAGATTCATAGCAAAAACGACCAGCAAGATGGAGCTTCACGTTTGGAATAAGAAAACTCATGCATTTAGCAATCACAGCAAACACAAAGAGCAAGAACCATTGAGGAACATTATCCCACATTGAGCAGGTGGGAAGTATTTTTAGTCTTTATATGCTTTTGCACTCAAACATATAGTGTCAACAAGACAAAGCATTTTGAAAAGGCAAGGTAGGTGCACGTGGGTCCCAGTCGGCTAGAAGGAATGAAGTAAATTTTGAAAGAAAATGCATGCCCAAATGATGACATCAGCAGCATATAGGCGGCCGAAAAAGTCATAAATCCGGCAGGTCGCTATGTCGCTTGCCGGAAAATCTTGAAAAATCTGGCTAGCGACATAGCGAGGTCGCCGGAAAATTTTGAAAATCAGGCAAGATTCAAAATGCAATGTGGGTCCCGCCTGGAGATAATAGCCAATCAGAAAGTGACATGTGGCATTGGTCAAACCTAGAGTTGACTCGAATTTGGAAGGGCTAGGAAAAATAAAATGATTTTAAAATTTTCATTTTAAAATTATTTTGCCAAGAAACTGACATGCAGGGAACTATTTTTCAAACGAAGATTTCAGGCATTTCTCAGAGGCTAGATATGCCTTATCATATACCGTTGGAATCGTGAGAATCCAAATTTTCCATTTCTTAAGTTAGTTTTTGTACAGGTGCTTCCTGATTTGAGCTATATCTAGAAACGTGAATTTTGGGGCTTCCTCAATGGAATGGGTAAAAAATTGAAAATCCAGTTAAGGGATCAGTAAAACTTGGCAAGAATGCGGTTGGAGTTCACGTTTCTCACATTCACTCAATTCAGCCAAATTTTTACCAAGCTTTTCAATGTGTAAATCAGATATTGTGGTGACTCAGCAATGTTTCATCATTTCAACAGAGATATTGTGCAAATCAGTTGCAAAAAATTATGAAACAAAATCAGATCAAGATGGGATGGAAGAAAGAAGTTTTTCAGTTGCCAGAAGATAAATTTTCAAGTGGACAGTTGTCATTTTCAGAACAGATCTGAGATTTCTTTCTTGTCTATATCTTTCTTTCTCTGATACTTTGTAGGGGTTCCAGTTTTTGTCACTGAGAAACCAGTTGGTTCCAATTTCTGGGAAGAAAAAATTTCATTGCTGTGATACCATTTGGGATCCCAGTTTTTGCACTGTGAGACCATTGGTTCCAGTATTTTGACATGTTTCCATGACTATGACACCATTTTCTTCAGAAGAACTCTCGTGTGAACAGCATTGTAGAGATAATATAGATAGTTCTGAGATATTAGGTTGTTTCATGTTTTAATCTTATGCATCTGAATGTATAGTTTCAAGGAAATGAATACATATGAGAAACAATCTCACTAGTTTTGTTATGGTTCTTGTCTCCTATCTCAACAATCTGTAAGTCTTATGTGGTTTTGGAACAAAGATTTGAGACCCATTTGCATCCCTTTCAGGTTGTATGTTTAATGTATCTTGCTGTTGGACCAAAGGGCCAAGTAAATGCTCGATATGTTTAAACAAGGTTACTGGTTGTTTGAGAAGGATATTTTGTGAGAATGAGACCCGAATGAACATTAATGTCTAAATCACAAGGTGGTTGGATAGATCTGATGTTTGGGTATATGAGATACGTCCTGATGTCACAGATGTATGTCCCCTGATGACACATTGGAACGATAACCACTGTTGAACCATTCCTAATGTTGTGTCGATCAAGTTGGCACAGAGGCGACCTTAGGGAGCTCCCGCGTAGTAATCGAAATTTGCTTTCGTACCCATCTCTCACAAAAACCAATGTTAGTTGTGAACAAATTTAGAATCCAAGGGTCGTATCCATCGATATCGTCTACATTGGGTCTATATATTCAAAGGCCACAGAGAGGTTCCGATAAGAGAAGCTCCCCTACTCGCCCGCACAAACATCCCAAATGCTAAACACAAGCTCCTGCCCTTAGCATCGCTCTCCAGATTGCCGCAATGACACATTGGAATGACAACCACTGTCGAACAACTCCTGAATTTGTGCCGATGGAGTGAGAAAGAAGAGAAACTTTGGGGAGCCATGCATAGAAAAATGGCGGCTGCTTCATTCCGCTCTCATATATAGATCCGATGTCATTGATTTCGTTTGGAATCCAAGGCTACATTTTTCCTTTCTCACACAAGCAATGGCTCTTCTCATCGAATGGCCATGGGGAGCTTCCGATTACAAAGGCTCCCTTGTCACTCATGATCCGCAACCCAACTGCTAGACGACGGCTCGCCCTTCAGATCGCTGCCCAGGCAACAACCACAACGGCACCATTGGAATGACAACCGCTGCCAAACCATTTCGAATATTTTGTGCCAAAGAAGTTGTTGTGAAGAGAACCACTCTGGGGAGAGAGCACTTGCATAGAAAAATTGGGATGGCTTCACGGCCCTTCCAATAGAAACGATGTTGGTGCAAATATTCCAAATCTGAATAACGTGTCTTTCTCAAACACCAGCACCGATTCTATTGGGGAGGGTCGCCGAGAGCTTCTTTTGTTATCAAAGCCTCCCATTTTAGCCGCGATAGGCAGGAAAAAAATATTGCTAGAGTGCCAAGCACCCACCTCATGGCTAGAGACAAGGCCTCGCCATTAGATAAAATTTGAAATCGCAGAACAGACGCGCTGTAGAATGGCAACCGCTGCCAAGTCTCTTCTGTAATTGTGTCGGTCGAGTGATCGAAGAAGGTGATCTAAGAGAGGGTCCAAGCATAGGCATTCATTGGGGGATTCGTGCCGATAGCAAAAATTCATGCAATACTCGAGCATCACCAAACAAAAGTTCTAGACGAGGGCTCCCATTTTAGATCAAGTTTTAAAATCACCAAGTAGACGCGGTGAGGGCTGGCAACCACTGCCAAACCTTTTTCTGAAATTGCGCTAGCTGAGTGACAAGAAAATGTGATCTAAAGGAGAGTCAAGTAATAGCACCTTGAGGGTGGGCTTCATGCCCCTCCAATTGATTCAACGTCGACGTCCACCGTTTCAAAATTTGACATTTCCATCTACCTTGACACCGGCGTTGAATCAATGAGAGGGGCACGAGAGAGGCTCATGGCAACAACCTCTCCTATATAAGCTATTAGTGCGAGGCTCGCTCTGCATTAGAAATTAGTGAACACACCGACATTCGCCTTAAAAATCCAAATCGTTGAAAATTCTAAAAAAAAAGGCATCCACGACCCAATTTTTTATGAGGTCGTCTAAGGAGCAAAAGATTGTCATCGGTTAGGAGATGTGAATTCATGGAGCCAAGGGACTGAAATGGTCATCAAGCTCATCCAATCAACTGGATGAATTTCACCTTGAAGGGGCCCAATCCAAAAGTTCCAGAGGTCATCTCCTGGAACTCTCAAGAACAAGGCCCATCTTACTTGCAAACTCTGCTACTGCACAAACATAGGTTGCAATTAAAGAGAAATTGCAAGGCCATCACAGTGGCCCGAGGCCAATGCTCCGACTAAGTCAATTTTCTCTTGCAACCACCATGCCACCGTTCATAGAGAGATCTCCCCATTCACTTGTGACATGACGCACAATCCAAGTGCTAGACGCGAGCTCACCCTTGAAAGTCCACTTTCCAAGACATCCCCCGATGACACATTGGAATGACAACTGCTGTCAAACCATTCCCAATGTTGTGCCAATCGAGTTGGCATAGAGGTGGTCTTAGGGAGCTCTCGCTTATCGATCGGGAAGTGCTTTCATACCCATCTCACACAAAAACCAATGTTAGCTGAACAATTTTAGAATCCAAGGCTCGTATCCATCGATATCGTCGGCACTGGGTCTATATTCAAAGGCCACAGAGAGGTTCCGATAAGAGAAGCTCACCTGCTCGCTTGCACAAACATCCCCAAATGCTAGACGAAAGCTCCCGCCCTTAGCATCGCTCTCCAGATCACCACAATGACACATTGGAATGATAACCGCTGTCGAACAACTCCCAAATTTGTGCCGATGGAGTGAGAAAGAAGAGCCAGATCGGGTCGACAAAAATGGCTAAGCCAGATCAGGTCGGCCAGCATGGCTCGACCACCATTTTTCGCCGAGAGCTTTCGATATTAAAGCTCCCATGTAGCCGCGATAAGTACACCATGACAAATTGCTAGAGCGTTGAGCACCCATAGCAAATTGCCATTATACCAAGAAACACCAGAGTGCTAGACAAGGGCTCACGTTTAGATCAAGTTTTAAAATCACCAAAAAGACACGCCATGGATTGGCAACTGTTGCCTCACCTTTTCCAAAATTGAGTCATCGGAAAACATGATCTAAAGGAGAGTGAAGGAAAAGCACTGAGATCGCTTCACGCCCCTTTCATTGATTCAACAGCACCATACACCGTTTGAAAACCCAACAATCCAATCCGCCTAGACACCAATGTTGAATCAATGAAAGGGGCATGGGAGAGGCTCACGGAAACAACCTCTCCTATATAAGCTATTAGTGTGAGGCTTGCTCTACATTAGAAATTTGCGATAGCATGGACAACTCCCTTAAAAATCCAATTCAATGAAAAATGTGACCAAACAGCCATCCACGACACCATTTTTGGAGCTCAGCCAGATCAGGTCGGCCAGCATGGCTCGCCCAGAACGGCTCGACTAGCATGGCTCGGCCAAATCGGCTTGCCTAGTTTGGCTCGGCCAGCATGGCTCAGCCAGAATGGCTTGGCCAGATCGGGTCGGCCAGCATGGTGACTTGGTGACTTGGTGAGAGTACTTGGAACTATAAAGAACAAAGGCCAATCTTACATGCAAACTCTACTACTGCGCAAACATAGGTTGCAATTATAGAGAAATTGCAAGGTCGTCACAATGGCCCGAGGCCAATGCTCTGACTACTAAGTCAATTTTCTCTTGCAATCACCATGCTGCCGTTCATAGAGAGATCTCCCCATTCACTTGTGATGACACACAATCCAAGTGCTAGACGTGAGCTCGCCCTTGAAAGGCCGCGTTCGAGGACATCCCGATGACACATTGGAATGACAACCGTTGTCGAACCATTCCCAATGTTGTAGCGATCGAGTTGGCACAGAGGCGATCTTAGGGAGCTCCTGTGTAGCAATCGAGAAGTGCTTTCATACCCTTCTCTCATAAAAACCAATGTTAGTTGAACAAATTTAGAATCCAAGGCTCGTATCCATCAATATCGTCGGCACGGGATCTATATTCAAAGGCCACAAAGAGGTTCCGATAATAGAAGCTCCCCTATTCGCTTGCACAAACATCCCCAAATGCTAGACACAAGCTCTCGCCCTTAGCATCGCTCTCAAGATCACTGCAATGACACATTGGAATGACAACTGCTGTCTAACAACTCCCAAATTTGTGCCGATGGAGTGAGAAAGAAGAGCCATATCGGGTCGACAAAAATGGCTAAGCCAGATCGGGTCGGCCAGCATGGTTCGCCCAGATCGGGTCGGCCAGCATGGCTCGGCCACCATTTTTTACTGAGAGCTTTCATGTTTAAAGCTCCCATGTAGCCACGATATGTACACCATGACAAATTGCTAGAGTTTCGAGCACCCATAGCAAATTGCCATTATACCAACCAATGCCAGAGTGCTAGACAAGGGCTCACGTTTAGATCAATTTTTAAAATCACCAAAAAGACACACCATGGATCGGCAACCGCTGCCTCAGCTTTTCCAAAATTGAGTCATCAAAAAACATGATCTAAAGGAGAGCCGAGGAAAAGCACTGAGATCGCTTCATGCCCCTTTCATTGATTCAACATCACCATACACCATTTGAAAACCCAACAATCTGATCCACCTAGACACCAATGTTGAATCAATGAAAGGAGCGTGGGAGAGGCTCGCGGCAACAACCTCTCCTATATAAGCTATTAGTGTGAGGCTCGCTCTACATTAGAAATATGCGATAGCACGAACAACTCCCTTAAAAATCCAATTCAATGAAAAATGTGACCAAACAGCCATCCACGACACCATTTTTGGAGCTCGGCCAGATCAGGTCGGCCAGCATGGCTCGCCTAGAATGGCTCGGCCAGCATGGCTCGCCAAGATCGGCACACCCAGATCGGCTCGGCCAGCATGGCTTGGCCAGAATGGCTTGGCTAGATCGGGTCGGCCAGCATGGTGACTTGGTGACTTGGTGAGAGTACTTGGAACTATCAAGAACAAAGGCTAATCTTACATGCAAACTCTGCTATTGCGCAAACATAGGTTGCAATTATAGAGAAATTGCAACGTTTTCACAATGACCCAAGGCCAATGCTCCGACTACTAAGTCAATTTTCTCTTGCAATCACCATGCCACCGTTCACAGAGAGATCTCCCCATTCACTTGTGACAACTCACAATCCAAGTGCTAGACGTGAGCTTGCCCTTGAAAGGTCGCGTTCCAAGACATCCCGATGACACATTGGAATGACAACCACTGTCGAACCATTCCTAATGTTGTACCGATCGAGTTGGCATAGAGGCGATCTTAGGGAGCTCCCACGTAGCAATCGAGAAGTGCTTTCATACCCTTCTCTCACAAAAACCAATGTTAGCTGAACAAATTTAGAATCCAAGGCTCGTATCCATCAATATCGTCGGCACTGGGTCTATATTAAAAGGCCACAGAGAGGTTTTGATAAGAGAAGCTCCCCTACTCGCTTGCACAAACATCCCCAAATGCTAGACGCAAGCTCCCGCCCTTAGCATCGCTCTCCAGATCACCGCAATGACACATTGGAACGACAACCGCTATCGAACAGCTCCCAAATTTGTGCCGATGGACTAAGAAAGAAGAGCCAGATTAGGTTGATGAAAATGGCTAAGCCAGATCGGGTTGACCAGCATGGCTCACTCAGATCGGGTCAGCCAGCATGGCTCGGCCATAATTTTTTGCCGAGAGCTTTCGATATTAAAGCTTCGATGTAGCCGCGATAAGTACACCATGACAAATTGCTAGAGCGCTGAGCACCCATAGCAAATTGTCATTATACCAAGCAATGCCAGAGTGCTAGACAAGGGCTCACATTTAGATCAAGTTTTAAAATCACCAAAAAGACACGCCATGGATCGGCAACCTCTACCTCACCTTTTCCAAAATTGAGTCATCAAAAAACATGACCTAAGGAGAGCTGAGGAAAAGAATTGAGATCGCTTCATGCCCCTTTCATTGATTCAACATCACCATACACCATTTGAAAACCCAACAATCTGATCCACCTAGACACCAATGTTGAATTAATGAAAGGGGCATGGGAGAGGCTTGCGGCAACAACCTCTCCTATATAAGCTATTAGTGTGAGGCTTGCTCTGCATTAGAAATCTGCGATACCACGGACAACTCCCTTAAAAATCGAATTCAATGAAAAATGTGACCAAACAGCCATCCACGACACTATTTTTGGAGCTCGGCCAGATCGGGTCGGCCAGCATGGCTTGTCCAGAACGACTCGGCCAGCATGGTGACTTGGTGACTTGGTGAGAGTACTTGGAACCGTCAAGAACAAAGGCTAATCTTACATGCAAACTCTGCTACTGTGCAAACATAGGTTGCAATTATAGAGAAATTGCAACGCCGTCACAATGGCCCGAGGCCAATGCTCTAGCTACTAAGTCAATTTTCTCTTGCAATCACCATGTCGCCGTTCATAGAGAGATCTCCCCATTCACTTGTGACGATGCACAATCCAAGTGCTAGATGCGAGCTCACCCTTGAAAGGCCGCGTTCCAAGACATCCCAATGACACATTGGAACGACAACCGCTATCAAACCATTCCCAATGTTGTGCCGATCGAGTTGGCACAGAGGTGATCTTAAGGAGCTCCCGCGTAGCAATCGGGAAGTGCTTTCGTACCCTTCTCTCACAAAAACCAATGTTAGCTAAACAAATTTAGAATCCAAGGCTTGTATCCATCGATATCGTCGGCACTGGGTCTATATTCAAAGGCCACAGAGAGGTTCCGATAAGAGAAGCTCCCCTGCTCGCTTGCACAAACATCCCCAAATGCTAGACGCAAGCTCCCGCCCTTAGCATCGCTCTCCAGATCACCGTAATGACACATTGGAACGACAACCGCTGTCGAACAACTCCCAAATTTGTGCTGATGGAGTGAAAAAGAAGAGCAAGATCAGGTCGACGAAAATGGCTAAGCCAGATCAGGTCGCCCAGCATGGCTCGGCCACCATTTTTCACTGAGAGCTTTTGATATTAAAGCTCCCATGTAGCCGTGATAAGTACATCATGACAAATTGCTAGAGTGTCGAGCACCCAAAGCAAATTGCCATTATACCAAGCAACGCCAGAGTGCTAGACAAGGGCTCACGTTTAGATCAAGTTTTAAAATCACCAAAAAGACAAGCCATGGATCGGCAATCGCTGCCTCACATTTTCCAAAATTCAGTCATCGGAAAACATGATCTAAAGGAGAGCTGAGGAAAAGCACTGAGATCGGTTCATGCCCCTTTCATTGATTCAACATCACCATACATCATTTGAAAACCCAACAATCCGATCCGCCTAGACACCAATGTTGAATCAATGAAAGGGGCATGGCAGAGGCTCATGGCAACAACCTCTCCTATATAAGCTATTAGTGCGAGGCTCGCTCTGCATTAGAAATCTGCGATAGCACGGACAATTCCCTTAAAAATCCAATTCAATGAAAAATGTGACCAAATAGCCATCCACGACACCATTTTTGGAGCTTGGCCAGATCGGGTCGGCCAGCATGGCTCGCCCAGAATGGCTTGACTAGCATGGCTCGCCCAGATCGGCTTTCCCAGATCGGCTCGGCCAGCATGGCTCGGCCAGAATTGCTCGGCCAGATCGGGTCGGCCAGCATGGTGACTTGGTGACCTGGTGAGAGTACTTGGAACTATCAAGAACAAAGGCCAATCTTACATGCAAACTCTGCTACTGCGCAAACATAGGTTGCAATTATAGAGAAATTGCAATGCCGTCACAATGGCCCGAGGCCAATGCTCTGACTACTAAGTCAATTTTCTCTTGCAATCGCCATGCCTCGTTCACAGAGAGATCTCCCCATTCACTTGTGATGACGCACAATCCAAGTGCTAGATGCGAGCTCACCCTTGAAAGGCCGCGTTCCAAGACATCCCAATGACACATTGGAATGACAACCGCTGTCAAACCATTCCCAATGTTGTGCCGATCGAGTTGGCACAGAGGCGATCTTAGGGAGCTCCCGTGTAGCAATCGGGAATTGCTTTCATACACTTCTCTCACAAAAACCAATGTTAGCTAAACAAATTTAGAATCCAAGGCTCGTATCCATCGATATTGTCGGCACTGGGTCTATATTCAAAGGCCACAGAGAGGTTCTGATAAGAGAAGCTCCCCTGCTCACTTGCACAAACATCCCCAAATGCTAGACTCAAGCTCCTGCCCTTAGCATCGCTCTCCAGATCACCGCAATGACACATTGGAATGACAACCACTTTCGAACAACTCCCAAAGTTGTGCCGATGGAGTGAGAAAGAAGAGCCAGATAGGGTTGACAAAAATGGCTAAGCCAGATCGAGTCGGCTAGGATGGCTCGCCCAGATCGGGTCGGCCAGCATGGCTCGGCCACCATTTTTCGCTGAGAGCTTTCGATATTAAAGCTCCCATGTAGCCGTGATAAGTACACCATCACAAATTGCTAGAGCGCCGAGCACCCATAGCAAATTCCCATTATACTAAGCAACGTCGGAGTGCTAGGCAAGGGCTCACGTTTAGATCAATTTTTAAAATCACCAAAAAGACACGCCATGGATTGGAAACTGCTGCCTCACCTTTTCAAAAATTGAGTCATCAGAAAACATGATCTAAAGGAGAGCCGAGGAAAAGCACTGAGATCACTTCATGCCCCTTTCATTGATTCAACATCACCATACACCGTTTGAAAACCCAACAATCTGATCTGCCTAGACAGCAATGTTGAATCAATGAAAGGGGCATGGGAGAGGCTCGCGGCAACAACCTCTCCTATATAAGCTATTAGTGTGAGGCTCGCTCTGCATTAGAAATCTGCGATAGCACGAACAACTCCATTAAAAATCCAATTCAATGAAAAATGTGACCAAACAGCCATCCACGACACCGTTTTTAGAGCTCGGCCAGATCGGGTTGGCCAGCATGGCTCGGCTAGAACGGCTCGCTGAGATCGGGTCAGCAAGCATGGCTCGCCCAGATCAAGTCGGCCAGAATGGCTCACCCAGATCGTCTCAGCCAGCATGGCTCAACCAGAATGGCTCACCCAGATCAAGTCGCCCAGCATGGCTCGCCCAGATCGGTTCAGCCAGAATGGCTCGCCCAGATCTACTCGGCCAGCATGGCTCGGCTAGAACGGCTCACCCAGATCGGGTTGGCCAGCATGGCTCGGCCAGAATGGCTCACCTAGATCGGCTCGGCCAGCATGGCTCGCCCAAATCGGCTTGGCCAGGCTGGCTCGCCCACCATTTTTCAAGTACACTACCTCCCCTATATAAGCTATTAATGCAAGGCTTACTCTACATCAAAAATGTACATTCAGTGCACAAGTAAATTAAAACCCAATTCAATGGAAAATGTGACCGAATAGCCATCCATGACCCCATTTTTCATGAGGTTGTCAATGGAGACAAAAGATTGGCATTGGTTAGGCGATTTGATTGCATTAGTCAGGGGGGTAAATTGATCAATTTTTTGAGACTCACTAGAATGGCTCGACGACCATTTTATATCGGAAGCTACCCGATTTGAGAATTATGACTGAAGTAGAATGGCTCGGGTACCCATTTTACAAACTTAAAGAGTCGACTTGGTGGGCCGACCTGGCAGGGTGACTTGATGAACAAACTTAAAGAGTCGACTTGGTGAGAGTACTTGGTGGGCCGACCTGGCAAGGTGACTTGATGAACTAACTTAAAGAGTCAACTTGGTGAGAGTACTCGGTGGCCTGACCTGGTCATGTGACTTAATGAATGAACTTAAAGAGTCGACTTGGTGGGTCAACTTGGTCGGGTGACTTGATGAATGAACTTAAAGAGTCAACTTGGTGAGAGAACTTGGTGGGCTGAGTTGGCGGGGTGAATTGATGAACGAACCTAAAGAGTCAACTTTGTGAGAGTACTTGGTGGGCCGACCTGGCAGGGTAACTTGATGACCGAACTTAAAGGGTCGACTTGGTGAGAGTACTTGGCAGGCTGACCTTGCGGAGCGAATTGATGAACAAACTTAGAGAGTCGACTTTGTGAGAGTACTTGGTGGGGTGACTTGATGAACAAACCTAAAGAGTCGACCTGGTGATTTGATGAATGAACTTAAAGAGTTGACTTGGTGGACCGACCTGGAAGGGTGACTTGATGAACAAACTTAAAGAGTCAACTTGGTGAGAGTACTTGGTGGGCCGACCTAGCGGAGTGACTTGATGAAAAAACTTAAAGAGTCGACTTGGTGAGAGTACTCAGTGGCCTGACCTAGTCACGTGACTTGATGAATGAACTTAATGAGTCGACTTGGTGAGCTGACTTGGTCGGGTGACTTGATCAACGAACTTAAAGAGTCGACTTGGTGGGTCAAACTAGCGGGGTGACTTGGTGAGAGTACTTGGTGGGCTGACCCAATAGGGTGACTTGATGAACGAACTTAGAGAGTCGACTTTGTGAGAGTACTTGGTGGGTCAAATTGGCAGGGTGACATGATGAACCAACTTAAAGAGTCGACTTGGTGGGCCGAGCTGGCGGGGTGAATTGATGAACGAACCTAAAGAGTCGACTTTGTGAGAGTACTTGGTGGGCCGACCTAGCGGGGTGACTTAATGATCGAACTTAAAGGGTCGACTTGGTGAGAGTACTTGGCGGGCCGACCTGGCAGAGCGACTTGATGAACGAACTTAAAGAGTCAACTTGGTGAGAGTACTTGGTGGGGTGACTTGATGAACAAACCTAAAGAGTCGACTTGGTGAGAGTACTCGGTGGGCTGACCTGGCGGGGTGACTTGGTGAATAAACCTAAAGAGTCAACTTGGTGAGAGTACTCAGTGGGGTGACCTGGCAGGGTGACTTGATGAACGAACTTAAAGAGTCAACTTGGTGAGAGTAATTTGTGGGCTGACCTAGCGGGGTGACTTGATGAATGAACTTAAAGAGTCGACTTGGTGGGGTAACTTGATGAACGCACTTGAAGGGTCAACTTGGTGGGGTGACTCTATGAACAGACCTAAAGAGTTGACTTTGTGAGAGTACTTGGTGGGGTGACTTGATGAAAAAACTTAAAGAGTCGACTTGGTGAGAGTACTTGGTGGGGTGACTTGATGAGCGCACTTGAAGAATCGACTTGGTTAGAGTACTTGGTGGGGTGACTTGATGAACAGACTCAAAGATTCAACTTGCTGAGAGTACTTAGTGGCTCGACTTGATGAGCAGACTTAAAGAGTCCACTTGGTGAGAGTACTTGGCATGGTGAACTGATGAACGGACTTAAAGAATCAACTTGGTGGGAGTACTTGGTTGGCTGAACTGGTGGGGTGACTTGATGAATGGACATAAAGAGTCGACTTGGTGAGAGTACTTGTACTTGTTTTGGTGACTTGATGAAAAGACTTAAAGAGTCAACTTGGTGGGGTCACTTGATGAAAGGACTTAAAGAGTTGACTTGGTGAGAGTACTTGGTGGGGTGACTTGATGAAAGAACTTAAAGGGTTGACTTGGCGGGGTGACTTGGTGAACAGACCTAAAGAGTTGACTCGGTGAGAGCACTTGGTGGGGTGACTTGATGAACGGACTCAAAGAGTCGACTTGGTGAGAGTACTTGGTGGCTCGACTTGATGAGCAGACTCAAAGAGTCCACTTGGTGAGAGTACTTGGCGAGGTGAACTGATGAACGGACTTAAAGAGTCAACTTGGTGGGAGTACCTGGTGGGGTGACTTGATGAGTGGACATAAAGAGTCGACTTGGTGAGAGTACTTGTTCTGGTGACTTGATGAATGGACTTAAACAGTCGACTTGGTGGGGTGACTTGATGAAAGGACTTAAAGAGTCAACTTGGTGAGAGTACTTGGTGGGGTGACTTGATGAACGCACTTGAAGAATCAACTTGGTTAGAGTACTTGGTGGGGTGACTTGATGAACGGACTCAAAGAGTCAACTTGGTGAAAGTACTTGGTGGCTCGACTTGATGAGCAGACTTAAAGAGTCAACTTAGTGAGAGTACTTGGCGGGGTGAACTGATGAACGGACTTGAAGAGTCGACTTTCTGGGAGTACTTGGTGGGCTGACCTGGTGGGGTGACTTGATGAACAGACTTAAAGAGTCGACTTGGTTAGAGTACTTGTTCTGGTGACTTGATGAATGGACTTGAAGAGTCGACTTGGTGGGGTGACTTGGTGAAAGGACTTAAAGAGTCGACTTGGTGAGAGTACTTGGTGGGGCAACTTGATGAATGGTCTTAAATGGTCGACTTGGCAGGGTGACTTGATCAACACACTTGGTGGGTCGAGTTGGTGGGGTGACCCTATGAACGGACCTAAAGATTTGATCGGGTGAGAGTACTTGGTGGGGTGACTTGATGAACAGAGTTAAAGAGTTGACTTGGTGAGAGTACTTGGTCGGGTGACTTGATGAACGAACTTGAACAATCGACTTGGTTAGAGTACTTGGTGGGGTGACTTGATGAACAAACTTAAAGAGTCAACTTGGTGGGCCGACCTGGCGGGGTGACTTGATGAACGAACTTAGAGAGTCGACTTGGTGAGAGTACTTGGCGACTTGGTGGGCTGACCTGGCTGGGTGACTTGATGAACAAACTTAAAGTGTCCACTTGGTGGGCCGACCTGGCGGGGTGACTTGATGAATGAACCTAAAGAGACGACTTGTTGAGAGTACTTGGTGGGCAGACATAGCAGGGTGATTTGATGAACGAACTTAAAGAGTCAACTTGGTGGGCCGACTTGGCAGAGTGACTTCATCAAAAAACTTAAAGAGTCCACTTGGTGGGCCAACCCTATGGGGTGACTTGATGAACGAACTTAAAGAGTCAACTTGGTGAGAGTAATTTGTGGGCTGACCTGGCGGGGTGACTTGATGAATGAACTGAAAGAGTCAACTTGTTGGGGTGACTTGTTGAACGCACTTGAAGGGTCGACTTGGTGGGGTGACTCTATGAACGGACCTAAAGAGTTGACTTGGTGAATGTACTTGGTGGGGCAACTTTATGAACAGACTTAAAGAGTCGACTTGGTGAGAGTACTTGGTGGGGTGACTTGATGAGAGCACTTGATTAATCGACTTGGTTAGAGTACTTGGTGGGGTGACTTGATGAACGGACTCAAAGATTCGACTTGCTGAGAGTCCTTGGTGGCTCGACTTGATGAGAAAACTTAAAGAGTCCACTTGGTGAGAGTACTTGGCAGGGTGAACTGATGAACGGACTTAAAGAATCAACTTGGTGGGAGTACTCGGTTGGCCAAATTGGTGGGGTGACTTGATGAATCGACATAAAGAGTCGACCTGGTGAGAGGAATTGTACTTGTTCTGGTGACTTGATGAACGAACTTAAAGAGTTGACTTGGTGGGGTCACTTGATGAAAGGACTTAAAGAATTGACTTGGTGAGAGTACTTGGTGGGGTGACTTGATGAAAGAACTTAAAGGGTTGACTTGGCGGGGAGACTTGGTGAACAGACCTAAAGAGTTGACTCGGTGAGAGCACTTGGTGGGGTGACTTGATGAACGGACTCAAAGAGTCGACTTGGTGAGAGTACTTGGTGGCTCGACTTGATGAGTAGACTCAAAGAGTCCACTTGGTGAGAGTACTTGGCGAGGTGAACTAATGAACGGACTTAAAGAGTCAACTTGGTGGGAGTACCTGGTTGGGTGACTTGATGAGCGGACATAAAGAGTCGACTTGGTGAGAGTACTTGTTCTGGTGACTTGACGAATGGACTTAAACAGTCGACTTGGTGGGGTGACTTGATGAAAGGACTTAAAGAGTCAACTTGGTGAGAGTACTTGGTGGGGTGACTTGATGAATGCACTTGAAGAATCAACTTGGTTAGAGTACTTGGTGGGGTGACTTGATGAACGGACTCAAAGAGTCGACTTGGTGAAAGTACTTGGTGGCTCGACTTGATGAGCAGACTTAAAGAGTCAACTTGGTGAGAGTACTTGGCGGGGTGAACTGATGAACAGACTTAAAGAGTCGACTTGCTGGGAGTACTTGGTGGGCTGACCTAGTGGGGTGACTTGATGAACGGACTTAAAGAGTCAACTTGGTTAGAGTAATTGTTCTGGTGACTTGATGAACGAACTTGAAGAGTCAACTTGGTGGGGTGACTTGATGAAAGGAATTAAAGAGTCAACTTGGTGAGAGTACTTGGTGGGGCAACTTGATGAATGGACTTAAATGGTTGACTTGGCAGGGTGACTTGATCAACGCACTTGAAGGGTTGAGTTGGTGGGGTGACCCTATGAACGGACCTAAAGATTTGATCGGGTGAGAGTACTTGATGGGGTGACTTGATGAACAGAGTTAAAGAGTTGACTTGGTGAGAGTACTTGGTCAGGTGACTTGATGAACGAACTTGAACAATTGACTTGGTTAGAGTACTTGGTGGGGTGACTTGATGAACGAACTTAAAGAGTCAACTTGGTGGGCTGACCTGGCGGGGTGACTTCATGAACGAACTTAGAGAGTCGACTTGGTGAGAGTACTTGGTGACTTGGTGGGCCGACCTAGCTGGGTGACTTGATGAACGAACTTAAAGAGTCCACTTGGTGGGTCGACCTGGCGGGGTGACTAGATGAATGAACCTAAAGAGTCGACTTGGTGAGAGTACTTGGTGGGCAGACATAGCGGGGTGATTTGATGAGCGAATTTAAAGAGTCAACTTGGTGGGCCAACTTGGCAGAGTGACTTCATGAACGAACTTAAAGAGTCCACTTGGTGGGCCGACCCTGTGGGGTGACTTGATGAACGAACTTCAAGAGTCAACTTGGTGAGAGTAATTTGTGGGCTGACCTGGCGGGGTGACTTGATGAATGAACTTAAAGAGTCGACTTGGTGGGGTGACTTGATGAACGCACTTGAAGGGTCGACTTGGTGGGGTGACTCTATGAACGAACCTAAAGAGTTGACTTGGTGAGAGTACTTGGTGGGGCGACTTGATGAACAGACTTAAAGAGGCGACTTGGTGAGAGTACTTGGTGGGGTGACTTGATGAGTGCACTTGAAGAATCGACTTGGTTAGAGTACTTGGTGGGGTGACTTGATGAATGGACTCAAAGATTCGACTTGCTGAGAGTACTTGGTGGCTCGACTTGATGAGCAAACTTAAAGAGTTCACTTGGTGAGAGTATTTGGTAGGGTGAACTGATGAACGAACTTAAAGAATCAACTTGGTGGGAGTACACGATTGGCTAAACTGGTGGGGTGACTTGATGAATGGACATAAAGAGTCAACTTGGTGAGAGTACTTGTACTTGTTCTGGTGACTTGATGAACGGACTTAAAGAGTCAACTTGGTGGGGTCACTTGATGAAAGGATTTAAAGAGTTGACTTGGTGAGAGTACTTGGTGGGGTGACTTGATGAAAGAACTTAAAGGGTTGACTTGGCGGGGTGACTTGGTGAACGGACCTAAAGAGTTAACTCGATGAGAGCACTTGGTGGGGTGACTTGATGAACGGACTCAAAGAGTCAACTTGGTGAGAGTACTTGGTGGCTCGACTTGATGAGCAGACTCAAAGAGTCCAGTTGGTGAGAGTACTTGGTGGGGTTAACTGATGAACGGACTTAAAGAGTTGACTTGGTGAGAGTACTTGTTCTAGTAACTTGATGAACAAACTTAAACAGTCGACTTGGTGGGGTGACTTGATGAAAGGACTTAAAGAGTCGACTTGGTGAGAGTACTTGGTGGGGTGACTTGATGAATGCACTTGAAGAATCGACTTGGTTAGAGTACTTGGTGGGGTGACTTGATGATCGGACTCAAAGAGTCAACTTGGTGAGAGTACTTGGTGGCTCGACTTGATGAGCAGAGTTAAAGAGTCAACTTGGTGAGAGTACTTGGCGGGGTGAACTAATGAACGGACTTAAAGAGTCGACTTGCTGGGAGTACTTGGTGGGCCGACTTGATGAACGAACTTAAAGAGTCTACTTGGTTAGAGTACTTGTTCTAGTGACTTGATGAACGAACTTAAAGAGTCGACTTGGTGAGAGTACTTGGTGGGGCGACTTGATGAACGGACTTAAAGGGTCGACTTGGCAGGGTGACTTTATCAACGCACTTGAAGGGTCGAGTTGGTGGGGTGACTTGATGAACAAACCTAAAGAGTTGACCTGGTGAGAGTACTTCGTGGGGTGACTTGATGAACAGAGTTAAAGAGTCGACTTGGTGAGAGTACTTGGTCGGGTGACTTGATGAACGCACTTGAAGAATCGACTTGGTTAGAGTACTTGGTGGGGTGACTTGATGAATGAACTTAAAGAGTCGACTTGGTGGGCCGACCTGGCGTGGTGACTTGATGAATGAACTTAGAGTTTCGACTTGATGAGAGTACTTGGTGACTTGGTGGGCCAACCTATCCGGGTGACTTGATGAACGAACTTAAAGAGTCCACTTGGTGGGACGACCTAGCAGGGTGACTTGATGAATGAACATAAAGAGTTGACTTGGTGAGAGTACTTGGTGGGCAGACATAGTGGGGTGATTTGATGAACAAACTTGAAGAGTCGACATAGTGAGAGTACTTTGTAGGGTGACTTGATGAATGAACCTAAAGAGTCGACTTGGTGGGCCGACTTGGCAGGGTGACTTGATGAACGAACTTAAAGAGTCGACTTGGTGGGCTGACCTGGCAGGGTGACTTGATGAACAAACTTAATGAGTCAACTTGGTGAGAGTACTTGGTGGGCTGACCTGGCAAGGTGACTTGATGGACTAACTTAAAGAGTCGACTTGGTGAGAGTACTCGGTGGGCTGACCTGGTCACGTGACTTGATGAACGAACTTAAAGAGTCGACTTTGTGGGCTGACTTGGCCAGGTGACTTGATGAATGAACTTAAAGAGTCAACTTGGTGGGTTGACCTAGCGATGCGACTTGGTGAGAGTACTTGGTGGGCTAACCTGGTAGGGTGACTCGATGAACAAACCTAGAGAGTCGACTTTACGAGAGTACTTGGTGGGTCAAACTGGCGGGGTGACTTAATGAACGAACTTAAAGAGTTCACTTTGTGAGAGTACTTGGTGGGCCGACCTGGCTGGGTGACTTGATGACCAAACTTAAAGGGTCAACTTGGTGAGAGTACTTGGTGGGCCGACCTGGCAGAGCGACTTGATGAACGAACTTAAAGAGTCGACATTGTGAGAGTACTTGGTGGGGTGACTTGATGAACAAACCTAAAGAGTCGACCTGGTGAGAGTACTTGGTGGGCTGACCTGGTGAGAGTACTTGGTGGGCTGACCTGGCAGGGTGGCTTGATGAGAAAACTTGAAGAGTCAACTTGGTGAGAGTACTTGGTGGGCTGACCTGGCGGGGTGACTTGATGAACGAACTTAAAGAGTCGCCCTTGTGGGCCAACTTGGCAGAGTGACTTCATGAACGAACTTAAAGAGTCCACTTGGTGGGCCGACCTGGCGGGGTGACTTGATGAACGAACTTAAACAGTCGACTTGGTGAGAGTAATTTGTGGGCTAACCTGACAGGGTGACTTGATGAATTAACTTAAAGAGTCGACTTGGTGGGTTGACTTGATGAACGCACTTGAAGGGTCAACTTGGTGGGGTGACTCTATGAACGGACCTAAAGAGTTGACTTGGTGAGAGCTTTTGGTGGGGTGACTTGATGAACAGACTCAAAGAGTCAACTTGGTGAGAGTACTTGGTGGCTCGACTTGATGAGCGCACTTGAAGAATTGACTTGGTTAGAGTACTTGGTGGGGTGACTTGATGAACGGACTCAAAGAGTTGACTTGCTTAGAGTACTTGGTGGCTCGACTTGATGAGCAGTCTTAAAGAGTCCACTTTGTGAGAGTACTTGGCGGGGTGAACTGATGAACGGACTTAAAGAATCGACTTGGTGGGAGTACTTGGTTGGCCGAACTGGTGGGGTGACTTGATGAACGAACATAAAGAGTCAACTTGTTGAGAGTAATTGTACTTGTTCTGGTGACTTGATGAAAAGACTTAAAGAGTAGACTTGGTGGGGTGACTTGATGAAATGACTTAAAGAGTTGACTTGGTGAGAGTACTTGGTGAACAAACTTAAAGATTCATCTTGGTGGGCCGACCTGGCGGGGTGACTTGATGAATGAACTTAGAGAGTCGACTTGGTGAGAGTAGTTGGTGACTTGGTTGGCCGACCTGGCCAGGTGACTTGATGAAAGAACTTAAAGAGTCGACTTGGTGAGAGTACTCGGTGGGCTGACCTGGCCATGTGACTTGATGAACAAACTTAAAGAGTCAACTTGGTGGGCCAACTTGGCTGGGTGACTTGATGAACGAACTTAAAGAGTCAACTTGGTGGGTCAAACTAGCGGGGTGACTTGGTGAGAGTACTTGGTGGGCTGACCTGGCAGGGTGACTTGATGGATGAACTTAGAGAGTCAACTTTGTGAGAGTACTTGGTGGGTTGAACTGGCAAGGTGACTTGATGAACAAGCTTAAAGAGTCGACCTAGTGATAGAACTTGGTGGGCCAAACTGGTCGGTTGAATTGATGAATGAACCTAAAGAGTTAAATTTGTGAGAGTACTTGGTGGGCTGACCTTGTGGGTTGACTTGATGACCGAACTTAAAGGGTCAACTTGGTGAGAGTACTTGGTGGGCTGACCTGGCAGAGTGACTTGATGAATGAACTTAAAGAGTCAACTTGGTGAGAGTACTTGGTGGGGTGACTTGATGAACAAACTTAAAGAGTCGACTTGGTGAGAGTACTCAGTGGGCCGACTTGGCCGGGTGACTTGGTGAGCAAACTTAAAGAGTCGACTTGGTGAGAGTAGTTGGTGGGCTGACCTGGCGGGGTGACTTGATGAACAAACTTAAAGAGTCGACTTGGTGGGCCGACTTGGCAGAGTGAGTTCATGAACGAACTTAAAGAGTCCACTTGCTGGGCCGACCTGGCGGGGTGACTTAATGAACGAACTTAAAGAGCCGACTTGGTGAGAGTAATTTGTGGGCTGACCTGGCGGGGTGACTTGATGAAATAACTTAAAGAGTCAACTTGGTGGGGTGACTTGATGAACGCACTTGAAGGGTCAACTTGGTGCGGTGACTCTATGAACGGACCTAAAGAGTTGACTTGGTGAGAGTACTTGGTGGGGTGACTTGATGAAAGGACTTAAAGAGTCGACTTGGTGAGAGTACTTGGTGGGGCGACTTGATGAACACACTTGAAGAATTGACTTGGTTAGAGTACTTGGTGGGGTGACTTGATGAATGAACTCAAAGAGTTGACTTGGTGAGTGTTCTTGGTGGCTCGACCTGATGAGCAGACTTAAAGAGTCAACTTGGTGAGAGTGGGCCTAACGGGGTGAGGTGGTGAGTGGACCTAACGGGGTGAGTTGGTGGGGTGACTTGGTGAGTGTAATTAGAGAACCAATGTGGTGAGGCAACTCGGCGAGTTGGTTCGTTGAGATGACATGGTGAGCTGACCTTGCGAGCGAACTTAAAGAGTCAACTTGGCAACATACTCGAGTCGACTTGGTGAGGCAACCTGGTGAGCAGGCTCAAAGAGTGAACATGGTGAGACGACTCATGGTGAGGAGCTATCCTTGAGGCAACTTGGTGGACCTACTTGATTAGTCGACTTGGTCAGCCGACCTAACGAGATGACACTGTGAGTGGGCTTAAAGAGGCAATGACTTGGTGGGGTAACTCAGCAAGCCAACTTATCAAGGTGAGATGGTGAGTCAACTTGGTGAGCTGACTTGGTGGGCACACTTAAAGAGTCAACTTCGTGAGGTGACTCGGTGAGTTAGCTCGCTGATGCAACTTGGGCGGGCTGACCTAGCGAGCGAACTTAAAGAGGCGACTTGGGCGGGCTGACCTAGTGAGCAAACTTAAAGAGTTGACTTGGCAACATACTTGAACAATTGACTTGGTGAGCTGACATGGTGAGTGGCCTTAGAGAAGCAACTTGGTGGGGCAACTTGGTGAGCACACTTGCTGGGGCAAGGTGGTAAAATGACTAGGTGATTCGACTTGGTGAGCTAACTTAGGGAGCTGACTTGGTGAGTGAACTTAAGGGGTCAACTTGGTGAGGCAACCTGAATAGTCGACTTGGTGAGCTAACTTGGGGAGCTGACATGGTGAGCGGTCCTAAAGAAGAGGCGACCTGGTGGGGCAACCTGGTGAGGCGAGACGGTAAGTCACCTTGGTGAGCCGGCTTGACGAGCTATGAGCGGACTTAAAGAGTCAATTCTTGATTTGGCAAAGACCACATGGTCAGATGACTTGATGAGCTGACCTGAATAGCAAAATTGGCAAGCAAACTTATAGAATTGACTTGCTATCCCCAGCCAGGATCGCATGCCTGGGTCGACCCAACTTGGGTCACCCGACTTCGTCGCCCCAGCCTCGAGCGACCTGACTGGGTCGCCAGAGTGGATCGACGAGGGGAAAAAATAAAAAATAAAAAATCATGGGAGCCCCTGTACAGCCAAAAGTGCTAAATTTTGGGCATTACAAAAAAAAAAAAAACAAGTTACCCACTTTTGGATCATGCACAAGTTTCAGTTCACGTATTGCCGAGTTGACTCGAGGCGTTACGCCTAGCTAGCCAGATTTGAGGTAGGGTAGCTGATTTGAGAATTTTCTTTATAAAAAGAGATCATGATAGGCCCCATAAGGCAAAAAAAAATGAAATTTTGGATCATGTACATGGCTCGGGGCACTTAGAATCAAGTCGAGCACGGTGACATGAGTCGTGCGAAAAATTTGGAGACGACTCGAGTCGGGGCATCCGACTCTATCCGAGTTCAAAACTTTGGGACTTGACAAAAACATGACTTGGGGCACATAGAATCAAGTCAAGCACGGTGACATGAGTGGTTTGAAAAAATTGCAGGCGATTAAGGCTCGAGGTGATTTGAGTCAGGGTTGCTGACATGATTCGGGTTGAAATCTTTGGGTGTTAACCAAAGAAGGAAGAAGTTAACCACTTTTGGATCACGTACATGACTCGGGGCACCAAGTCGAGCATGATAACATGAGTCTTGCAAAAAAATTGGAGGTGGTTAAGGCTCGACGCGATATGAGTCGGGGTTGCTGACAGAATTTGGGTTGAAAACTTTTGTCACTAACCCAAAAAAAGAGTTGACCGCCTTTGGATCACACACATGACTCGACGCACTTAGAATCATATCGAGCACGGTGACATGAGTCGTGCAAAAAAATCGGAGGTAGTTAAGGCTCGACGCGATTCGAGTCGGGGTTCAGGTAGTTGGGGCGATTCGTGTCGGGGTTGCCGACACGGTTCGAGTTGAAAACTTTGGGCATTAACCCCAAAAAAAAAAAAGTTGACCTCTTTTGGACCACGTACATGACTCGGGGCACTTAGAATCAACTCGAGCACGGTGACATGGGTTGTGCAAAAAATTTGGAGGTGATTCGAGTTGGGGTAGCCAACTCGATTTGAGTTCAAAACTTTGGGCAGCCCTGAATGTGGCACTTGGGAGATTTTTTCACCCCGGCAGAAATTGCAAAACCCCACCTTTCGAGGATTCGGCACTTGGGAAATTTCTTCTCCCTCGCGAAAATTTTCACAAAACCCCACCCGCTCAAAATTTGACACCTCAGAGAGTTTTCCTACCCTCGCAAAAAATTGCAAACCCCACCCACCCAAAATTTGGAACTTGGAAGATTTTCCCGCACTCGCACAAATTGCA
>CM053783.1:606602610-606722610 GCA_028749045.1 Cupressus sempervirens | reverse complement strand
TTGAGAATAGGTCAAGGGCGTTACACCCTCGATGCCTCTAATCATTTGCTTTACCCGATAAAACTCGCACGTGAGCTCTAGCTATCTTGAGGGAAACTTTGGAGGAAACCAGCTACTAGACGGTTCGATTAGTCTTTCTCCCCTATACCCATGTCAAACAAATGATTTGCACATCAGTATCACTGCGGGCCTCCACCAGAGTTTCCTCTGGCTTCTCCCTACTCAGGCATAGTTCACCATCTTTTAGCCTTGGACAGAATTTACCACCCGATTAGGGCTGCATTCCCAAACAACCTGACTCATCGATAGCACCTCGTGGTGCGACAGGGCCTGGGCCTGATGGGGCTCTCACCCTCTCTAGCACCCCCTTCTAGGGGACTTGGGCCTGGTCTATCGCTGAGGACACTTCTACAGACTACAATTCGATAGGCGCGACCATCAATTTTCATGCTGGCCTTTTCCCAATTTGCTCGCCATTACTAGGGGAATCCTAGTAAGTTTCTTTTCCTCTGCTTATTGATATGCTTAAACTCAGTAGGTACTCACACTTGACTTGGGGATGTGGTAGAGATGCAACAATGCCCACACTGCGGTGGGCCGCTGAGCCCAAAATAAAGTTCCTCGCGAGGAATCGTTCAATCGGCGCAAACCAACGTCGGCCTTTGCAAGCCACCGCTCGTCGCGACGGATCGACGGACCTCGTACTCATTTCAGCCAACCGCATGCCACTCGCAGACGCGGATGACCATCTCTGCTCATTGCTGGGGAGGGAAAAATTTTGTAGTGTGACGCCCAAGTAGACGTGCCCTTGGCTAAGGCCTTGGGCGCATCTTGCGTTCAAAGACTTGATGATTCAAAGGATTTTGCAATTCACACTAAGTATCGCATTTCGCTACATTCTTCATCATGGTGAGAGCTGAGATATCCATTGCCGAGAGTCATTATTTTGTTTTGTTTTTGTCCTTCGGCGACCCAAGCGTGCAAGGCGCTAGCTCACGCTTCATTCTTTGGATTTCTAAGGTGTGCGATGCACCCGTGTGTTGGGTGTTGACACATCCTGAACCCCGAGGACCCAATGGGTGTGATGAGGAACGTTGTGGTATGTCCCCGCCCCATCACCTCGTAAAGGTGGGAGGTGACGCATGGGAGTGCACCCATCCTAAACATGCGAGTGCACCCATCCTAAACATAGAATGCTTTGAGTGACGATTCAACACACCTGGGCAAGGCAACAAGGGGTTGCAGCAGTCCTGACTTGCCACCGTCGAAATTACGGATCCCTGGCACAGTGCTGTGCACGCGATCGAACCATGAAATCTCAACGGGGGATGAGGCTCGGACCCACTCTAAATTGCAACTGAGCAGAGACCTCTCACTCCAACGTGGACATCGTTCAAAGGCACCGATCCTAATCTAGATTGCATCTGAGTCTCTTCTTCGCCCCACGGGGAATCCACACTTTTGATCATGAGCATTCGATGTGACCCTCGACCTCAACGGTGCTGGACCCGTAGCTTGGCCGTCCAGCACATCGCTATAGGGCCGAGTGTCTGCATGTCGCCGAGATTTCGGGGGCGAGGAGGAGGCCAGCTCCATCCCCTACACAATTCAGGGTCTCGAACCGATAATGATCCTACTGCAGGTTCACCTATAGTAACCTTGTTACGACTTCTCCTTCCTCTAAATGATAAGGTTCAGTGAACTCGCGATGTCACCGACAGGAACTACCATCGTCGCCGTGATCTGAACACTTCACCGAATCATTCAATCGGTAGGAGCGATCCAGCCAATTAAGGCCAGGAACATGCCATCGGCAGAAGGGACGTGAGGGCCAGTGCACACCCGGAAGGCGGACCGACCGTGACGACCCAAGGTCCAACTGCGAGCTTTTTAACTACAACAACTTAAATATATGCTATTGGAGCTGGAATTACCATAGCTGCTGGCACCAGACTTGCCCTCCAATGGATCCTTGTTAAGGGATTTAGATTGTACTCATTCTAATTACCAAACTCGATGAGCCCAGTATTGTTATTTATTGTCACTACCTCCCCATGTCAGGATTGGGTAATTTGCATGCCTGCTGCCTTCCTTGGATGTGGTAGCCATTTCTCAGGCTCCCTCTCCAGAATCGAACCCTAATTCTCTGTCACCCATAACCACCATGGTAGGCCTCTATCCTACCATCGAAAGTTGATAGGGAAAAAATTTGAATGAAACGTCACTAGCACAAAGGCCGTGCGATCCGTCGAGTTATCATGAATCACCAGAATAGCGGGCGAGCCTACGTCAGCCTTTTATCTAATAAATGCATCCCTTTCAAGAGTCAGGATTTGGTGCACATATTAGCTCTAGAATTACTACGGTTATCCGAGTAGCAAAGTACCATCAAAGAAACTATAACTGATTTAATGAGCCATCCGCAGTTTCACAGTCTAAAATAGTTCATACTTAGACATGCATGGCTTAATCTTTGAGACAAGCATATGACTACTAGCAGGATCGACCAGGTAGCTTCTAAAAATGAGGGGACCCCCAAGACCTACTATAGCCAAGGGATGCCCGCCGCAATGGGAAACCAAAATTTACATTCGCTCCGTCATGCATCCAAACATAATCTACTGCACAAGCAACAAGAATGACGTTCACAGAACATGCAGGACTCACAATGCTCAAAGATTTCACAAAAGAGGAAAGTGTCCCATCGTCGACCAGAGAGGGCCGAATAGGGAGCCTCAGTTTACAGGCACCTAGGAAGAACATCCTGTATGGAATCCTTTACCCTCGAACTCACTGTCGCCACTACTCAGAAAGAAGCCTCGAGTTTGTACGAGATGGCACTGTGCACGTAGCCACCTCAATTGTAAGGCCACTCAGAGACATCCATTTCCCAGGCATATGCCTCCTACACACCTATTGAGGTGCACCTGCATAGACAAAATCCTTTTTGATAACAACAAATGTTTTCCCAAGATGAAGAGTTGGTTTTTGAAGTGCCAACGAAGACCACTGTGCTGAAGGGTGAAGGGCCGTGTGAGTTGAAAACATGGTTGGTTATGCGATTGGCAGGGGCATCACTGTGCACGCGACCACCTCAATTATAAGGCCACTCAAGGGCATCATGTATAACACCCCCTCCGCACATTTATAGGTGATGAGAGCCCACCCGCATACACAAACATGTCTGACCTCTGGATAATATCTCCTTTCCTAGGACAGCCTCGCTAACCGTTCCCCGTGACACGTGATCTGCCAATGCAGGTATAGAAAAGTTCCTACAGGTGAACACTCACACTATTGTTGTTGAACAAGCTTCAATCTCATGCACATGCGCATACCGAAGAACTTCACTATGAGGGAACCACCTGCGAGCACCCACCTGCGAGCTTGAGAAGAACATCTCATATGAAACCCATTCCCCCAAAATGCTTGAATCACAAATGCTCACAACAGAGTCGTAATCCAAAGATGTACACCACGCACACGACCGAGTAAGGACACTCAAAGACATCCATTTCCCAGGCATATGCCCCCTACATGCTTTTTGGTGCACCCCGTACAAATGGCCATACTTCAACAAGCCCTCCCATAATTTTGCATCTAAAGAGAGATGAAATGCCGTGGGCTTTTTGTCCACACAATGCAAACATTGAATGCTCTCTTTAGGGGGGAGCTGAAGAAGAGTATCTCCCGCAGAACCCATGAGCCACAGCCGTTTGGATCGCATAGGGCAGGACAGGGCATGGAGATTTTCGGCATCCAAACAAAAATTATCGGTAATACTCTATGCTTCTACTTTCTCGGACCACAAAGGCTGTCACGACAGTGCCATGCACTTCTATAGGATGAGACAGTGAAGAGGCGAGCACGCACCGAGAATGCACTAGCGAATAAATTATGTGGCAACCAAACCTTTTGCCGGCCCCCCTCTCAATCCCAAGGCTCTACCAATTGGCAAAAACTTAGGGTGGAGAGTGGACCCTTGATGAAATTAGGGATGTCGAGCAATGCACCCGTGCAACCATCTCTTTCCTTCTTTCCATCCGGGTAGGATAAAAATGCAATGATAGAACGTGCCAATGAGATGGAGACCTTGGCTAAAAGATACAACTCCATACACACTCAGCAACAAGCGCATCTTAGAATCGAACACCAAATGTGCAGTGTGTTGCAAGCCATGAAGACACCTACATATAGGGTATATCCAACAAAATAAAGCGACAAGTACTTCCCACCAGCTCTGCCATTGCAATTACCAAATGGGATATACTCACTGCCATAGATTATTGACCATCATTACCATCTTGGAATAGATACAAGCACATCGAGCTTCATCCGATCAACTAGATGAATTTCACCTTGAACGGGCCCAATCCAAAAGTTCTAAAGGCCAATGCTCCAACTAAGTCAAATTTCTCTTGCAATCACCATGCCGCCATTCACAGAGAGATCTCCCCATTCACTTGTTACGTGACGCACAATCCAAGTGCTAGACGCGAGCTCACCCTTGAAAGGCCAATTTCCAAGGCATCCCCCGATGACACATTGGAACAACAATCATTGTCAAACCATTCCCAATGTTGTGCCGATCGAGTTGGCATAGAGGTGACCTTAGGGAGTTCCTGCATAGCAATCAGGATGTGCTTTCGTACCCATCTCTCACAAAGACCAATGTTAGCTGTGAAAAAATTTGGAATCCAAGGGCTTCCATCAATATCGTCGGCATTGGGTCTATATACAAAGCCCACGGAGAGGTTCCAAGAAGAGAAGCCCCCCCTACTCACTCGCACAAACATCCCAAATTTTGGACACAAGCTCCTGCCCTTAGCATCGCTCTCTAGATAACCACAATGACACATTGGAATCACAACCGCTGTCGAACAACTCCCAAAATTGTGGCAATGGAGTGAAAAAGAAGAGCAACTTTGGGGAGAGGCACATAGCGAACGGGCTGCTCCTTCATTCCGCTCTTATATATAGATCCAATGTCGCTGATTTCGTTTGGAATTCGAGGCTGCATTAATCCTTGCCCACACAAGCAATGGCTCTTCTGATCGAATGGCCATGGGGAGCTTCCGATAACAAAGGCTCCCTTGTCACTCGTGATGCGCAGCCCATCTACTAGACGACGGCTCGCCCTTCAGATCGCTTCCCAGGCAACCACCACAACGACACCATTAGAATGACAACTGCTACCAAACCATTTTGAAAATTTTGCACCAAAGAAGTTGTTGTGAAGAGAACAACTCTGGGGAGAGAGCACTCACATAGAAAAATTGGGATGGCTTCATGGCCCTTCCAATAGAAACGATGATGGTGCCAATATTCGAAATCCGAATAATGTGTCTTTCTCGAACACCAGCACTAATTCTATTGGGGAGGGTCATCGAGAACTTTTGTTATCAAAGCCTCCCATTATAGCCGTGATAGGCATGCAAAAAATTTTGCTAGAGCGCCAAGCACCCACCTCATGGCTAGACACAAGGGCTCGCCATTAGATCAACATCGAAATCACAGAACAGACGCGGTGTAGAATTGCAACTACTACCAAGTCTCTTCCATAATTGCGATGGTCGAGTGATCGAAGAAGGTGATCTAAGAGAGGGTCCAAGCATAGGCATTCGTTGGGGGATTCGCGCCGATGGCATAAATTTATGCAATACCCAAGTAACACCGGACGAAGGTGCTAGATGAGGGCTCCCATTTTAGATTGAGTTTTAAAATCACCAAGTAGACGCAGTGAGGGCTGGCAACCACTGCCAAACCTTTTTTCAAAATTGTGCCAGCTGAGTGACAAGAAAACATGATCTAAAGGAGAGTCCAGGAATAGCACCCTCGAGGGTGGGCTTCATGCCCCTCTAATTGATTTAACGTCGGCGTCCACCATTTCAAAATCTGACATATCCATCTGCCCTGACAGCGGCATTGAATCAATGAGGGGGGCATGAGAGAGGCTCATGGCAACCACCTCTCCCATTGTAGCCATGATAGCCACGCAAAATTTTTTTCTAGAGCGCCAAAGCACCCACCTCATGGCTATAGACAAGGGCTCACCATTAGATCAACTTTGAAATCGTAGAACAGACGCGGTGTAGAATGGCAACCGCTGCCAAGTCTCTTTCATAATTACGTCGGTCGAGTGATCGAAGAAGGTGATCTAAGAGAGGGTCCAAGGGTAGGCATTCATTGGGGGATTCGCATAGATGGCATAAATTTATGCAATACCCGAGCAACACCGGACAGAGGTGCTAGATGAGGGCTCCCATTTTAGATCAAGTTTTAAAATCACCAAGTAGACGCAGTGAGGGCTGGCAACCGCTGCCAAACCTTTTTTTGAAATTGCCCAAGCTGAGTGACAAGAAAACATGATCTAAAGGAGAGTCCAGGAATAGCACCCTTGAGGGTGGGCTTCATGCCCCTCTAATTGATTCAACGTCGGCGTCCACCATTTTGAAATTTGACATATCCATCTACCCTAACACCGATGTTGAATCAATGAGGGGGGCCCACCTCTCCCATTATAGCCACAATAGGCACGCAAAAAAGAATTTTCTACCGAACCATTCTAAAAATTTTGTGCCAAAGAAGTTGTTACGTAGAGAACGACTCTAGAGAGAGAGCCCTCACATAGAAAAATCAGGATGGCTTCACGGCCCTCCCAATAGAAACAATGCTGGTGCAAATATTCTAAATTTGAATAACGTGTCTTTCGTGAACACTGACACTGAGTCTATTGGGGAGGGTCGCCAAGAGCTTTTGTTATCAAAACTCCCATTGTTGTCACGACAAGCACACAAAAAATTGCTAGAGCCCCAAGCACCCACCTCATGGCTAGACAAGGGCTCGCCATTAGATCAACTTCAAAATCGCTGAACAGACGCGCTGTGGAATGGCAACCGCTGCCAAACCTCTTCCATAATATTGTCGGTCGAGTGATCGAAGAAGGTGATCTAAGAGAGAGTCCAAGGCTAGGGATTCATTGGGGGATTTGCGCCGATAGTAAAAATTTATGCAATACCCGAGCAACACCAGACGGAGGTGCTAGATGAGGGCTCCTGTTTTAGATCAGGTTTTAAAATCACCAAGTAGACACGGTGAGTGCTGGAAACCACTGCCAAACCTTTTTCTAAAATTGCACTAGCTAAGTGACAAGAAAACATGATCTAAAGGAGAGTCCAGGAATAGCACCTCAAGGGTGGGCTTCATGCCCCTCTAATTGATTCAATGTCGGCATCCACCACTTCAAAATTTGACATATCCATCTGCCCTGACACCGGTGTTGAATCAATAAGGGGGGCACGAGAGAGGCTTGCAACAACCACCTCTCCCATTTTAGCCGCAATAGGCATGCAAAAAATTTCTAGAGCCCCAAGCACCCACGTCATGGCTAGACAAGGGCTTGCCATTAGATCAACTTTGAAATCACAGAATAGACGCGCTGTAGAATGGCAACTTCTGCCAAGTCTCTTTCGTAATTGCATTGGTCGAGTGATCAAAGAAGGTGATCTAAGAGAGGGTCCAAGGGTAGGAATTTGTTGGGGGATTTGCACCGATAGCAAAAATTTATGCAATACCTGAGCAACACCTGACGGAGGTGCTAGACGAGGGCTCCCATTTTAGATTGAGTTTTAAAATCACCAAGTAGACGCGGTGAGGGTTGGCAACCGCTGCCAAACCTTTTTTCAAAATTACGCCAGCTAAGGGACAAGAAAACATGATCTAAAGGAGAGTCCAGGAATAGCACCCTTGAGGGTGGGCTTCATGCCCCTCTAATTGATTCAACATCGGCGTCCACCATTTCAAAATCTGACATATCCATCTGTCTTGATAGTGGCGTTGAATCAATGAGGGGGGCATAGGAGAGGCTCGTGGCAATAAACTCTCTTATTGTAGCCACGATAGGAACGCAAAAAATTTTGCTAGAGTGCCAAGCACCCACCTCAAGGCTATAGACAAGGGCTCGCCATTAGATCAACTTCAAAATCGCAGAACAGACGCGGTGTAGAATGGCAACTGCTGCCAAGTCTCTTCCATAATTGTGTCTGTCGAGTGATCGAAGAAGGCGATCTAAGAGAGGGTCCAAGCATAGGCATTCGTTGGGGGATTCACACCGATGGAAAAAATTTATGCAATACCCAAGCAACACTGGATAGAGGTGCTAGACGAGGGCTCCCATTTTAGATCAAGTTTTAAAATTACCAAGTAGATGCGGTGAGGGCTGGCAACCGCTGCCAAACCTTTTTTTGAAATTGTGCCAGCTGAGTGACAAGAAAACATGATCTAAAGGAGAGTCCAGGAATATTACCCTCGAGGGTGGGCTTCATACCCCTCTAATTGATTCAACGTCAGCGTCCACCGTTTCAAAATCTGACATAACCATCCGCCCTGACAGTGGCATTGAATCAATGAGGGGGACACTGGAGAGGCTCGCGGAAACCACCTCTCCCATTGTAGCCGCAATAGGCACACAAAATTTTTTTCTAGAGCTCCAAGCACCCATCTCATGGCTAGAGACAAGGGCTCACCATTAGATCAACTTCAAAATCGCAGAACAGACGCAGTGTAGAATGGCAACCACTGCCAAGTCTCTTCTGTAGGTTCGTTGGTCGAGTGATCGAAGAAGGTGATCTAAGAGAGGGTCCATGCGTAGGAATTCATTGGAGGATTCACACCGATGGCATAAATTTATGCAATACCCAAGCATCACTGGACGAAGGTGCTAGACGAGGGCTCCCATTTTAGATCGAGTTTTAAAATCACCAAGTAGACGCGGTGAGGGTTGGCAACCACTGCCAAACCTTTTTCCAAAATTGCACCAGTTGAGTGACAAGAAAAAATGATCTAAAGGAGAGTCGAGGAATAGCACATGGAGGGTGGGCTTCATGCCCCTCTAATTGATTCAATGTCGGCGTCCACCATTTCAAAAATTGACATATCCATCCACCTTGACAATGGAATTGAATCAATGAGAGGGGCACGTGAGAGGCTCATGGAAACCACCTCTCCTATATAAGCTATTAGTTTGAGGCTCGCTCTAAATTAGAAATTAGTGAACACACCGACAACTACCTTAAAAATCCAAATCCTTGAAAATCTTGACCAAACAGCCATTCACGACCCAATTTTTTATGAGGTCGACAGAGGAGAAAATGATTGTCATCAGTTAGGAGATGTGAGATCATGGAGCAAAGGGACTAAAATGGTCATCGAGCTCATCCGATCAACTGGATGAATTTCACCTTGAAGGGGCCCAATCCAAAAGTTTCGGAGGTCATCTCCTAGAACTCTCAAGAACAAGGCCCATCTTACATGCATACTCTGCTACTGCGCAAACATAGGTTGCAATTAAAGAGAAATTGTGAGGTCGTCACAATGGCCCGAGGCCAATACTCCGACTAAGTCAATTTTCTCTTGCAATCACCATGCCACCATTCATAGAGAGATCTCCCCAGTTGCTTGTGACATGATGCACAATCCAAGTGTTAGACACGAGCTCACCCTTGAAAGAAAGACCACTTTCCAAGACATCCTCCGATGACACATTGGAACGACAACCACTGTCGAACCATTCCCAATGTTGTGCCAATCGAGTTGGCACAAAGACGACCTTAGGGAGCTCCCGCGTAGCAATCAGGATGTGCTTTCGTACCCATCTCTCACAAAAACTAATGTTAGCTGTGAAAAAATATAGAATCCAAGGCTCGTATCCATCGATATCGTTGGCACTGGGTCTATATATTCAAAGGCCACAAAGAGGTTTTGATAAGAGAAGCTCCCCTACTCGCTCGCACAAACATCCCAAATGCTAGACACAAGCTCCCGCCCTTAGCATCGCTCTCCAGATATATAGATCTGATGTCATTGATTTTGTTTGGAATCTAAGGCTGTATTCATCCTTGCTCACACAAGCAATGGCTCTTCTCATCAAATGGTCACAGGAGCTTCTGATTACAAAGGCTCCCTTGTCACTTGTGATGCGCAGCCCAGCTGCTAGACAATGGCTCGCCCTTCAGATTGCTGCCCAGGCAACCACCACAATGGCACCATTGGAACAACAACTGCTACCAAACCATTCCAAAAAAAATTTTCCAAAGAAGTTGTTGCAAAGAGAATGACTCTGGGGAGAGAGCCCTCGCATAGAAAAATTAGGATCGCTTCATGGCCCTCCCAATAGAAATGATGTTGGTGCCAATATTCTAAATTTCAATAACGTGTCTTTCTCAAACACCAGCACCAATTCTATTGGGGAGGGTCGCAGAGAGCTTTTGTTATCAAAGCTCCCATTGTAGCCGCGATAGGCACATAAAAAATTGCTAGAGCGCCAAGCACCCACCTCATGGCTAGACAAGGACTCGCCATTAGATCTACTTCAAAATCGCTGAACAGACGCGCTGTAGAATGGCAACCACTGGCAAGTCTCTTCCATAATTGCGTTGGTCGAGTGATCGAAGAAGGTGATCTAAGAGATAGTCCAAGGGTAGGAATTTGTTAGGGAATCTGCGCCGATAGCAAAAATTTATGCAATACCCGAGCAACACCGAACGGAGGTGCTAGACTAGGGGTCCCATTTTAGATCAACTTTTAAAATCACTAGGTAGACGCAGTCAGGGCTGGCAACTGCTGCCAAACCTTTTTCTGAAATTGCGCCTGCTGAGTGACAAGAAAACATGATCTAAAGTAGAGTCAAGGAATAGCACCTCGAGGGTGGGCTTCATGCCCCTCTAATTGATTCAACGTTGGCGTCCACCTTTTCAAAATCTGACATATCCATCCGCCTTGACACTGGCATTGAATCAATGAGAGGGGCACGGGAGAGGCTTGTGGCAACCACCTCTACTATATAAGCTATTAGTGTGAGGCTTGCTCTACATTAGAAATTAGCAAACACACTGACATCCGCCTTAAAAATCCAAATCATTGAAAATTTTGACCAAACAGCCATCCACGACCCAATTTTTTATGAGGTCGTCTAAGGAGCAAAAGATTGTCATCGGTTAGGAGATGTGAATTCATGGAGCCAAGGGACTGAAATGGTCATCGAGCTCATCCGATCAACTAGATGAATTTCACCTTGAAGGGGTCCAATCCAAAAGTTCTGGAGGTCATCTCCTAGAACTCTCAAGAACAAGGCCCATTTATATGCAAAGTCTGCTACTGCCCAAACATAGGTTGCAATAAAAGAGAAATTGCAAAGCCATCACAATGGCCTGAGGCCAATGCTCCAACTAAGTTAATTTTCTATTGCAATCCCCATGCCGCCATTCATAGAGAGATCTCCCCATTCACTTGTGACGATGCACAATCCAAGTGCTAGATGCAAGCTCGCACTTGAAAGGCCACGTTCCAAGACATCTCGATGACACATTGGAATGAAAACCGCTATCAAACCATTCCCAATGTTGTGCCGATCGAGTTGGCACAGAGGCAATCTTAGGGAGCTCCTAGGTATTGGTCAGGAAGTGCTTTCGTACCCATCTCTCACAAAAACCAACGTTAGCTGAACAATTTTAGAATCCAAGGCTCGTATCCATCGATATCATTGGCACTGGGTCTATATTCAAAGGCCATGGAGAGGTTTAGATAAGAGAAGCTCTCCTGCTCGTTTGCACAAACATCTCCAAATGCTAGACGCAAGTTCTCGCCCTTAGCATCGCTCTCCAAATCACTGCAATGATACATTGGAATGACAACCACTATCCAACAACTCCCAAATTTGTGCTGATGGAGTGAGAAAGAAGAGCCAGATTGGGTTGACGAAAACGGCTAGGCTAGATCGGGTCAGCCAGCATGGCTCGGCCACCATTTTTCACCAAGAGCTTTCGATATTAAAGCTCCCATGTAGCCGCGATAAGTACACCATGAAAAATTGCTAGAGTGCCGAGCACCCATAGCAAATTGCCATTCTACCAAGCAACACCAGAGTGCTAGACAAGGGCTCATGTTTAGATCAAGTTTTAAAATCACCAAAAAGACATGCCATGGATCGGCAACCGCTGCCTCACCTTTTCCAAAATTGAGTCATCAGAAAACATGATCTAAAGGAGAGCTGAGGAAAAGCACTAAGATCCCTTCATGCCCCTTTCATTGATTCAACATCAGCATACATCGTTTGAAAACCCAACAATCCAATCTGCCTAGACACCAATGTTGAATCAATGAAAGGGGCATGGGAGAGGCTCACGGCAATAACCTCTCCTATATATGCTATTAGTGCGAGGCTCGCTCTGCATTAGAAATCTGTGATAGCACGAACAACTCCATTAAAAATCCAATTCAATGAAAAATGTGACCAAACAGCCATCCACGACACCATTTTTGGAGCTCGGCCAGATCGGGTCGGCTAGCATGGCTCGGCCAGCATGGCTTGCCCAGATCGGGTCAGCCAGAATGGCTCACCTAGATCGGGTTGGCCAGCATGGCTCGCCTAGATTGGCTCGGCTAGAATGGCTTGGCCAGCATGGCTCGCCCAGATCGAGTTGGCCAGAATGGCTCGCCCAGATCGGCTCGGCCAGCATGGCTCGGCTAGAATCACTCAGCCAAATCGGGTCGGCCAACATGGTGACTTGATGACTTGGTGAGAGTACTTGGAACTGTCAAGAACAAAGGCCAATCTTACATGCAAACTCTGCTACTGTGCAAACATAGGTTGCAATTATAGAGAAATTGCAAGGCCATCACAATGGCCCGAGGCCAATGCTCCGACTACTAAGTCAATTTTCTCTTGTAATCGCCATGCTGCTGTTCACAGAGAGATCTCCCCATTCACTTGTGATGATGCACAATCAAAGTGCTAGACGTGAGCTCACCCTTGAAAGACCACGTTCCAAGACATCCTGATGACACATTGGAATAACAACCACTGTCGAACCATTCCAAATGTTGTGCTGATCGAGTTGGCACAGAGGCGATCTTAGGGAGCTCCTGCATAGCAATCGAGAAGTGCTTTCATAACCTTCTCTCACAAAAACCAATGTTAGCTGAACAAATTTAGAATCCAAGGCTCATATCCATCGATATCGTCGGCACTGGGTCTATATTCAAAGGCCATGGAGAGGTTCCAATAAGCGAAGCTCCCCTGCTCGCTTGCACAAAAATCCCCAAATGCTAGACGCAAGCTCCTGCCCTTAGCTTCGCTCTCCAAAGCACCGCAATGACACATTGGAACAACAACCGCTATCGAACAACTCCCGAATTTGTGCCGATCGAGTGAGAAAGAAGAGCCAGATCGGGTCGACGAAAATGGCTAAGCCAGATTGGGTCGGCCAGCATGGCTCCCCCAGATCCAGTTGGCCAACATGGCTCGGCAACCATTTTTTGCCGAGAGCTTTCGATATTAAAGCTCCCATGTAGCCGCGATAAGTACACCATGACAAATTGCTAGAGTGTCGAGCACCCATAGCAAATTGCCATTATACCAAGCAACGCCGGAGTGCTAGACAAGGGCTCATGTTTAGATCAAGTTTTAAAATCACCAAAAAGTCATGCTATGGATCGGCAACCGCTACCTCACCTTTTCAAAAATTGAGTCATCGGAAAACATGATCTAAAGGAGAGCCGAGGAAAAGCACTGAGTTCACTTCATGCCCCTTTCATTGATTCAACATCAGCATACACCGTTTGAAAACCCAACAATCCAATCTACCTAGACACCAATGTTAAATCAATGAAAGGGGCATGGGAGAGGCTCGCGGAAATAACCTCTCCTATATAAGCTATTAGTGCGAGGCTCGCTCTGCATTAGAAATCTGTGATAGCATGGACAACTCCCTTAAAAATCCAATTCAATGAAAAATGTGACCAAATAGCCATCCATGACACCATTTTTGGAGCTTGGCCAGATCGGGTCGTCCAGCATGGCTCAGCCAGCATGGCATGCCCAGATCGGCTTGGCCAGCATGGCTCAGCCAGAACGGCTCGCCCGGATTGGGTCGGCCAGCATGGCTCGCCCAGATCAGGTCGGCCAACATGGCTCGCCCAGCATGGCTCGCCCAGATAAAGTCAGCCAGAATGGCTCGCCCAGATTGGCTCGCCCGGCATGGCTCGGCCAAAATGACTCGGCCAGATCAGGTCAGCTAGCATGGCTCGCCCAGATCAGCTCGGCCAAGCTGGCTCTCCCACAATTTTTCAAGCACACTACCTCCCCTATATAAGCTACTAGTGCAAGGCTTACTCTACATCAGAAATGTACATTCAGTGCACAAGTACCTTAAAAACCAATTCAATGAAAAATGTGACCGAATAGCCATCCATGACCCCATTTTTGATGAGGTTGTCAATGGAGACAAAGATTGGCATTGGTTAGGCGATTTGATTGCATCAGTCAGGGGGGTAAATTGATCAATTTTTGGAGACCGACTAGAATGGCTCGACGACCATTTTATATCGAAAGCTACCCGATTTGAGAATTATGACTCAAGTAGAATGGCTCGGGTACCCATTTTACGAACTTAAAGAGTTGACTCGGTGGGCCGACCTGGCAGGGTGACTTGATGAACAAATGTAAAGAGTCGACTTGGTGAGAGTACTTGGTGGGCCGACCTGGCAAGGTGACTTGATGAACTAACTTAAAGAGTCGACTTGGTGAGAGTACTCGGTGGGCTGACTTGGTCACATGACTTGATGAACGAACATAAAGAGTCAACTTGGTGGGCCAACTTGGCTGGGTGACTTGATAAACGAACTTAAAGAGTCAACTTGGTTGGTCAAACTAGCGGGGTGACTTGGTGAGAGTACTTGGTGGGCTGACCTGGTAGGGTGACTCGATGAACAAACTTAGAGAGTCGACTTTGTGAGAGTGCTTGGTTGGTTGAACTAGTGGGGTGACTTGATGAATGAACTTAAAGAGTCAACTTGGTGAGAGAACTTGGTGGGCCGAGCTGGTGGGGTGAATTGATGAACGAACCTAAAGAGTTGACTTTGTGAGAGTAATTGGTGGGCCGACCTGGCGGGGTGACTTGATGACTGAACTTAAAGAGTCAACTTGGTGAGAGTAATTTGTGGGCTAACCTAGCAGGGTGACTTGATGAATTAACTTAAAGAGTTGACTTGGTGGGGTGACTTGATGAACGCACTTGAAGGGTCAACTTGGTGGGGTGACTCTATGAACGGACTTAAAGAGTTGACTTGGTGAGAGCACTTGTTGGGGTGACTTGATGAACAAACTCAAAGAGTCGACTTGGTGAGAGTACTTGGTGGCTCGACTTGATGAGCGCACTTGAAGAATCGACTTGGTCAGAGTACTTGGTGGGGTGACATGATGAACGGACTCAAAGAGTTGACTTGCTGAGAGTACTTGATGGCTCGACTTGATGAGTAGACTTAAAGAGTCCACTTGGTGAGAGTACTTGGCAGGGTGAACTGATGAATGGACTTAAAGAATCGACTTGGTGGGAGTACTTGGTTGGCTAAACTGGTGGGGTGACTTGATGAACAAACATAAAGAGTCGACTTGGTGAGAGTACTTGTACTTGTTCTGGTGACTTGATGAACGGACTTAAAGAGTCGACTTGGTGGGGTGACTTGATGAAAGGACTTAAAGAGTCAACTTGGTGAGAGTACTTGGTCGGGTGACTTAATGAACACACTAGAAGAATCGACTTGGTCAGAGTACTTGGTGGGGTGACTTGATGAATGAACTTAAAGAGTAGACTTGGTGGGCTGACCTCGTGGGGTGACTTGATGAATGAACTTAGAGAGTCAACTTGGTGAGAGTACTTGGTGACTTGGTGGCCCGACCTGGTCGGGTGACTTGATGAACGAACTTAAAGAGTCCACTTGGTGGGCCAACCTAGCGGGGTGACATAATGAATGAACCTAAAGAGTCGACTTGGTGAGAGTACTTGGTGGGCAGACATAGCGGGGTGATTTGATGAGAAAACTTAAAGAGTTGACTTGGTGAGAGTACTTGGTGGGGTGACTTGATGAACGAACCTAAAGAGTCGACTTGGTGGGCTGACCTGGTAGGGTGACTTGATGAACAAACTTAAAGAGTCGACTTGGTGAGAGTACTTGGTGGGCCGACCTGGCAGGGTGACTTGATGAACAAACTTAAAGAGTCAACTTGGTGAGAGTACTCGGTGGGCTAACCTAGTCACGTGACTTGATGAAAAAACTTAAAGAGTCGACTTGGTGGGCTGACTTGGCTGGGTGACTTGATGAACAAACTTAAAGAGTCAAATTGGTGGGTCAAACTAGCGGGGTGACTTGGTGAGAGTACTTGGTGGGCTGACCCGGCAGGGTGACTTGATGAACGAACTTAGAGAGTCAACTTTGTGAGAGTACTTGGTGGGCCGAGCTGGTAGGGTGAATTGATGAATGAACCTAAAGAGTCAACTTTGTGAGAGTACTTGGTTGGCCGACCTAGCGGGTTGACTTGATGACCGAACTTAAAGGGTCGACTTAGTGAGAGTACTTGGCGGGCCGACCGGGCAGAGCGACTTGATGAACGAACTTAAAGAGTCGACTTGGTGAGAGTACTTGGTGGGGTGACTTGATGAACAAACCTAAAGAGTCGACTTGGTGAGAGTACTCGGTGGGCCGACCTAGCGGGGTGACTAGGTGAGTAAACTTAAAGAGTTGACTTGGTGAGAGTACTTGGTGGGCTGACCTGGCGGGGTGACTTGTTGAACGAACTTAAAGAGTTGACTTGGTGAGAGTAATTTGTGGGCTGACCTGGTAGGGTGACTTGATGAATTTACTTAAAGAGTCAACTTGGTGGGGTGACTCTATAAATGGACCTAAAGAGTTTACTTGGTGAGAGTACTTGGTTGGGCGACTTGATGAACAGACTTAAAGAGTCAACTTGGTGAGAGTACTTAGTGGGGTGACTTGATGAGCGGACTTGAAGAATCAACTTGGTTAGAGTACTTGGTGGGGTGACTTGATGAACGGACTCAAAGATTCGACTTGCTGAGAGTACTTGCTGGCTCGACTTGATGAGAAGACTTAAAGAGTCCACTTGGTGAGAGTACTTGGCGGGCTAAACTGATGAACGGACTTAAAGAATCAACTTGGTGGGAGTACTTGGTTGGTCGAACTTGTGGGGTGACTTGATGAATGGACATAAATAGTCGCCTTGGTTAGAGTACTTGTACTTGTTCTGGTGACTTGATGAACGGACTTAAAGAGTCAACTTGGTGGGTTCACTTGATGAAAGGAATTAAAGAGTTGACTTGGTTAGAGTACTTGGTGGGGTGACTTGATGAAAGATCTTAAAAGGTCGACTTGGCAGGGTGACTTGGTGAACGAACCTAAAGAGTTGACTCGGTGAGAGCACTTGGTGGGGTGACTTGATGAACGGACTCAAAGAGTCAACTTGGTGAGAGTACTTGGTGGCTCGACTTGATGAGCAGACTCAAAGAGTCCAATTGGTGAGAGTACTTGGCGAGATGAACTAATGAACAGACTTAAAGAGTCGATTTGGTGGGCCAACCTGGTGGGGTGACTTGATGAAGGGACATAAAGAGTCAACTTGGTGAGAGTACTTGTTCTGGTGACTTGATGAATGGACTTAAACAGTCGACTTGGTGGGGTGACTTGATGAAAGGACTTCAAGAGTCAACTTGGTGAGAGTACTTGGAGGGGTGACTTGATGAACGCACTTGAAGAATTGACTTGGTTAGATTACTTGGTGGGGTGACTTGATGAACGGGTTGAAAGAGTCAATTTAGTGATAGTACTTGGTGGCTCAACTTGATGAGCAGACTTAAAGAGTCAACTTGGTGAGAGTACTTGACAGGGTGAACTAATGAACGAACTTAAAGAGTTGACTTGCTGGGAGTACTTGGTGGGCCAACCTAGTGAGGTGACTCAATGAATGGACTTAAAGAGTCGACTTGATTAGAGTAGTTGTTCTAGTGACTTGATGAACGGACTTGAAGAGTCAACTTGGTGGGGTGACTTGATGAAAGGACTTAAAGAGTCAACATGGTGAGAGTACTTGGTGGGGCGACTTGATGAACAAACTTAAAGGGTCTACTTGGCGGGGTGACTTGATCAACGCACTTGAAGGGTCGATTTTTTGGGGTGACTTGATGAACGGACCTAAAGAGTTGACCTGGTGAGAGTACTTGGTGGTGTGACTTGATGAACAGAGTTAAAGAGTCAACTTGGTGAGAGTACTTGGTCGGGTGACTTGATGAACGCAATTTAAGAATCCACTTGGTTAGAGTACTTGGTGGGGTGACTTGATTAACAAAATTAGAGAGTCAACTTGGTGAGAGTACTTGGTGACTTGGTGGGCCGACCTTGCCGGGTGACTTGATGAACGAACTTAAAGAGTCCACTTGGTGGGCCGACCTGGTGGGGTGACTTGATGAATGAACCTAAAGAGTCGACTTGGTGAGAGTACTTAGTGGGCAGACATAGCGGGGTGATTTGATGAATGAACTTAAAGAGTCAACTTGGTGAGAGTACTTGGTGGGGTGACTTGATGAACGAACCTAAAGAGTCGACTTGGTGAGAGTACTTGGTGGGCTGACCTGGCAAGGTGACTTGATGGACTAACTTAAAGAGTCGACTTGGTGAGAGTACTCGGTGGGCTGACTTGGTCACGTGACCTGATGAACAAACATAAAAAAGTTGACTTGGTGGGCTGACTTGGCCGGGTGACTTGATGAACGAACTTAAAGAGTTGACTTGGTGGGCCCACCTGGCGGGGTGACTTGGTGAGAGTACTCGGTGGGCTGACCTAGCAGGGTGACTCGATGAACGAACTTAGAGAGTCAAATTTGCGAGAGTAGTTGGTGGGTCGAACTGGCAGGTTGACTTGATCAATGAACTTAAAGAGTCGACTTGGTGAGAGAACTTGGTGGGCCGAGCTGGCGGGGTGAATTGATGAACAAACCTAAAGAGTCGACTTTGTGAGAGTACTTGGTGGGCCGACCTGGCAGAGCGACTTGATGAACGAACTTAGAGAGTCAACATTGTGAGAGTACTTGGTGGGGTGACTTGATGAACAAACCTAAAGAGTCGACCTAGTTAGAGTACTTGGTGGGCCGACCTGGTGAGAGTACTTGGTGGGCCGACCTGGCAGGGTGTCTTGATGAGCAAACTTGAAGAGTCGACTTGGTGAGAGTACTTTGTGGGGTGACCTGGCGTGATGACTTGATGAACAAACTTAAAGAGTCAACCTTGTGGGTCGACTTGGCAGAGTGACTTCATGAACAAACTTAAAGAGTCCTCTTGGTGGGCCGACCTAGCGGGGTGACTTGATGAACGAACAAAAAGAGTCGACTTGGTGAGAGTAATTTGTGGGCTAACCTGGCGGGGTGACTTGATGAATTAACTTAAAGAGTCGACTTGGTGGGGTGACTTGATGAACACACTTGAAGGGTCGACTTGGTGGGGTGACTCTATGAACGGACCTAAAGAGTTGACTTGGTGAGAGCACTTGGTGGGGTGACTTGATGAACATACTCAAAGAGTCAACTTGGTGAGAGTACTAAGTGGCTCGACTTGATGAGTGCACTTGAAGAATTGATTTGGTCAGAGTACTTGGTGGGGTGACTTGATGAATGGACTCAAAGAGTCAACTTGCCGAGAGTACTTGGTGGCTTGAATTGATGAGCACACTTAAAGAGTCCACTTGGTGAGAGTACTTGGCGGGGTGAACTGATGAACAGACTTAAAGAATCGACTTGGTGGGAGTACCTTGTTGGCCGAACTGGTGTGGTGACTTGATGAATGGACATAAAGAGTCAACTTGGTGAGAGTACTTGTACTTTTTCTGGTGACTTGATGAACAGACTTAAAGAGTCGACTTGGTGGGGTGACTTGATGAAAGGACTTAGAGAGTCCACTTGGTGAGAGTACTTGGTCGGGTGACTTGATGAATGCACTTGAAGAATCAACTTGGTTAGAGTACTTGGTGGGGCGACTTGATGAATTAACTTAAAGAGTTGACTTTGTCGGCCGACTTGGCGGGGTGACTTGATGAACGAACTTAGAGAGTCGACTTGGTGAGAGTACTTGGTGACTTGGTGGGTCGACCTAGCCTGGTGACTTGATGAACGAACTTAAAGATTCCACTTGGTGGGACGACCTGGCGAGGTGACTTGATGAATGAACCTAAAGAGTCGAGTTGGTGAGAGTACTTGGTGGCCAGACATAATGGGGTGATTTGATGAGCGAACTTAAAGAGTCGACTTGGTGAGAGTACTTGGTGGGGTGACTTCATCAATGAACCTGAAGAGTCGACTTGGTGGGCCAACCTGGCAGGGTGAATTGATGAACGAACTTAAAGAGTCAACTTGGTGGGCCGACCTGGCAGGCTAACTTGATGAACAAACTTAAAGAGTCAACTTGGTGAGAGTACTTTGTGGGCCGACATGGTGGGGTGACTTGATGAACAAACTTAAAGAGTCAACTTGGTGAGTTTACTCGGTGGGCTGACCTAGTCATGTGACTTGATGAACGAACTTAATGAGTCGACTTGGAGAGCTGACTTGGCCGGGTGACTTGATTAACGAACTTAAAGAGTCAACTTGGTGGGTTGAACTAGCGAGGTGACTTGGTGAGAGTACTTGGTGGGCTGACCCGACAGGGTGACTTGATGAACGAACTTAGAGATTCAACTTTGTGAGAGTACTTGGTGGGTTGAACTGGCGGGGCGACTTGAAGAATGAACTTAAAGAGTCAACTTCGTGAGAGAACTTGGTGGGCCGAGCTAGCAGGGTGAATTGATGAACGAACCTAAAGAGTCGACTTTGTGAGAGTACCTTGTGGGCTGGCCTGGTAGGGTAACTTGATGATCGAACTTAAAGGGTCGACTTGGTGAGAGTACTTGGCGGGCTGACCTGGCGGAGTGACTTGATGAACAAACTTAAAGAGTCAACTTGGAGAGAGTACTTGGTGGGGTGACTTGATGAACAAACCTAAAGAGTCGACTTGGTGAGAGTACTCAGTGGGGCGACCTAGCGGGGTGACTTGGTGAGAAAACTTAAAGAGTCGACTTGGTGAGAGTACTTGGTGGGCTGACCTGGCGGGGTGACTTGATGAATGAACTTAAAGAGTCAACTTGGTGGGCCGGCTTGGTAGAGTGACTTCATGAATGAACTTAAAGAGTCCACTTGGTGGGCCGACCTTGAGGGGTGACTTGATGAATGAACTTAAAGAGTCGACTTGGTGAGAGTAATTTGTGGGCTGACTTGGCGGGGTGACTTGATGAATGAACTTAAAGAGTTGACTTGGTGGGGTAGCTTGATGAACGCACTTGAAAGGTCAACTTGGTGGGGTGACTCTATGAACGGACCTAAAGAGTTTACTTGGTGAGAGTACTTGGTGGGGTGACTTGATGAACAGACTTAAAGAGTCAACTTGGTGAGAGCCTTAGTGGGGTGACTTGATGAGCGCACTTGAAGAATCGACTTGGTTAGAGTACTTGGTGGGGTGACTTGATGAACGGACTCAAAGAGTCGACTTGTTGAGAGTACTTGGTGGCTCGACTTGATGAGAAGACTTAAAGAGTCCACTTGGTGAGAGTACTTGGCGGGGCGACTTGATGAACGGACTTAAAGGGTCGAATTGGTTAGAGTACTTGTTCTGGTGACTTGATGAACGGACTTGAAGAATCAACTTGGTGGGGTGACTTGATGAAAGGACTTAAAGAGTCGATATGGTGAGAGTAATTGGTGGGGCGACTTGATGAATAGACTTAAAGGGTCGACTTGGCGGGGTGACTTGATGAATGGACCTAAAGAGTTGACTTGGTGAGAGTACTTGGCAGGGTGAACTGATGAACAGACTTAAATAGTCGACTTGGTGGGAGTACTTTGTGGGCCGACTCGGTGGGGTGACTTGATGAACGGACTTATAGAGTCGACTTGGCGAGAGTACTTGTTCTGGTGACTTGATGAACGGACTTAAAGGGTAGACTTGGTGGGGTGACTTAATGAAAAAACTTAAAGGGTTGACTTTGCGGGGTGACTTGATGAACGGACCTGAAGAGTTGACTTGGTGAAAGTAGTCAGTGGGGTGACCTGATGAATAGACTTAGAGAGTCGACTTGGTGAGAGTACTTGTTGGGCCGACTTGGTTGGGTCACTCCGTGAATGGACTTAAAGAGTCAACTTGGTGGGAGTACTTGGTGGGGTGACATGATGAACAGACTTCAAGGGTCGACTTGGCGAGGTGACTTGATGAATGATCCTAAAGAGTTGACTTGGTGAAAGTAATTAGTGTGGTGACTTGATCAACATACTTAAAGAGTCGAATTTGTGAGAGTACTTGGTCAGTTGACTTGATAAATGCACTTGAAGAGTCAACTTGGTGGGGTGAATTTATGAACGGACCTAAAGTGTTGACCTGGTGAGAGTACTTGGTGGGCTGACCTGGTAGGGTGACTCGATGCACAAACTTAGAGAGTCAACGTTGCGAGAGTACTTGGTGGGTCGAATTGGCAGGGTGACTTGATCAACGAACTTAAAGAGTCAGACTGGTGAGAGAACTTGGTGGGCTGAGCTCGTGGGGTGAATTGATGAACAAACCTAAAGAGTCGACTTTTTTAGAGTACTTGGTTGGCCAACCTGGCGGGGTGACTTGATAATCGAACTTAAAGGGTAAACTTGGTGAGAGTACTTGGTGGGGTGACTTGATGAACAAACCTAAATAGTCGACCTGGTGAGAGTACTTTGTGGGTTGACTTGATTAACAAACCTAAATAGTCGACCTAGTGAGAGTACTTGGTGGGCCGACCTTGTAGGGTGACTTGGTGAGCAAACTTAAAGAGTTGACTTGGTGAGAGCACTTGGTGGGGTGACTTGATGAACAGACTCAAAGAGTTGACTTGGAGAGAGTACTTGGTGGCTCGACTTGATGAGAAAACTTGAAGAATCGACTTGGTCAGAGTACTTGGTGGGGGTGACTTGATGAATGGACTCAAAGAGTCAACTTGCTAAGAGTACAAGGTGGCTCGACTTGATGAGCAGACTTAAAGAGTCCACTTGGTGAGAGTACTTGGCAGGGTGAACTGATGAATGGACTTAAAGAATCGACTTGGTGGGATTACTTGGTTGGCCAAACTGGTGGGGTGACTTGATGAACGGACATAAAGAGTCAACTTGGTGAGAGTACTTGTACTTGTTCTGGTGACTTGATGAACAGACTTAAAGAGTCGACTTGGTGGGGTGACTTGATGAAAGGACTTAAAGAGTTGACTTGGTGAGAGTACTTGGTCGGGTGACTTGATGAATGCACTTGATGAATCAACTTGGTTAGAGTACTTGGTGGGCAGACATAGCGGGGTGATTTGATGAGCAAACCTAAAGAGTCAACTTGGTGAGAGTACTTGGTGGGGTGACTTGATGAACGAACCTAAAGAGTCGACATGGTGGGCTGGCCTGGCAGGGTGACTTAATGAATGAACTTAAAGAGTTGACTTGTTGGGACGACCTGGTAGGGTGACTTGATGAACAAAATTAAAGAGTCAACATGGTGAGAGTACTTGGTGGGCCAAACTAGTGGGGTGACTTGATGAACAAACTTAAAGAGTTGACTTGGTGAGAGTACTCGGTGGGCTGATCTAGTCACGTGACTTGATGAATGAACTTAATGAGTCAACTTGGTGAGCCGACTTGGATGGGTGACCTGATGAATGAACTTAAAGAGTCGACTTGGTGGGTCGAACTAGCGGGGTGACTTGGAGAGAGTACTTTGTGGGCTGACCCGACAGGGTGACTTGATGAAAGAACTTAGAGAGTCGACTTTGTGAGAGTAGTTGGGGGGTTGAACTAGCGGGGTGACTTGATGAACCAACTTAAAGATTTTACTTGGTGAGAGAACTTTGTGGGTCGTGTTGGTGGGGTGAATTGATGAACGAACCTAAAGAGTCAAATTTGTGAGAGTACTTGGTGGGTTGACCTAGCGGGGTGACTTGATGACCAAACTTAAAGGGTCGACTTGGTAAGAGTACTTGGCGGGCTGACCTGGCAGAGCGACTTGATGAATGAACTTAAAGAGTCAACTTGGTGAGAGTACTTGGTGGGGTGACCTAATGAAAAAACCTAAAGAGTTGACTTGGTGAGAGTACTCGATGGGCCGACCTGGCAGGGTGACTTGGTGAGAAAACTTAAAGAGTTAAATTGGTGAGAGTACTTGGTGGGCTGACCTGGCAGGGTGATTTGATGAACGAACTTAAAGAGTCAACTTGGTGGGCCGACGTCGCAGAGTGACTTCATGAATGAACTTAAAGAGTCCACTTGGTGGGCCAACCCTACGGGGTGACTTGATGAACAAACTTAAAGAGTCGACTTGGTGAGAGTAATTTGTGGGCTGACTTGGCGGGGTGACTTGATGAATGAACTTAAAGAGTCGACTTGGTGGGGTGACTTGATGAATGCACTTGAAGGGTCAACTTGGTGGGGTGACTCTATGAATGGACCTAAAGAGTGGACTTGGTGAGAGTACTTGGTGGGGTGACTTGATGAATAGACTTAAAGAGTCGACTTGGTGAGAGCACTTGGTGGGGTGACTTGATGAGCGCACTTGAATAATTGACTTGGTTAGAGTACTTGGTGGGGTGACTTGATGAACGGACTCAAACAGTTGACTTGCTGATAGTACTCGGTAGCTTGACTTGATGAGAAAACTTAAAGAGTCCACCTGGTGAGAGTACTTGGTGGGATGAACAAACTTAAAGAATCGACTTGGTGAGAGTACCTTGTGGGCTGACTTGGCGGGGTGACTTGATGAACGAACTTAAAGAGTCAACTTGGTGGGCTGACTTGGTAGAGTGACTTCATGAACGAACTTAAAGACTCCACTCAGTGGGCCGTCCCTACGGGGTGACTTGATGAACAAACTTATAGAGTCGACTTGGTGAGAGTAATTTGTGGGCTGACCTGGCAGGGTGACTTGATGAATGAACTTAAAGAGTCAACTTGGTGTGGTGACTTCATGAACGCACTTGAAGGGTCAACTTGGTGGGGTGACTCTATGAATGGACCTAAAGAGTTGACTTGGTGAGAGTACTTGGTGGGGTGACTTGATGAACAGACTTAAAGAGTCGACTTGGTGAGAGCATTTGGTGGGGTGACTTGATGAGCGCACTTGAAGAATCGACTTGGTTAGAGTACTTGGTGGGGTGACTTGATGAACAGACTCAAGGAGTCAACTTGGTGAGAGTACTTGGTGGCTCGACTTGATGAGCAAACTTAAAGAGTCCACTTGGTGAGAGTACTTGGCGGGATGAACTGATGAACGGACGTAAAGAATCAACTTGGTGGGAGTACTTGGTTGGCTGAACTGGTGGGGTGACTTGATGAATGGACATAAAGAGTTGACTTGGTGAGAGTACTTGTACTTGTTCTGGTGACTTGATGAATGGACTTAAAGAGTCGACTTGGTGGGGTCACTTGATGAAAGGACTTAAAGAGTTGACTTGGTGAGAGTACTTGGTGGGGTGACTTGATGAAAGAACTTAAAGGGTCGACTTTGCGAGGTGACTTGGTGAACGGACCTAAAGAGTTGACTCAGTGAGAGCACTTGGTGGGGTGATTTAATGAACGGACTCAAAGAGTCAACTTGGTGAGAGTACTTGGTGGCTCGACTTGATCAGCAGACTCAAAGAGTCCACTTGGTGAGAGTACTTGGTGGGGTGAACTGATGAACGGAATTAAAGAGTCGACTTGGTGGGAGTACCTGGTGGGGTGACTTGATGAAGGGACATAAAGAGTCGACTTGGTGAGAGTACTTCTTCTGGTGACTTGATGAACAAACTTAAACATTTGACTTGGTGGGGTGACTTGATGAAAGGATTTAAAGAGTTGACTTGGTGAGAGTACTTGGTTGGGTGACTTGATGAACACACTTGAAGAATCAACTTGGCTAGAGTACTTGGTGAGGTGACTTGATGAACGGACCTAAAGAGTTGACTTGGTGAGAGTACTTGGGAGGGTGAACTAATGAACAAACTTAAAGAGTCAACATGGTGGGAGTACTTGGTGGGCCGACTTGGTGGGGTGACTTGATGAACGGACTTATAGAGTCGACTTGGTGAGAGTACTTGTTCTAGTGACTTGATGAATGGACTTAAAGAGTCAGCTTGGTGAGGTGACTTGATGAAAGGACTTAAAGAGTCGACTTGGTGGGGTGACTTGATGAAAGGACTTAAAGAGTCGACTTGGTGAGAGTACTTGGTGGGGCGACTTGATGAATGGACTTAAAGGGTTAACTTGGTTAGAGTACTTGTTCTGGTGACTTGATGAATGGACTTGAAGAGTCAACTTGGTGGGGTGACTTGATGAAAGGACTTAAAGAGTCGACTTGGTGAGAGTACTTGGTGGGGCGACCTGATGAACAGACTTAAAGGGTCAACTTGGTAGGGCAACTTGATGAACGGACCTAAGGAGTTGACTTGGTGAGAGTACTTGGTGGGGTGAACTTATGAATAGAATTAAAGAGTCGATTTGGTGGGAGTACTTGGTGGGCCAACCTGGTGGGGTGACTTGATGAACAGACTTATAGAGTCGACTTGGTGAGAGTACTTTTTCTGGTGACTTGATGAACGGACTTAAAGGGTCGACTTGGTGGGGTGACTTGATGAACGAACCTAAAGGGTCAGCTTTGTAGGGTGACTTGATGAATGGACCTAAAGAGTTGACTTGGTGAGAGTACTCGGTGGGGTGACCTGATGAATAGACTTAGAGAATCAAGTTGGTGAGAGTACCTGGTGGGCCGACCTGGTTGGGTGACTTCGTGAACGAACTTAAACAGTCAACTTGGTGGGAGTACTTGGTGGGGTGACTTGAGAAACGAACTTCAAGGGTCAACTTGGCAAGGTGACTTGATGAACGATCCTAAAGAGTTGACTTGGGGAGAGTACTTGGTGTGGTGACTTGATGAACAGACTTAAAGAGTTGAATTGGTGAGAGTATTTGGTGGGGTGACTTGATGAACACACTTGAAGAGTCAACTTGGTGCGGTGACTTTATGAATGGACCTAAAGAGTTGACCTGGTGAGTGTACTTGGTGGGGTGACTTGATGAACATAGTTAAAGGGTCAACTTGGTGAGAGTACTTGGTCAGGTGACTTGATGAACACACTTGAATAATTGACTTGGTTAGAGTACTTGGTGGGGTGACTTGTTGAACGAACTTAAAGATTTAACTTGGTGGGCCGACCTGGCGGGCTGACTTGATGAACAAACTTAGAGAGTCGACTTGGTGATAGTACTTGGTGACTTGGTGGGCCGACCTGGCCGGGTGGCTTGATGAACAAACTTAAAGAGGCGACTTGGTGAGAGTACTCGGTGGGCTGACCTGGTCACGTGATTTGATGAACGAACTTAAAGAGTCAACTTGGTGGGCCGACTTGGCTGGGTGACTTGATGAACAAACTTAAAGAGTTGACTTGGTGGGCCGACCTGGCAGGGTGACTTGGTGAGAGTACTTGGTGGGCTGACCTAGCAAGGTGACTCGATGAACAAACTTAGAGAGTCGACTTTGCAAGAGTACTTGGTGGGTTGAACTGGCAGGGTGACTTGATGAACGAACTTAAAGAGTCAACTTGGTGAGAGAACTTGGTGGGTCAAGCTGGCGGGGTGAATTGATGAACGAACCTAAAGAGTCAACTTTGTGATAGTACTTGGTGGGCCGACCTGGCTAGGTGACTTGATGACCGAACCTAAAGGGTCGACTTGATGAGAGTACTTGGTGGGCTGACCTGGCAGAGCGACTTGATGAACGAACTTAGAGAGTCGACATTGTGAGAGTACTTGGTGGGGTGACTTGATGAACAAAACTAAACAGTCGACCTGGTGAGAGTACTTGGTGGGCCGACCTGGTGAGATTACTTGGTGGGCCGACCTCGCGGGGTGACTTGATGAGAAAACATGAAGAGTCTACTTGGTTAGAGTACTTGGTGGGGTGACCTGGCGGGGTGACTTGATGAATGAACTTAAAGAGTCGACCTTGTGGGCCGACTTGGCAGAGTGACTTCATGAACAAACTTAAAGAGTCCACTTGGTGGGCCGTCCTAGCAAGGTGACTTGATGAACGTGAGGTGACTTGATGAATTAACTTAAAGAATCATCTTGGTAAGGTGACTTGATGAACACACTTGAAGGGTTGACTTGGTGGGGTGACTCTATGAACAGACCTAAAGAGTTAACTTGGTGAGAGCACTTGGTGGGGTGACTTGATGAACAGACTCAAAGAGTCAACTTGGTGAGAGTACTTGGTGGCTCGACTTGATGAGTGCACTTGAAGAATTGACTTGGTCAAAGGACTTGGTGGGGTGACTTGATGAACGGACTCAAAGAGTCAACTTGCTGAGAGTACTTGGTGGCTCAACTTGATGAGCAGACTTAAAGAGTCCACTTGGTGAGAGTACTTGGCAGGGTGAACTGATCAACAGACTTAAAGAGTCAACTTGGTGGGGATACTTGGTTGGCCAAACTGGTGGGGTGACTTGATGAATGGACATAAAGAGTCAACTTGGTGAGAGTACTTGTACTTGTTCTGGTGACTTGATGAATAGACTTAAAGAGTACAATTGGTAGGGTGACTTGACAAAAGGACTTAAAGAGTCAACTTGGTGAGAGTACTTGGTCAGGTGACTTGATGAATGCACTAGAAGAATTGACTTTTTTAGAGTACTTCATGGGGCAACTTGATGAATGAACTTAAAGAGTCGACTTGGTGGACCGACCTGACAGGGTGACTTGATGAACGAACTTAGGGAGAACACTTTGTGAGAGTACTTGGTGGGTCGAACTGGCGGGGTGACTTGATGAACGAACATAAAGAGTTGACCTGGTTAGAGATCTTTGTGGGCCGAGCTGGCAAGGTGAATTAATGAACGAACCTAAAGAGTCGACTTTGTGAGAGTACTTGGTGGGCCGACCTGGCGGGGTGACTTGATGACCATACTTAAAGGGTCAACTTGGTGAGAGTACTTGGTGGGCCGACCTAGCGGAGCGACTTGATGAATGAACTTAAAGAGTCAACTTGGTGAGAGTACTTGGTGTGGTGACCTGATTAAAAAACCTAAAGAGTCAACCTGGTGAGAGTACTTGGTGGGCAGACCTGGCGGGGTGACTTGGTGAGCAAACTTAAAGGGTCGACTTCATGAGAGTAGTTGGTGGGCTGACCTGGCGGGGTGACTTGATGAACAAACTTAAGGAGTTGACTTGGTGGGCCGACTCGATAGAGTGACTTCATGAACGAACTTAAAGAGTCCACTTGGTGGGCCGACCTGGTGGGGTGACTTGATGAACGAACGTAAAGAGTCGACTTGGTGAGATTAATTTGTGGGTTGACCTGGCGGGGTGACTTAATGAATGAAGTTAAAGAGTCAACTTGGTGGGGTGACTTGATGAACGCACTTGAAGGGTCAAATTGGTGGGGTGACTCTATGAACTAACCTAAAGATTTGACTTGGTGAGGGTACTTGGTGGGGTGACGTGATGAAGGGACTTAAAGAGTCGACTTGGTGAGAGTACTTGGTGGGGCGACTTGATGAACGCACTTGAACAATCAATTTGGTTAGAGTACTTGTTGGGGCGACTTGATACACACACTCAAAGAGTCAACTTGGTGAGAGTAATTGGTGGCTTGACTTGATGAGAAAACTTAAAGAGTCAACATGGTGAGAGTACTTGGCAGAGTGAACTGATGAACGGACTTAAAGAGTCAACTTGGTGGGAGTACTTGGTGGGCCGACCTGGTGGGGTGACTTTATGGATAGACTTAAAGAGTCGACTTGGTTAGAGTACTTGTTCTGGTGACTTGATAAATGGACTTGAGGAGTCAACTTGGTGGGGTGACTTGATGAAAGGACTTAAAGAGTTGACTTGGTGAGAGTACTTGGTGGGGCGACTTGATGAATGGACTTAAAGAGTCGACTTGGTGAGAGTAGTTGTTCTGGTGACTTGATGAATGGACTTAAAGAGTGGGCTTGGTGGGGTGACATGATGAAAGGACTTAAAGAGTCGACTTAGTGGGGTGACTTGATAAACAAACTTAAAGGGTCGACTTTTTAGGGTGACTTGATGAACGGACCTAAAGAGTTGACTTGGTGAGAGTACTCGGTGGGGTGACCTGATGAAGAAACTTAGAGAGTCGACTTGGTGAGAGTACTTGGTGGGCCGACCTAGTTGGGTGACTTCATGAACTGACTTAAAGAGTCAACTTGGTGGGAGTACTTGGTGGGGTGACTTGATGAACGGACTTCAAGGGTTGACTTGGTGAGGTGACTTGATGAACGGTCCTAAAGAGTTGACTTGGTGAGAGTACTTGGTGTGGTGACTTGATGAAAAGACTTAAAGAGTCAAATTGGTGAGAGTACTTGGTGGGGTGACTTGATGAATGCACCTAAAGAGTTGATGTGGTGAGAGTACTTGGTGGGGTGACTTGATGAGCATAGTTAAAGAGTCGACTTGGTGAGAGTACTTGGTTGGGCGACTTGATGAACGCACTTGAAGAATCAACTTGGTTAGAGTACTTGGTGGGGTGACTTGATGAACGAACTTAAAGATTTGACTTCGTGGGCCGACCTGGCAGGGTGACTTGATGAATGAACTTAGAGAGTTGACTTGGTGAGAGTACTTGGTGACTTGGTGGGCCGACTTGGCAGGGTGACTTGATGAACCAACTTAAAGAGTCGATTTGGTGAGAGTTCTCGGTGGGCTGACCTGGTCACATGGCTTGATGAACAAACTTAAAGAGTCAACTTGGTGGGTCGAACTAGTGGGGTGACTTGGTGAGAGTACTTGGTGGGCTGACCTGGCAGGCTGACTTGATGAACAAACTTAGAGAGTCGACTTTGTGAGAGTACTTGGTGGGTCAAACTGGCGGGGTGACTTGATGAACAAACTTAAAGAGTCAACCTGGTGAGAGAACTTGGTGGGTCGAGCTGGCGGGTCGAATTGATGAAGGAACCTAAAGAGTCGACTTTGTTAGAGTACTTGGTGGGCCAACCTGACAGGGTGACTTGATGATCAAACTTAAAGGGTCGACTTGGTGAGAGTACTTGGTGGGCCCACCTCGCAGAGTGACTTGATGAACGAACTTAAAGAGTCAACTTGGTGAGAGTACTTGGTGGGGTGACTTGATGAAAAAACCTAAAAAGTCAACCTGGTGAGAGTACTTGGTGGGTCGACCTGGCGGGGTGACTTGGTGAGCAAACTTAAAGAGTCGACTTTGTGAGAGTAGTTGGTGGGCTGACTTGATGAATGAACTTAAAGAGTCGACTTGGTGGGGTGACTTGATGAACACACTTGAAGGGTTGACTTGGTGGGGTGACTCTATGAATGGACCTAAAGAGTTGACTTGGTGAGAGTACTTGGTGGGGTGACTTGATGAAAGGACTTAAAGAGTCAACTTGGTGAGAGTACTTTGTGGGGCGACTTGATGAACGCACTTGAAGAATCAACTTGGTTAGAGTTTTCTTGTCAACGTACTTGAACAACCAACTTGGTGAGCTGACATGGTGAGTGGGCTTAGAGAAGCAACTCGGTGGGGAAACTTGGCGAGCACACTTGCTAGGGTAAGGTGGTAAAATGACTAGGTGATTCGACTTGGTGAGGTGACATAGGGAGCTAACTTGGTGAGCGAACTTAAGGGGTCGACTTGCTAAGGCAACATGACTTGGGGAACTGACATGGTGAGTGGTATTAAAGAAGAGGCGACCTGGTGGGGCAACCTGGTGAGGTGAGATGGTAAGTCATCTTGGTCAGCCTGCTTGACGAGCTGTGAGCGGACTTAAAGAGTCAATTCTTGATTTGGCAAAGACAACATGGTTAGATGACTTGGTGAGCCGACCTGGCTAGCAAAATCGACAAGCAAACTTATAGAATCGACTTGCTGTCCCCAGCCAGGATTACACGCCTGGGTCGACCCAACTTGGTCACCCGACTAGGTCAACCCATGTCCATCGCCCCAGCCTCGGGCGACCCGACTGGGTCGACAAGGGGGAAAAAAAAATCACGGGAGGCCCTGTACAGTGAAAAGCGCTAAATTTTGGGCTTTACAAAAAAAAAAAAAACAAGTTACCCGCTTTTGGATCACGCAAAATTTTTAGTTCACGTATTGCCGAGCCGACTAGAGGCGTTACGCCTAGCTAGCCAGATTTGAGGTAGGGTAGCTGAAACAATCCAATTTTAGAATTTTTTTTATAAAAAGAGATCATGATAGGCCCCGTAAGGAAAAAAAGAATGAAATTTTAGGAGTTCAAAAAGAAACGTTACTCGGTTTTGGATCGCGCATAGGTCTCGGGTCACGTAGCATTGAGGTGCCCTAGGTCACATCATTCGAGCGAAAAGTCGACGATGGCATGAGTCATGCAAAAACATTGGAGGCCATTAAGGCTTGAGGTGCTTTGAGTCAAGGTTGCCGAGGTGGGTCGGGTTGAAAACTTTGGGCGTTAACCAAAAAGAAAAAGTTAACCGCTTTTGATCATGTACACGGCTCAGGGTACTTAGAATCAAGTCAAGCATGGTGACATGAGTCGTGCAAAAAATTTGGAGAGGACTCGAGTCGGGGCATCCGACTCTATTCAAGTTCAAAACTTTGGGACTTGACAAAAAAAAGAAAAAAGAAAAAGTTACCCGGTTTTGGATCACGTAAGTGACTCGGGCCACTCAGAATCAACGCGAGTATCGTTACATGAGTCAAGCGAAAAAAATTGGAGGCGATTAAGGCTTGAGGAAATTCAAGTCAGGGTAGCTGAGTCGATTCGAAAACTTTGGCCATTAGCCAAAAAAAGAGTTAGTCGCTTTTGGATCACGTACATGACTTAGGGCGCATAGAATCAAGTCAAGCATGGTGACATGAGTGGTTCGAAAAAATTATAGGTGATTAAGGCTCGAGGCGATTTGAGTCGGGGTTGCTGACACGATTCGGGTTGAAATCTTTGGGTTTTAACCAAAGAAGGAAGAAGTTAACCGCTTTTGGACCACGTACATCACTCGGGGCACCAAGTCGAGCACGGTGACATGAGTCCTACGAAAAAACTAGAGGCAATTAAGGCTTGATGCGATACAAGTCAGGGTTGCCGACATAATTTGGGTTGAAAACTTTGGGCGTTAACCCAGAAAAGAGTTGACCACCTTTGGATCATGCACATGACTCGGTGCACTTAGAATCATGTCGAGCACGGTGACATGAGTCATGCAAAAAAATTGGAGGTAGTTAAGGCTCGACGCGATTCGAGTCGGGGTTTGGGTAGTTGGGGCGATTCGTGTCGGGGTTGCCGACACAGTTCAAGTTGAATACTTTGGGCATTAACCCAAAAAAAAAAAAAGATGACCTCTTTTGGACCACGTACATGACTCGGGGCACTTAGAATCAAGTCTATCACGGTGACATGGGTTGTGTGAAAAATTTGGAGGTGATTCGAGTCGGGGTAGGCAACTCGATTTGAGTTCAAAACTTTGGGCGTTAACCAAAAAAATAAGTTGACCGATTTTGGATCACATACATGAGTCGTCTGCCCTCGCAAAAATTACAAAACTCGGGGACCCACCTGGAATTTGCAATCGGAAGATTTTTCTGTCCTCACAAAAATTTACAAACCCCACCCACTCAAAATTTGGACTTGGAAGATTTTTTTGCCCTCGTGGAATTTACAAACCCCACCCGCTCAGAATTTGGCACTTGGAAATTACGAAACCCCGCCTGCTCAAAATTTGGACATGGAAGATTTTTCCACCCTCACAGAAATTGTGAACCCGACCCACATGGAAATTGCACTTGGAAGACTTTTTCGCACTCGCGGAAATCACAAAACCCCGCCCATGGGGAATTCGGCACTTGGGATATTTTTTCGCCCTTTCAAAAATCGCAAACCCCACCAGCTCAGAATTTGGGACTCGGGATATTTTTTTCCCCCTCATGGAAATTTTATAAAACCCCACTCGCCTGAAATGACACGGGACCCTGGGAGTGCAAGAGCACCCCTACTGCGGGTCATGATGCAGCCGAAGAGAGATATGCGCCGCATCTAGCATGAATTCTGACTTAGAGGCGTTCAATCATAATCCGACACATGGTAGCTTCGTGCCACTGGCTTTTCAACCAAGCACGATGACCAAATGTGTGAATCAATGGTTCCTCTCGTACTAAGTTGAATTACTATCATGGCGCGGATCATCAGTAGGGTAAAACTAACGTGTCTCACGATGGTCTAAACCCAACTCACGTTCCCTATTGGTGGGTGAACAATCCAACACTTGGTGAATTCTGCTTCACAATGATAGGAAGAGCCGACATCGAAGGATCAAAAAGCAACGTCACTATGAATGCTTGGCTGCCACAAGCCAATTATCCCTATGGTAACTTTTTTGACACCCCTAGCTTCAAATTTTGAAAGTCTAAAGGATCGATAGGCCACGCTTTCACGGTTTGTATTCGTACTGAAAATCAAAATCAAATTAGCTTTTACCCTTTTGTTCCACATGAGATTTCTGTTCTCGTTGAGCTCATCTTAGGACACCTGTGTTATCTTTTAACAGATGTGCCGCCCTAGCCAAAATCCCCACCTGACAATGTCTTCCGCCCAGATCGACAGGCCTAGATGCACCTTAAGGCCAAAAAAAAGGGCATTGGCCCATCTTTGCCTCACGGAATAAGTAAAATAACATTAAAAGTAGTGGTATTTCACTTGCGCCTGAAAGCTCCCACTTATTCTACACCTCTCAAGTCATTTCACAAAGTTAGACTAGAGTCAAGCTCAACAGGGTCTTCTTTCCCCGTTGATTCCGCCAAGCTCGTTCCCTTGGCTATGGTTTCGCTAGATAGTAGATAGGGATAGTGAGAATCTCGTTAATCCATTCATGCATTTCACTAATTAGATGATGAGGCATTTGGCTACCTTAAGAGAGTCATAGTTACTCCCACCGTTTACCCACACTTGGTTGAATTTCTTCACTTTGACATTCAGAGCACTGGGCAGAAATCACATTGCGTCAGCATCCGCAGGGACCATCGCAATGCTTTGTTTTAATTAAAAAGTCAGATTCCACTTGTCCGTACTAGTTCTGAGTCGACTGTTCACCACCTAGGGAAAGCCCTCTGAAGGGGGTGTCCTGCGTCCATCGCCTGATCAACACGTGACGGCCCACCCTCACCACGAGAGTAGCTTAGGTAGGCTGCCAACAGCCCACGAGTTTGGGGCGTAGACCCCTAGGCCTAGCCCTTAGAGCCAATCCTTTTCCCAAAGTTACGGATCCATTTTGCCGACTTCCCTTACCTACATTGTTCTATTGACCAGAGGTTGTTCACCTTGGAGACCTAATGCGGTTATGAGTACAACCAGGTCTCAACGGTACTCAGTCCTCCAGATTTTCAAGGGCTGTCGAAGGTGCACCGGACCCTATCTTTTGTTGAACTGATTTTAGGGTGGGCAGGCTGTTAAAAAGAAAAGATAACTATTCCTGGGGCCCCCGCTGATGTCTCCAAATTTCCTAACATTGTCGTTCATCGCCACATCCCAGTTTGGGAATATTAACCCGATTCCCTTTCGATGATCGCGAAAAGTGCACCCTTGAAATAAGGTTTCCCCATCTCTTAGGATCGACTAACCCATGTCCAAGTGCTGTTCACATGGAACCTTTCCCCACTTCAGTCTTCAAAGTTCTCATTTGAATATTTGATACTACCACCAAGATCTGCACCGACGGTCGGTCCACTTAGGCTCACACCCAAGGTTTCACAACAACCCCCGCGTCCTCCTACTCATCGAAGCTTGGCACTTGCCCCGACGACTGAGTATAGGTTGCGCGCTTCAACACCATCCATTTTTAGGGCTAGTTGATTCGGCAGGTGAGTTGTTACACACTCCTTAGCAGATTTCGACTTCCATGACCACCGTCCTGCTGTCTTAATCAACCAACACCCTTTGTGGGATCTGGGTTAGCGCACAATTTGGCACTGTAACTCAGCTTTTAGTTCATCCTGCATTGCTAGTTCTACTTACCAAAAATGGCCCACTTAGAGCTCACAATTCTGTGGTGCGGCTCAACAGAGCAGCCACACCAACTTACCTATTTAAAGTTTTAGAATAGGTCGAGGGTGTTACGCCCCCGATGCCTCTAATCATTTGCTTTACCTGATAAAAATTGCACGTGAGCTTCAGCTATCCTAAGGGAAACTTTAGAGGAAACTATCTACTAGATGGTTCGAATAGTCTTTTGCCCGTATATCCAAGTTAGACGAATGATTTGCACATCAGTATCACTGCGGGCGGGCCTCCACTAGAGTTTCCTCTGGCTTCACCCTGCTTAGGCATAGTTCACCATCTTTCAGGTCCCAACATGTGTGCTCACACTCAAACTCTTCATAGAAGATCAGGGTCGATCGGCAGTGCACCCCCTGAGAGGGGATCTCGCCAGCCAGCTTCCTTGTTCCTAGCGGGTTTTCCCAACCTGCCAACTCGCACACATGTTAGACTCCTTGGTCCGTGTTTCAAGACGGGTCAGATGGAAAGCCCACTGGCCAGCGCCACGAGGGCACAGGTGCCCGAGAGCCTGCCGTAAAGGTGCGCACTTCACTCCTCGACTGCCGCGATGGAAGTATTTGTGCAACCAGAAGGTCATGCTTGTGCTGCCCTGATAGCCTGTGTTGGCACGTCCCCCGAACCGAGCGGTAGACTGGCTCACACCGTTCCGTATTTGATCGAGGCACATCACTAACCTCCATCCGCTTCCCTCCCAAAAATTTCAAGCACTCTTAAACTCTCTTTTCAAAGTCCTTTTCATCTTTCCCTCGTGGTACTTGTTCGCTATCGGTCTCTCACCCATATTTAGCTTTGGACAGAATTTACCACCCGATTAGGCTTGCATTCCCAAACAAACCGACTTGCCGATAGCGCCTCATGGTGCGATAGGGTTCGGGCCCAATGGGGCTCTCACCCTCTCCGGTGCCCCCTTTCTAGGGGACTTGGGCCTGGTTCGTCGCTGAGGATGCTTCTATAGACTACAATTCGACAGGCATGGCCATCAATTTTCATGCTGTGCTCTTCTCAGTTCGCTTGCCGTTACTAGGGGAATCCTGGTAAGTTTCTTTTCCTCTGCTTATTGATATGCTTAAACTCAGTGGGTACTCACGCCTGACTTGGGGACGTGGTAGAGATGCAACAATGCCCGCACTGCGGTGGGCCGTTGAGCCCAGAATAAAGTTCCTCGCGAGGAATCATTCGATCGGCACAAACCAACACCGGCCTTTGCAAGCCACCGCTCATCGCGATGGATTGACGGACCTCATGCTCATTTTAGCCAACTGCACACCACTTGCAGACATGGACAACCATCTCTGCTCCTCGCTGGGGAGGGAAAAATTTTGTAGTGTGACACCCAAGCAGACGTGCCCTTGGTCGAGGCCTCGGGCGCAACTTGTGTTCAAAGACTTGATGATTCACGGGATTCTGCAATTCACACTAAGTATCACATTTTGCTACATTCTTCATCATGGTGAGAGCTGAGATATCTGTTGCCGAGAGTCATGCTTTTGTTTTGTTTTTGTCTTTCGACAACCCAAGCGCGCAAGGCGCTGGCTCGCGCTTCGTTCTTTGGATTTCTAAGGTGCTTGATGCACCCATGTGTTGGGTGTTGACACATCCTAAACCTTGAGCAACCAATGGGTGCGATGAGGAACGTTGTAGTGTGTCCCTACCCCATCACCTCGCAAAGGCGGGAGGCGATGCATGGGAGAGCCATGTCAGCAAACAGGGCCCCTGCCCTACAAATCATGTGAGTGCACCCATCCTAAACATAGAACACTCCAAGCGATGAGTCAACACACCTAGGCAAGGCAATATGGGGTTGCGGCAGTCCCAACTTGAAGCTGTCGAAATGATGGATCCTTGGCATAGCACCACACACGCGATCGGACCATGAAATCTCAATAGGGGATGAGGCCTAGACCCCCTCTCAAGTGCAACCGAGTAGAGACCTCTCACTCCAATGCGAACATCATTCAAAGGCACTGATCCTCATCTAGATTGCATCCAAGTGACTCTTCTTCACCCCACGGGGAATCCACACTTTCAATCATGGGCATTCGATGTGACCCTCGACCTCGACGGCGTTGGACCCATAGCTTGGCTATCTATCACACCGCTATAGGGCCAAGTGTCTGCATGTCACCAAGATTTCAGGGGCGGGGAGGAGGCGAGCTCCATCCCCTACATGATTCAGGGTCTTGAACTGACAATGATCCTACCATAGGTTCACCTACGGTAACCTTGTTACGACTTCTCCTTCCTCTAAATGATAAGGTTTAGTGAACTTCTTGTGACATCGTCGACAGGAACTGTCATCGTCATCACAATCTGAACACTTCACTGGATCATTCAATCGGTAGGAGCAATGGGCAGTGTATACAAAGGGTAGGGACGTAGTCAACGCAAGCTGATGACTCGCGCTTACTAGGAATTCCTTGTTGAAGATCAATAATTGCAATGGTCTATCCCCATCACGATGCAATTTGGAAAGATTTTCCAAACCTTTCAGGCCAGGGAGAGAAACTCGTTGGTTGCATTAGTGTAGTGCGCTTGTGACCCAGAACATCTAAGGGCATCACAGACCTGTTATTGCCTCAAACTTCCATGGCCTAGGAGGCCATAGTCCCTCTAAGAAGCTAGTCACGAAGGGGAACCTTCGCGTAGCTAGTTAGCAGGCTGAGGTCTCATTCGTTAATGGAATTAACCAAACAAATCGCTCCACCAACTAAGAATGACCATGCACCACCACCCATAGAATCAAGAAAGAGCTCTCAATCTGTCAATCCTTACTATGTCTAGACCTGGTAAGTTTCCTCATGTTGAGTCAAATTAAGGCGCAGGCTCCACTCCTGGTGGTGCCCTTCCGTCAATTCCTTTAAGTTTCAGCCTTGCGACCATACTCCCCCCGGAACCCAAACACTCTGATTTCTTAGAAGGTGCTGACGGAGTCCTTAGAGCAACATCTGCCAATCCCTAGTCGGCATCATTTATGGTTGAGACTAGGACGGTATCTGATCATCTTTGAGCCCCCAACTTTCGTTCTTGATTACTGAAAACATCCTTGGCAAATGCTTTCGTAGTGGTTCGTCTTCCATAAATCCAAGAATTTCACCTCTGACAATGAAATACGAATGCCCCCGACAGTCCCTCAGAGTTTTAGGATCTTTATCTCTCAGTTGGTAGGCCATTTTGCTATCAAAGGCATTAAAATAGGTTGTAAGACAGACGTCTTCATTTAACCGCATAAACTGAAACAGTTTGTACATCCCTTTCTGAAATCTCACATTGAAATCAAATGTGGATTCATTTGGATTCTTCTTGATATTGTTGAACTCATTCAACATGAATCCTGCATTGGTATTGTCCCCATATTGTTCCTTGAACAATTTCTCCAAATCACTCCATGAAGTAATACTATCATCAGGCAACCTCCTGAACCAATCCCTTGCATCCTCTGTGAGTGAATGCACAAATAATTTCATCACCATGTCCTCATGTTCAACTTCATAATCATTGAGCATGTCAATGAAAATTCTCAAATGTTCTTCACCAGTGACAGCATTATTTCCAGAAAACTTCACCACTTTATCCCTTAAATCAAAAGATATGGGATGGGGGGCACCAGGAATACCGGCAAATGATATTTTTCTATATTTTTCGAGGTATAAAGGTTTCTTCTGGAAACCAGGAGCATTAGAAGTACTAGCTGCATTAGCTTGAGTTAGGAGAGCAGCTTGGGATAGCTGTGGTGGGACAAATGGGACTTGAGTGCCAATATTGGAAGATGAGGTAGGAGCAGATTGGGGTGCTTTCTGAGTCGGGATTATGGGAGCATTAACTGGTGCAGGATTTGTAGGTGGGATAGACAAACTAGGCCATGAACTTAATGCAGAATTAGACTTTATGAATTGGATTTTCCTTCTGGTCTCTGCGGCCTGAGCTTCATTTTCAACCTTCTCAAGTTCTTTTGCAAGGTCTTCCTTCTCCTTTCGAGCCTTCTCTAGTTCTAGATCTAATTTTGATATGGAGGGTTGTATAGGTTTGCTCGGTATAGCTTGAGGCTCATTTATTTGGATTCCTATAGCCTTGCCTTTCCCTTTATCTAGAACTGTTCCAGTGGGCTCTATTGGATTAACTTGAATGGGTTTATAAGCTTGAATCTGAGCAATAATTGGTTCTTGTCTTTGATTTAGGATTTTTTCCTGTTGTTGAACTTTAGCTCTTAGATTATCAATATTTCCAAAGACGTCCTGATGGAGAGTGGGGATATTCTCTTCTAATTTTTTATTTTGCTCTTTCAAAGCAGCCATCCTTCTTAGCAGAGTATCTCTTTCTATTATTGCATCCAAAGTGGCTCGCTCCCTTTCCTTTTCAAGACGGATGCGCTTAGCTTCTTCCTCAGCAATCCATTTCTTCAAAAATCCTATTTCAGATTGCACTTCTTTAGAATCAGCAGAGGTTGCCTCGGAATTAGCAGGATCATCTAGATCTATAAGGTTCGGTTCCATATATGGGGCTACTCTGGGATTAAAAAGGTTATCAGATGAACTTCTGAATCCTAGCCTACAATTTATATCTGCTACAGGCCTTGGTCTGGGTGAAGCAACTCCCATAGTAGATACGTCTTTATCTTGAAAAACTCTCTGATCTGGTAATGGGGTACTGAAAATACCTCCTAAAAGTCTTGTATTTTCGGATTCAGAACTAAGAGAAGATGATTCTCTTGCTATTATCGGTTGATAATGGGAATTTACAGAGGCATTACCTCTAGGCTTCCAAGTAGGATTTGGATCTATTCTTTTCTTATTTTGGTTCTTCCTACCACCTTGGGGTAAATCAGTATACATTGATACATCGGGATTGGCTCTCATGTAAGCCCTTGTGTTTTTTCTCTTGTCAGCCATATTCTCCTTTTGTTACAATAAGCACTAGCTTCAAAACCTTGACTGAGTCGCCACCCTTTTTTGGGAAAATATAATAACACTCCTTACTGACAGAAAGAAAACAATACACGAACGGGAACAAAAATATGGCACAGAGGGATCAATCACTGATGTTGTAAGACTGCAACTCTTGCTTGTTAGATAAGACACTCGGATAAGCTGGATGTGTCAGTGTGTAGCAATGGTACTTGGGTTTGTATCTTCTTTAGATTCTCAAGTTTTGACACTAATGAATCCCCAGCAGAGTCGCCATTTTGTTGGTGTTTTATTTTGATGTTAACAGTACTAAAACTACTAGGCGACAAAAGGCTTAGTACCTAGATATCAGTACATACACAACCTGAAGAATAGCCAATTCTCATTATCACTTGCATATGCAAAGTATTAGGACCCAACTTCAATAAAACCTTAGACGGTTTTCTACTCTTTTGGCTCTGTAAAACCAGGGCGGGTGCACCTGGGGATGGTTCAAAGATGGAATAATTGTATGAGAATTATCCTTAGTTTCATTTTGATTCTCATCTCTAAATCCTTAAACATATAAGTAAATAACTGATAAACACATCCCTTGAATAGATATGGCCAAGAAATCTTCTATAGCTCTGCAGATGTTTCCAACAACAATGGCTAAACGAAGCTAAAACAATCTAGGCAGGCAAGTGCTGGCCAACTTTGAAAATCTTAAAGAAAAGATAAATGAAAATTGATTTTATGATGTATTTTGAAAAAGCTAGTTATAATATACTTCTCTTTTGGCTGAAATACTTTCGATCAGTGCCTAATCCATTGGGAATTCAGAGTCAAGTAAATTCTTAGATCTAATTTGTTGCCTTGCAACGAATTTTCATTAGCAATTCTTACCAGAATTTATCATTCAAAAATCCTTATTAACACCCGAGCAACCTCATCACATTCATCAAAGCCTTTACTTAATCCATTGAATTAACAACAATAGCAAATGGATGTACAGTCTTACTAAATTGCAATCAATTGCATAAGCTTTTACTCACACAACATCAAGGTAGCTTAGTACTAAAAAGGAGACAAAATTTAGAGAAGAACAGATATGGGGACAGTTCATAACTTGTATTCATTTCCTTTGAAAATGATATATCCTTTTACAAAAAACCCAGAAAAACCTTCAGAGAAGAAGCACAGTTCTTTCTACATTCATCCATTTCTCAGAAAATTTTGACAGAAAAAGCATACTATAAATTTCTTTCCAAAAATGTTTGGACCAAAAAAGAACTAAGCACAATACTTAGTGAAAACCAAATTCGGACCCTTCTTTAGCCTTGGGATCTCACTTAAATAATGTGAGATGCAACAAGCTTCAGGCTACAGAAGGTGACAGGTGTCTTTCTTTTGAAAAACAAAAAACAAGAATAACAGAAAGGTTGATTAAAACAACATTTCTTGGCGGGTCCCTTTCTGTTATGCTTCTTGGTTGTTACAATCTGCTCTCGCAATCATTCTTCATCTTCAGAGTACATACCCATAAGGTCTGCAAGTGATGTATCATCTTCTGTTACATGCAAAATCACTTTAACCTGGGGATTTTCTATGTCATCATTGCTGACTACAAGAGTAACAATTACTCTTACATCTTCCTCGTCATCTTCTCCTGACATCTGTTCACTAAACTGATCTTTCCATCTGTTGAAAGTATCATCATCTGGCCAATCAAAACTTAGGGTTTCTCTTTGTATCTTTATTAAAGAATTTGCATTTTCTTCTAATTCATCGAATTCTTTTCTTATATCAGCATAATACAGTTGTATTTTTACCAGCTCTTCATTTGTCTTTGCCCAAAACAAATAGCCAGTTTCACTGATGATGTTTGTTATTCTGTTATCAAATAATTCATCCATTTCCTTTTTCCATTTGTCCTTTTCCTTTACTGTATCAACAGATTCTAAGGCACAAGGAAATAGGGTGAATTTCTTAGCAAGATATCTTGAAAAACAGAGTGTCAATTTTCTCTGTAAAGAATCTCTTTTATTTTCAAAATTATCTAATTGATTTAATAAATCAAAAATCCTCTCAACCTGATGGTAAGGCATTTGAACTATAGATATACAAATAATTGTAACATCATTATTCCTCTGTCTCCACTTCTGTGTAAGAGAATCTAGTCCATTCTTTTCTTTATTTAACTCATCTATGAGGGTTATAATCCTTGTCAACTGGTCATAAAAATTTGACCATTGTATTTTATCCCTCAAGTATGTCACACCCTGCCTCCATTTCTCTTCCTGCTGATTTCTAAATTCTATCTGCCACTCATGTAATTTGGTTTTTTCTGCTTCAAATTCCTCTGCAGTATAGAATTGGGGTCTTTTAGGGGTGTCAGGTATCTCAATAATAGGGGTTAATCCCACAGATGATTGTGGGGGATATGCAATTCTTAATGTACTGGATTCTCCTATTTTTCTCTTTCCAAGTACCTTTTCTAATTGAGATACCCTGTTTTCTAACTCAATTCTCCTTTTTACCTCTTGATTATATGCTTCTACCACTACTTCATATTTATTATGCATATCCATCATTTCCCTCTCTTCTCTTTCCGCAGTAGCCAGGGCAAATTTAGAATAATCCACATTCATGTGGGCTGCCTGTACATTTGAAGTGTCAGCGACTCTTCTTACAATGATACTCCCTGTCAATCCTGAATCATCAGGCTATGATGAAGTAACCCTGGATCCTCTTCTCAGGGACCACATAACAAGGGCAGCTTGATCATTGCTGAATGTTGTACCCAAGAATTCCTCTTTATTTGGATCCTGGAGCCCTAAATTATTTGAAACAGAATTAAAAACTAATGCGTCAGCAATGTCCCAATTGGGCAATAATAAAACATTAGCATTTTTTACCATCTGTCTTCCCTCATCAGGGGTTATATTTTGGAACTCTTGAACCATTTGTTCTTTTATTAGACTTTGAATGGAGGCCTCATCCATTTCTAGATGTTCTGCTCTCATATTATTGCACCTTTGCTCAAAAATGTGCATGTTTACTCTCCACGCAAACTGATGGAAAGCCCTAGATCTTACAAAATTGTTATCAGACAAAAAATGCTGACTGGCTTGTTCCAAAACAGGGTCCAATTCCCTTCCTCTGAAATCTACTGTAGTTAATTCAAAACTTTGTACAGGGGGTTCCTGAGGGTTCCCTTCATCAATCTCTGCTTGTGTAACAAAAATTTCTCCTTGTGACCCCATTTGTTCGAATTGCTCACTGGTGAGTTGTTCTTCCTCAACTCTTATTGGGGTTTGAGAAGGTGAGCCACTTTCATCAGGGGATTCTTCCTCCCTTATTATTCTTCTTCTTTTGGGGGAAGGTTCAGGGGGTCTTTCTTCTAGGACAGTGCTGGTGGATCCAACAATCTGTTTTTCTTTATGCACAACGGGCACCTGCTGTCGGACAATAGTATACCCTATTTTCTTCCGTACCACCAGTAGACCTACTCCAATGTTGGGAGTGAAACCCAATTTTCTCATAATTTCTCTGGCTTTATCTGAAAAAGAATTAATAAAATGTTGTTTCTTCTCATTCATTACCTCCATTATCTCAGAGAAATTACTCATGAGTTTATGTACTTTGTCTGCATTGTTCGCAGCATTACTAAGAGGACTGAAATTTTTATCAAAACAATTAATGAATTCCAAAACTTTTGAATAGACTCTCCATTTTTCTTTCTTTATTTCTTGCTCATGGAGAGAGTATTCATTTCTTATTATATCTTCTGGAAAATAGAATTCATGCTGGACTGGACGCAGCTTGATTCTCAATCTAAGGGCAGAGTTAAAGAAACCTTCTGCATCACAAAAATGAGAGTGAGACACTGCCATTTTGTATTGATCCAAAAATTTATGGAGGAAGACCCACCCTTCTTTAGTTATCACAAATTGGTGGGCTATAGTACAAGTAGGAAAAATTGATCCTGTCCCCCTTTTGTGCAAAAAGGCCTCCTCCACTCCTCCCAACTGCCACAAAAATTCAGCTATCCCTACCTTCAAGGGTACCTGATAGGGTAACACATGGGGTGTTCCTTTGAAACCATAGACCCTGATGACCGTTGAGACTGAATATGGGATAATATCTCCCCAATTATGTGAAACCTTTAGATTGTGGATTTTGTCCATAGGCCTGATAAGGTGCATTAATGCCTTAGGGATTCTGGGATTGTCACTCAATAAGAGGCACCTTAGTTTGGAGGCAAAGTGCCTATCAAATCTAACGAAGCAAGCATTTTCTGCTTCCCAGGTCCTGTCTGCACTCCATAATTGGACTGGTAGTGCTTCCCCTTCTTGTTCTCTATTTAAAACCATTTCTTTACCAAAATAAGTGGCCCCTTTAAAAAGAAACATATGCATCAATAAGGAATACTGACCCCAAACCTTTTCCACCTTGCCCTGTGCAATCCCCACCAATCCATGATGGATCTCATTTGCCAAGTAAGATGCAAAATCAAAAATTATTTCCACACCAAAAGAAGAGATTTGGGTGATCATATGCATAAAGCTCACCGGAATAAAATCTTCTTCGCCCTCTCCGAAGACTCTGCACAGGGTCCTATATATCTCCACTGCCCTAGCATTAAAACATGATTTCTTGAAGGGCTCTTTAGAAGATGATGTTATGGTTGGGAGGCCTCCAATTTGGCCTATGTGGGCTTTCAGTGCACCCTGTCTAACTACATCCCTCTTGGATATATATTCTTTTTCTAAATCTATCAGATTAATGGGCACATGATACATGGTGAGGGGTCCCAGACTGAATACCTTCCTAATCTCCTCGGGACTGATGGTAACTAAAGCCTCACCATCTACTCTCCTCACTACCTTAGTGGCTTGGTCATAGTTTTTTGCTATGGCTTCAAGCAAGTCAAAATCCATAAACACGCTGGGAACAACAAGCTTCCCAAGATCAAAATTCCAAATGTTGGCATGAGGGGCATATAACTTTCTCTCTGCAAACCATTTCTTGAATAAACTCAAACCATTCTGAGCAGTTTGAGCATCCCGGACCCAATTACCCTTATCATACAATCCATCAGCTACCCTAAGCCTAGGATTGAGTGAGGTTAACCTCTTAACTTGCACCGTTTCTACAGTGGACTCAGGAAGTAACTCAAGCAAATCATCATGCACATTTCTATCCAGGTAGTTTACTGCTCCTGTAAATCCCTTCTTAGGAGGCATCTTGGGCTATCGTCTTTAAAACTTAAAAGCTCACAAAGATGATGGCAGTTTTACTTACTTGAATTCTGTCTCAATTTTCCTTTGAATTCCTGCAAAATTTCAGCGAACAGATAACTTGACAATTTCTTATCAACCTTGGCATGCTTTTCTTTCAGTAATAGCTTCTGCACAGGAATGGCTTCAAATCTTTTCTCGCGTGAAATGAAACTGATGCAATCTCTCTGTATTATACTTTGTTTTTTCTCACGGACGAAGCTTTCTTGTCTAATTAATATAGAGAGTGGCACTACATTTTTAATTTAAAACTGCGCCGTTGATCTTCAAAGATCCTACGATCATGCGGTACAAAGAGAACAACTAGGAGTTACACTTGCCATGTCAGTCATATTACCCAATGAGAGCTTGCCACGTACATAATTCTTTCTTTTGATGGCGCTTACCTTTAAACCCACTGACAACGGAGAACACGTGTCAGCATGTCGCTACCTCGTTATGCATAAAGAACAAGCACCTTGCCATAATGAGGCGGCGACAACCGTTGATCGGATCAAGAAATGATCGAAAGATACGCTACAGGGCTTCTTAAGAAAGAAGGCGGTGGGCCCATCTCGCTATGTCGCTGTAATTATCTTCCTTGCAACTCATCATAATGAGATAGCGAGCTCCGTTGATTCACTTTAAGCTGATGTTCCAGATTTCTTGTATATTTAGTCAGGTAAGCATTAATGAGAATCGGATCTCTGCATAGCTAGCACATGTCAAATTTTATCAGTCATCTGTCATTACATGTCATCATAGATCTTGCCGATCTTTTACCATTTTACGGGGCCTCGCTAACTCGCTAACGATGAAGCACCTCAACTTTCCGATAGCGAGGTAGCGAGCTTCGGCACTTAAAAGGATTCCGTGCTGGAAAAAGCAAGGGGGTACCCAGTAATTACTTCCGTTAATTAAAATTGATTCTGACAACAGTATTCATGATAGGTCATGCCACCTGGTGTAATTATGATACAAGCAAGATGTAATGTCATCATTTTAAGATTTTCACGTGGCCTCGCTACTTCGCTAACGGTGAAGTGCCTGAATTTTCCGATAGCGAAGTGGCGGAACTTCCGGAAAAATCAACATTCTGGCTCTGATGTCAGATATTCTAGTGGGTCCCTCTTCCCCTTTTTATGGCAAATTGCAAAGTGTACCTGCACAATAAAGTAATTAATAAGAAAATCTTCGATCGTCGCACCTTCACTTCATGGTCCCACCGCTTAAAAACTCGACACTCACTATCTCGCTATACTTAATGAGCATGCAACTTTCAATAGCGAGATAACGCCAGCGGTAGATCTAATCGGATCTGACGGTTGGGACAAACAGTAAGAAAGGTAACCCGGGAGAAAGGAAAAGGAAAAAGGAAGCATATTCGCTTCTTTTGAATTTTGAAAATTTTTGCGCCCGACCATTTATAAATAGAGATGAATGTAAGGCTTACAAGGCGAATATTTCTTATAGATGGTTTATCCAAAACCTTGTACCTCACATAGACATAGAACATCTGACTTTTCTATGGTTTAACTGAAAAAATTTTTTACTGCAGAAAAAGTCAGACCAACAGTGGCTCTGTCTGGGGATGATAGACTACTTGAGTCTATGCAAGGATTCAGAATCTATGGGAGAGCAGACCACACATCCGGGAAATGACAACTTCTTCAGAGAGCACAGAGGAACACACAAAAACAAAAACTCAGACTGTACAAGGATTTACAAAAAACAGGACGCTGGGAAAAACTAAAACTAATGTTCATGGAAGAAACTAAGTATTTTTTCAAGAAAAATACCTCTTCAAGAACTGTCCATGAACTGGCAATTCAAGAATATTATCAAATACATCTTTGATTATGTAGGAATCTTCACCCCAAGTATTCTCAATGAGATATGGGCCTAACCAAATGGGGTCAAATTTGCCATGTTTTCCTTTATCTTCAATTCTGGCGTTCCACATTAAGACTAGGTCTCCATTTTCAAATTTCTTGTTTACAGTTCTTTTATCATAGAGTGTTTTGACTTGTAACTGCAATTTTTGATTTCTCAGAGATGCTTCTCTTCTGGCTTCGGTCAATCCTACCAGTTCATTCATTCTTTCTTTCATTTCATCAGTAGTGTCTTCATCATATGACTGGATGTAATTGTATAATCTCATCAAATTGTTCTGGGGCATTCTAGCTTGAATTCCATACACTAAATCAAATGGAGCCACCCCAATTGCCTTCTTTACAGTTACTCTGTCAGCCCATATTGCCAACTGTAACTTGGAATCCCATGCCCTTTTATTATCGTCCAAGGTTCTCTTAATGATTTTCAACAAGCTTTTATTTGTGGACTCAGCTTGTCCATTCCCTTGTGGATGATATGGGGCAGACGTTGTTCTTGTCATTCCATATTTATCACAAAAATTTATGAATTCCTCAGACCTAAAACACATAGCATTATCTGTGACAACTTTCTGTGGACATCCAAATCTGGAAATGATATTATTCAATAAGAAATTATTTACTACTTTACTCGTTGCATTTCTGGTAGGGATAGCCTCTACCCATTTTGTAAAGTAGTCAGTAGCAACCAGAATCCAGGAATAGCCAGTACTGGACTTGGGAAAAATTTCTCCTATGAAGTCCAGACCCCATTGTTGAAAAGGTGCTTTAGTTTCAACTGGCTTCAGTGGAGTATTTCCTGAGAATTTCAGCTTCCCAGCAAATCTCTGACAAGGATCACATTTTTTAACCATAATTTGAGCATCTTTGAACAAAGTGGGCCACCAAAAACCAGCTCTCATTATCTTATGCGCAATAGTTTTTGCCATGTAATGTCCTCCACATACTCCAGCATGCATTTCTTTCAAAATCTCATTTGCCCTTTCTCTGTCAACACATTTCAACAGAACTCCTTCAAAGTTTCTCCACCATAAGTTATTTTGAACAATTACATACCTGATGGCTTGCAATTTAATATTCCTTTTTTCATTATCAGGCAGATGGGGAGGAACTTCCATGTGTTGCAAATAATGTATAACATTAATGTACCAGTCACACTGGTCCATGTCGCATAAATCAGTTCTGAAATCATCATTTACTAGGTTTATCTGATTAGCTTCCGAGTTAGTTTCAGCCATAAGTTTGGCCAAACCTTGACCTCTGACTAACTTAGTTATCTGCATATCAATGTTAAATTCTTGGATTCTATTGATCCATCTGCATCTCCTTCCTGACACTTCCTGCTGAGAGAAAATATCTTTAACTGCAGCACTAGGTACAAAGGCAATAATAGTAGCACCTACCAAATAACTTCTGAATGCTTTTACAGCCTTTACCAAAGCATATGCTTGTTTTTCATTTATTTCATACTTCAGTTCAGCATGCTGCAGGGATTTGCTAAAAAAGGCAATAGGCTATTCATACCCTTCTTGGTTTTTCTGTAATAAAACTGCAGCCACAGTATGGAATGATGCAAAAGAAAAGATATGCATGGATTTTGTATAATCTGGGGTCTTCAACACTGGAGCATTTTTTATCGCAGTCTTTATATCCTGAAATGCCTGTGAAGGTTCACCATTCCAATCTATAACAGCTCCTTTCTTGAGCATTTTTGAAATGGGTCTACTGATTTTAGCGAAATTTGTAACAAACCTCCTCAGAAAATTAACCTGGCCAAAAAAGGACTGTATACCTTTCACGTTTTTAGGTTTAGGGACTTTATCAATAGCCATTACCCTTTCTGGGTCTATTTTTACCCCATCCTTGGACACTATGTGTCCTAATAACTTTCCTTCTGTGACCCCAAACGAGCATTTCTTTGGGTTTAGGGATACCCCATATTCCAGAGCTTTTATAAAAAAATTTTCCAAGTGTTTGCAGTGATCTTCAGCCTTATTAGAATACGCTGTAAGATCATCCTGGTACACAACCATAAATTTGTCAATATATTCATGAAATGCTACATCCATGGCTCTTTGGAAAGTAGCTCCTGCATTAATCAAGCCAAAAGGCATCCTCACATACACATACGTTCCCCAAGGGGTTGTGAAGGCTATTTTGAACTGTTCACTTTCTTTTAATAGAACTTGATTATATCTAGAAAAGCCATCCATCATTGACATCAATTCAGAGCCGGTCACTTGTTGCAACATAGCTTCCATATTAGGTAAGCCATAATTATCTTTTAGAGATGCAATGTTTAGATTTCTAAAATCCACACAAAGCCTAATATATCCATTCTTTTTTCTTACAGGAACAAGGTTTGAAACCCAAGTGGAATGCCTAATTGGTTTGATTATTCCACCATCTCTCAGCTTTGTTAGTTCTTCCTGCATTTTTGGGGCAAGGGCAGGATTGATTGGCCTTTGTTTTTGCCTAAAGGGTTTTACATTTTCTTTCAACGGTATGACATGCTGGAAAAGGTCCTCCCTATAAGCTTTAAGGTCATCATATGACCAAGCAAAAACATGCCTGTACTTTCTAAGTAGGTCAATCAATGCTTTTCTGATTTGAACTGGCAGATCTTGGCCGATGTAAACCTTTTTAGGAATTTCATTCGTTCCCAAATTCACTTCTTCTAGCTCCTACGGTTTGGGGTCCTTTATTTCCGATCTTACTCTGTCTTGGTTATCAAAAATGTTCTCCAAGACTACCAACCCCTTAGGCATCTTATTTGTTTTTAATTGCATGATTTCCTGACCAAAAATGGTTTCCTTCCCATTTATGGTTTCAATTAGTCCATTGCAGTCCATCTCTTGCCCATGGTATTTGTCTTCATTTAGCAAAAAATTTGTGATATCTTTGTCATCTTCAAACACCTGCCAATTGTCAATGTTGTCAGGTATAGAAGGTCTGTTTTGAATCTCAATCTGGGAGATTCCTGCAAATGATATTTCTTTTGGCTTGATAGCTACATTAGCCAGAAGATCAGCCATTTTATTCTGGGTTCTATCTCTCCATGAGATCCCAAATGCATCAAAGAATTCTATTTGATCCCAGACCGCGTTTCTATATTGTTTTAATCTCCTATTTTTTAAGGAGTATGTTCCTTTAATCTGAGAGATGATCAACTCAGAGTCCCCTATGACACACAATTTCTTAATTTTGTGATGTGTGGCCACTTTGAGACCTAGCAGCAATGCTTCATATTCAGCAATGTTATTTGTGCAAGCAAACTTCAAGGTGAATGAATACCTGAAGGTGTTATTTTCAGGGGATACAAAGACTACACCTGCCCCTGCACCCTCTTTAGAACTAGCCCCATCAAAGAACATTGTCCACAGTTTTGGTGAATTCATGCAACATTCAACCTCATTTTCAATGATATCAGGTAAGTTTTCCACTTCCTGAATAATTAATTCAGCCCTGAAAGCATTAATCCCAGTGTCTAGGAAACAGGTGGTATCTTTGTCAATTTCTTCACCTAAGATGTGGTTAACCCTTGGTTCCCTATTTACCCTGACAGCTTTGTCCCCTATATGGAAAGTGGCATAAGTAAGGTCACATTGTAGGCTTCCCCCCATGGTGGCACTCCATTTTTTGGAAAGTAGCATCCCGTAATGTGGGGGTATATCCACTACAAGGATAGACATGGTTAATTCCACCTCAGGAAATGCGGCCAGTTTGAATGGTAAGGTATTTATAGTACCTATTACTGGAACCTCTCTAGCATCCATCCCTTGGCATCTACCTTGCTTAGTATCCACCTTCAATCCTAGGGCTTCCATTACTTTAAAGGGCATTATAGTGTTGGAAGCTCCAGAATCTATCATACAGTTTTTCAAGGTTTTCCCTTTTATGATTAAACTAAGGAAAAAAGGATCAATATCTTGTATGAACGCAACTGATGAATCATCTAAGAACATCTGAGGAATCTGGGATATAATACCATTGTCCTCTATTATTAATGGGGTTTGTTGGGCTACATCTTGATTATCAATACTATTGTTGTTTGCTATCCCACCCAACCATGACAAAGCTTTATTTTTATGTTCTTCAATTCTAAAAAGCTTAGACAAGGGTACTTCCACAGTAATTTGAGATAACATGGCAATCATATCAACAGGTTCAACCACAGTAGGTTTTACGATAGTACCTGGGATCGGAGTCTTTTGAGTAGTGGGCACCACTTTTAGCTTGACAACATCCGGTTTTGATTTCTTTGGTTGCACTACGGTCTTTGTTGCTTCAACTTTTTGAAATTGAACCTTCTTTTTTGGTTCCCATTTCTGACCCTTGTTCTCCTTGATCTTAGACACATCTATACTGACTTTCTTGTGTTGATCATCTGTCTTATGAGTGGTGTCTTTGATGAACATACTAGATGGCCTTCCGGCTTCATTATTTATTGCTCTATTTCTCAAATTGTAATTACTGTGGACTTGTGAAATCATTTCGGCTGTAATTCTATCAATTTCCTCCTTGGAGGGGATTCTTAGGTTTGTGAAACCTACTTCAGAAAATGTATTGCATACCTTATCTGTATCATTCTTTTCATCATCTGCAAATATTTGCTGATGATGTAACTGGTAAGCAATTCTCTGGCTGGTAACATCATTCTCAGGTTCTTCTGAATCAGAATCTATCAAATCATCAGATGTGTTCGCCATATTGCAACTTATATCATCATGGTTCTTTTCTTCTGTTTCTTCTTCTGCTTGCACTCCTTGAGCTTGGGCGAATGATTGGGCAACAGCACAATAATCAGCAGAATGAGGTGATTGGCATATAATGCACCAAGGTACATCATCATTCATATTTACAGTGTTCCTTTGCAGGGGGTCTGGGGTACCCTTATCCTTCATCTTTTAGATCTGGTTAGGAACTGGTTTACCATCTTTCCATTGGGTGGTGTAAGGGTAATTCTGCATCCTAGGCTGTCTATTGAAATTGCTGTTATTCATAGGGGTTCTCTCAGTAACATTTGTCTTATTGAAATTAGTGGGATTCATTTTCTTAAGCATTTCTAAAACATGGCCTATAATAGGTTCTTCAGGCCTTTTTCCTATGGGAGTTTTGTCACCTTCCCTTTTATTATTGTTCTTAGGGTTGAAAAGCTTAGGATCATCCCTCCTCCCTAATTTGCCAGAGGCCTTTCTATTATTTTCTATATTCACTGCAACTCTATATGCGTCTCTTAGAGTTTTAGGATCTTTATCTCTTAGTTGGTAGGCCATTTTGCTATCAAAGGCATTAAAATAGGTTGTAAGACAGACGTCTTCATTTAACCGCATAAACTGAAACAGTTTGTACATCCCTTTCTGAAATCTCACATTGAAATCAAATGTTGATTCATTTGGATTCTTCTTGATATTGTTGAACTCATTCAACATGAATCCTGCATTGGTATTGTCCCCATATTGTTCCTTGAACAATTTCTCCAAATCACTCCATGAAGTAATACTATCATCAGGCAACCTCCTGAACCAATCCCTTGCATCCTCTGTGAGTGAATGCACAAATAATTTCATCACCATGTCCTCATGTTCAACTTCATAATCATTGAGCATGTCAATGAAAATTCTCAAATGTTCTTCACCAGTGACAGCATTATTTCCAGAAAACTTCACCACTTTATCCCTTAAATCAAAAGATATGGGATGGGGGGCACCAGGAATACCGGCAAATGATATTTGTCTATATTTTTCGAGGTATAAAGGTTTCTTCTGGAAACCAGGAGCATTAGAAGTACTAGCTGCATTAGCTTGAGTTAGGAGAGCAGCTTGGGATAGCTGTGGTGGGACAAATGGGACTTGAGTGCCAATATTGGAAGATGAGGTAGGAGCAGATTGGGGTGCTTTCTGAGTCGGGATTATGGGAGCATTAACTGGTGCAGGATTTGTAGGTGGGATAGACAAACTAGGCCATGAACTTAATGCAGAATTAGACTTTATGAATTGGATTTTCCTTCTGGTCTCTGCGGCCTGAGCTTCATTTTCAACCTTCTCAAGTTCTTTTGCAAGGTCTTCCTTCTCCTTTCGAGCCTTCTCTAGTTCTAGATCTAATTTTGATATGGAGGGTTGTATAGGTTTGCTCGGTATAGCTTGAGGCTCATTTATTTGGATTCCTACAGCCTTGCCTTTCCCTTTATCTGGAACTGTTCCAGTGGGCTCTATTGGATTAACTTGAATGGGTTTATAAGCTTGAATCTGAGCAATAATTGGTTCTTGTCTTTGATTTAGGAGTTTTTCCTGTTGTTGAACTTTAGCTCTTAGATTATCAATATCTCCAAAGACGTCCTGACGGAGAGTGGGGATATTCTCTTCTAATTTTTTATTTTGCTCTTTCAAAGCAGCCATCCTTCTTAGCAGAGTATCTCTTTCTATTATTGCATCCAAAGTGGCTCGCTCCCTTTCCTTTTCAAGACGGATGCGCTTAGCTTCTTCCTCAGCAATCCATTTCTTCAAAAATCCTATTTCAGATTGCACTTCTTTAGAATCAGCAGAGGTTGCCTCGGAATTAGCAGGATCATCTAGATCTATAAGGTTCGATTCCATATATGGGGCTACTCTGGGATTAAAAAGGTTATCAGATGAACTTCTGAATCCTAGCCTACAATTTATATCTGCTACAGGCCTTGGTCTGGGTGAAGCAACTCCCATAGTAGATACGTCTTTATCTTGAAAAACTCTCTGATCTGGTAATGGGGTACTGAAAATACCTCCTAAAAGTCTTGTATTTTCGGATTCAGAACTAAGAGAAGATGATTCTCTTGCTATTATCGGTTGATAATGGGAATTTACAGAGGCATTACCTCTAGGCTTCCAAGTAGGATTTGGATCTATTCTTTTCTTATTTTGGTTCTTCCTACCACCTTGGGGTAAATCAGTATACATTGATACATCAGGATTGGCTCTCATGTAAGCCCTTGTGTTTTTTCTCTTGTCAGCCATATTCTCCTTTTGTTACAATAAGCACTAGCTTCAAAACCTTGACTGAGTCGCCACCCTTTTTTGGGAAAATATAATAACACTCCTTACTGACAGAAAGAAAACAATACACGAACGGGAACAAAAATATGGCACAGAGGGATCAATCACTGATGTTGTAAGACTGCAACTCTTGCTTGTTAGATAAGACACTCAGATAAGCTGGATGTGTCAGTGTGTAGCAATGGTACTTGGGTTTGTATCTTCTTTAGATTCTCAAGTTTTGACACTAATGAATCCCCAGCAGAGTCGCCATTTTGTTGGTGTTTTATTTTGATGTTAACAGTACTAAAACTACTAGGCGACAAAAGGCTTAGTACCTAGATATCAGTACATACACAACCTGAAGAATAGCCAATTCTCATTATCACTTGCATATGCAAAGTATTAGGACCCAACTTCAATAAAACCTTAGACGGTTTTCTACTCTTTTGGCTCTGTAAAACCAGGGCGGGTGCACCCGGGGATGGTTCAAAGATGGAATAATTGTATGAGAATTATCCTTAGTTTCATTTTGATTCTCATCTCTAAATCCTTAAACATATAAGTAAATAACTGATAAACACATCCCTTGAATAGATATGGCCAAGAAATCTTCTATAGCTCTGCAGATGTTTCCAACAACAATGGCTAAACAAAGCTAAAACAATCTAGGTAGGCAAGTGCTGGCCAACTTTGAAAATCTTACAGAAAAGATAAATGAAAATTGATTTTATGATGTATTTTGAAAAAGCTAGTTATAATATACTTCTCTTTTGGCTGAAATACTTTCGATCAGTGCCTAATCCATTGGGAATTCAGAGTCAAGTAAATTCTTAGATCTAATTTGTTGCCTTGCAACGAATTTTCATCAGCAATTCTTACCAGAATTTATCATTCAAAAATCCTTATTAACACCCAAGCAACCTCATCACATTCATCAAAGCCTTTACTTAATCCATTGAATTAACAACAATAGCAAATGGATGTACAGTCTTACTAAATTGCAATCAATTGTATAAGCTTTTACTCACACAACATCAAGGTAGCTTAGTACTAAAAAGGAGACAAAATTCAGAGAAGAACAGATATGGGGACAGTTCATAACTTGTATTCATTTCCTTTGAAAATGATATATCCTTTACAAAAAACCCAGAAAAACCTTCAGAGAAGAAGCACAGTTCTTTCTACATTCATCCATTTCTCAGAAAATTTTGACAGAAAAAGCATACTATAAATTTCTTTCCAAAAATGTTTGGACCAAAAAAGAACTAAGCACAATACTTAGTGAAAACCAAATTCGGACCCTTCTTTAGCCTTGGGATCTCACTTAAATAATGTGAGATGCAACAAGCTTCAGGCTACAGAAGGTGACAGGTGTCTTTCTTTTGAAAAACAAAAAACAAGAATAACAGAAAGGTTGATTACAACAGCATTTCTTGGCGGGTCCCTTTCTGTTATGCTTCTTGGTTGTTACAATCTGCTCTTGCAATCATTCTTCATCTTCAGAGTACATACCCATAAGGTCTGTAAGTGATGTATCATCTTCTGTTACATGCAAAATCACTTTAACCTGGGGATTTTCTATGTCATCATTGCTGACTACAAGAGTAACAATTACTCTTACATCTTCCTCGTCATCTTCTCCTGACATCTGTTCACTAAACTAATCTTTCCATCTGTTGAAAGTATCATCATCTGGCCAATCAAAACTTAGGGTTTCTCTTTGTATCTTTATTAAAGAATTGGCATTTTCTTCTAATTCATCGAATTCTTTTCTTATATCAGCATAATACAGTTGTATTTTTACCAGCTCTTCATTTGTCTTTGCCCAAAACCATTAGCCAGTTTCACTAATGATGTTTGTTATTCTGTTATCAAATAATTCATCCATTTCCTTTTTCCATTTGTCCTTTTCCTTTACTGTATCAACAGATTCTAAGGCACAAGGAAATAGGGTGAATTTCTTAGCAAGATATCTTGAAAAACAGAGTGTCAATTTTCTCTGTAAAGAATCTCTTTTATTTTCAAAATTATCTAATTGATTTAATAAATCAAAAATCCTCTCAACCTGATGGTAAGGCATTTGAACTGTAGATATACAAATAATTGTAACATCATTATTCCTCTGTCTCCACTTCTGTGTAAGAGAATCTAGTCCATTCTTTTCTTTATTTAACTCATCTATGAGGGTTATAATCCTTGTCAACTGGTCATAAAAATTTGACCATTGTATTTTATCCCTCAAGTATGTCACACCCTGCCTCCATTTCTCTTCCTGCTGATTTCTAAATTCTATCTGCCACTCATGTAATTTGGTTTTTTCTGCTTCAAATTCCTCTGCAGTATAGAATTGGGGTCTTTCAGGGGTGTTAGGTATCTCAATAATAGGGGTTAATCCCACCGATGACTGTGGGGGATATGCAATTCTTAATGTACTGGATTCTCCTATTTTTCTCTTTCCAAGTACCTTTTCTAATTGAGATACCCTATTTTCTAACTCAATTCTCCTTTTTACCTCTTGATTATATGCTTCTACCACTACTTCATATTTATTATGCATATCCATCATTTCCCTCTCTTCTCTTTCCGCAGTAGCCAGGGCAAATTTAGAATAATCCACATTCATGTGGGCTGCCTGTACATTTGAAGTGTCAGCAACTCTTCTTACAATGATACTCCCTGTCAATCCTAAATCATCAGGCTGTGACGAAGTAACCCTGGATCCTCTTCTCAGGGACCACATAACAAGGGCAGCTTGATCATTGCTGAATGCTGTACCCAAGAATTCCTCTTTATTTGGATCCTGGAGCCCTAAATTATTTGAAACAGAATTAAAAACTAATGCGTCAGCAATGTCCCAATTGGGCAATAATAAAACATTAGCATTTTTTACCATCTGTCTTCCCTCATCAGGGGTTATATTTTGGAACTCTTGAACCATTTGTTCTTTTATTAGACTTTGAATGGAGGCCTCATCCATTTCTAGATGTTCTGCTCTCATATTATTGCACCTTTGCTCAAAAATGTGCATGTTTACTCTCCACACAAACTGATGGAAAGCCCTAGATCTTACAAAATTGTTATCAGACAAAAAATGCTGACTGGCTTGTTCCAAAACAGGGTCCAATTCCCTTCCTCTGAAATCTGCTGTAGTTAATTCAAAACTTGGTACAGGGGGTTCCTGAGGGTTCCCTTCATCAATCTCTGCTTGTGTAACAAAAATTTCTCCTTGTGACCCCATTTGTTCGAATTGCTCACTGGTGATTTGTTCTTCCTCAACTCTTATTGGGGTTTGAGAAGGTGAGCCACTTTCATCAGGGGATTCTTCCTCCCTTATTATTCTTCTTCTTTTGGGGGAAGGTTCAGGGGGTCTTTCTTCTAGGACAGTGCTGGTGGATCCAACAATCTGTTTTTCTTTATGCACAACGGGCACCTGCTGTCGGACAATAGTATACCCTATTTTCTTCCGTACCACCAGTAGACCTACTCCAATGTTGGGAGTGAAACCCAATTTTCTCATAATTTCTCTGGCTTTATCTGGAAAAGAATTAATAAAATGTTGTTTCTTCTCATTCATTACCTCCATTATCTCAGAGAAATTACTCATGAGTTTATGTACTTTGTCTGCATTGTTCGCAGCATTACTAAGAGGACTGAAATTTTTATCAAAACAATTAATGAATTCCAAAACTTTTGAATAGACTCTCCATTTTTCTTTCTTTATTTCTTGCTCATGGAGAGAGTATTCATTTCTTATTATATCTTCTGGAAAATAGAATTCATGCTGGACTGGACGCAGCTTGATTCTCAATCTAAGGGCAGAGTTAAAGAAACCTTCTGCATCACAAAAATGAGAGTGAGACACTGCCATTTTGTATTGATCCAAAAATTTATGGAGGAAGACCCACCCTTCTTTAGTTATCACAAATTGGTGGGCTATAGTACAAGTAGGAAAAATTGATCCTGTCCCCCTTTTGTGCAAAAAGGCCTCCTCCACTCCTCCCAACTGCCACAAAAATTCAGCTATCCCTACCTTCAAGGGTACCTGATAGGGTAACACATGGGGTGTTCCTTTGAAACCATAGACCCTGATGACCGTTGAGACTGAATATGGGATAATATCTCCCCAATTATGTGAAACCTTTAGATTGTGGGTTTTGTCCATAGGCCTGATAAGGTGCATTAATGCCTTAGGGATTCTGGGATTGTCACTCAATAAGAGGCACCTTAGTTTGGAGGCAAAGTGCCTATCAAATCTAACGAAGCTAGCATTTTCTGCTTCCCAGGTCATGTCTGCACTCCATAATTAGATTGGTAGTGCTTCCCCTTCTTGTTCTCTATTTAAAACCATTTCTTTACCAAAATAAGTGGCCCCTTTAAAAAGAAACATATGCATCAATAAGGAATACTGACCCCAAACCTTTTCCACCTTGCCCTGTGCAATCCCCACCAATCCATGATGGATCTCATTTGCCAAGTAAGATGCAAAATCAAAAATTATTTCCACACCAAAAGAAGAGATTTGGGTGATCATATACATAAAGCTCACCGGAATAAAATCTTCTTCGCCCTCTCCGAAGACTCTGCACAGGGTCCTATATATCTCCACTGCCCTGGCATTAAAACATGATTTCTTGAAGGGCTCTTTAGAAGATGATGTTATGGTTGGGAGGCCTCCAATTCAGCCTATGTGGGCTTTCAGTGCACCCTGTCTAACTACATCCCTTTTGGATATATATTCTTTTTCTAAATCTATCAGATTAATGGGCACATGATACATGGTGAGGGGTCCCAGACTGAATACCTTCCTAATCTCCTCGGGACTGATGGTAACTAAAGCCTCACCATCTACTCTCCTCACTACCTTAGTGGCTTGGTCATAGTTTTTTGCTATGGCTTCAAGCAAGTCAAAATCCATAAACACGCTGGGAACAACAAGCTTCCCAAGATCAAAATTCCAAATGTTGGCATGAGGGGCATATAACTTTCTCTCTGCAAACCATTTCTTGAATAAACTCAAACCAGTCTGAGCAGTTTGAGCATCCCGGACCCAATTACCCTTATCATACAATCCATCAGCTACCCTAAGCCTAGGATTGAGTGAGGTTAACCTCTTAACTTGCACCGTTTCTACAGTGGACTCAGGAAGTAACTCAAGCAAATCATCATGCACATTTCTATCCAGGTAGTTTACTGCTCCTGTAAATCCCTTCTTAGGAGGCATCTTGGGCTATCGTCTTTAAAACTTAAAAGCTCACAAAGATGATGGCAGTTTTACTTACTTGAATTCTGTCTCAATTTTCCTTTGAATTCCTGCAAAATTTCAGCGAACAGATAACTTGACAATTTCTTATCAACCTTGGCACGCTTTTCTTTCAGTAATAGCTTCTGCACAAGAATGGCTTCAAATCTTTTCTCGCGTGAAATGAAACTGATGCAATCTCTCTGTATTATACTCTATTTTTTCTCACGGACGAAGCTTTCTTGTCTAATTAATACAGAGAGTGGCACTACATTTTTAGTTTACAACTGCGCTGTTGATCTTCAAAGATCCTACGATCATGCGGTACAAAGAGAACAACTAGGAGTTACACTTGCCATGTTAGTCATATTACCCAATGAGAGCTTGCCACGTACATAATTCTTTCTTTTGATGGCGCTTACCTTTAAACCCACTGACAACGGAGAACACGTGTCAGCATGTCGCTACCTTGTTATGCATAAAGAACAAGCACCTTGCCATAACGAGGTGGCGACAACCGTTGATCGGATCAAGAAATGATCGAAAGATACGCTACAGGGCTTCTTAAGAAAGAAGGCAGTGGGCCCATCTCGCTATGTCGCTGTAATTATCTTCCTTGCAACTCATCATAACGAGATAGCGAGCTCCGTTGATTCACTTTAAGCTGATGTTCCAGATTTCTTGTATATTTAGTCAGGTAAGCATTAATGAGAATCGGATCTCTGCATAGCTAGCACATGTCAAATTTTATCAGTCATCTGTCATTACACGTCATCATAGATCTTGCCCATCTTTTACCATTTTACAGGGCCTCTCTAACTCGCTAACGGTGAAGCACCTCAACTTTTCGATAGCGAGGTAGCGAGCTTCGGCACTTAAAAGGATTCCGTGCCAAAAAAAGCAAGGGGGTACCTAGTAATTACTTCCATTAATTAAAACTGATTCTGACAACAGTATTCATGACAGGTCATGCCACCTGGTGTAATTATGATACAAGCAAGATGCAATGTCATCATTTTAAGATTTTCACGTGGCCTCGCTACTTTGCTAACGGTGAAGTGCCTGAATTTTCTGATAGCGAAGTGGCGGAACTTCTGGAAAAATCAACATTCCGGCTCTGATGTCAGATATTCTAGTGGGTCCCTCTTCCCCTTTTTATGGCGAATTGCAAAGTGTACCTGCACAATAAAGTAATTAATAAACAAATCTCTGATCGCCGCACCTTCACTTCATGGTCCCACCGCTTAAAAACTCGACACTCGCTATCTCGCTATACTTAATGAGCATGCAACTTTCAATAGCGAGATAACGCCAGTGGTAGATCTAATCGGATCTGACAGTTGGGACAAACAGTAAGAAAGGTAACCCGAGAGAAACGAAAAGGAAAAAGGAAGCATATTCGCTTCTTTTGAATTTTGAAAATTTTCGCGCCCGACCATTTATAAATAGAGATGAATGTAAGGCTTACAAGGTGAATATTTCTTATAGATGGTTTATCCAAAACCTTGTACCTCACATAGACATAGAACATCTGACTTTTCTATGGTTTAACTGAAAAAATTTTTTACTGCAGAAAAAGTCAGACCAACATGATGAACGCACTTGAAGGGTCGACTTGGTGGGGTGACTCTATGAACAAACCTAAAGAGTTGACTTGGTGAGAGTACTTGGTGGGATGGCTTGATGAAAGGACTTAAAGAGTCGACTTGGTGAGAGTACTTGGTGGGGTGACTTGACAAATGCACTAGAAGAATCGACTTGGTTAGAGTACTTGGTGGGGCGACTTGATGAACGGACTCAAAGAGTTGACTTGGTGAGAGTACTTGGTGGCTCAACTTGATGAGCAAACTTAAAGAGTCAACATGGTGAGAGTGGGCCTAATGGGGCAAGGTGGTGAGTTGGACTAATGGGGTGAGTTGGTGGGGTGACTTGGCAAGTGGAATTAGAGAGCCAACGAGGTGAGGCAACTCGGCAAGTTGGTTCGTTGAGATGACATGTTGAGCAGACTTGGCGAGTCGACCTGGCGAGCAAACTTAAAGAGTCAACTTGGCAATGTACTCAAGTCGACTTGGCGACCTAATGAGCAGGCTCAAAGAGTCAACATGGTGAGGTGACTCATTGAGTCAACATGGTGAGGCGACTCATGGTGAGGAGCTATCCTTGAGGTGACTTGGTGAGCCGACCTGATGAGCTGACACGATGAGCGGGCTTAAAGAGGCGACGACTTTGTGGGGTAACTCGGCAAGCCAACTTATCGAGGCGAGATGGTGAGTCGACTTGGTGAGTTGACTTGGTGAGCGCACTTAAAGAGTCAACTTTGTGAGGTGACTCGATGAGTTAGCTCACTGATGCGACTTGGGCAGGCCGACCTGGTGAGCAAACTTAAAGAGTCGACTTGGACGGGCTGACCTGGTGAGCAAACTTAAAGAGTTGACTTGGCAACGTACTTGAACAACTGACTTGGTGAGCTGACATGGTGAGTGGGCTTAGAGAAGCACCTCAGTGGGGCAACTTAGTGAGTACACTTGCTGGGGCAAGGTGGTAAAATGACTAGGTGATTCGACTTGGTGAGCTGACTTAGCGAGCTGACTTGGTGAGCAAACTTAAGGGGTCGACTTGGTGAGGCAACCTAACTTGGGGAGCTGACATGGTGAGCGGTCTTAAAGAAGAGTTGACCTGGTGGGGCAACTTGGTAAGGTAAGATGGTAAGTCATCTTGGTGATCACGCACAAGTTTCAGTTCATGTATTGCCGAGCCGAATCAAGGTGTTACGCCTAGCTAGCCAGATTCGAGGTAGGGTAGCCGAAACGATCTGATTTGAGAATTTTCTTTATAAAAAGAGATCATGATAGGCCCCGTAAGGCAAAAAAGAATGAAATTTTGGGAGTTCAAAAAGAAATGTTACCTAGTTTTGGATCGCGCACAGGGCTCGTGTGATGTAGCATCGAGGTGCCCTGGGTGAGATGATTCGAGTGAAAAGTTGACAGTGGCATGAGTCGTGCAAAAAATTTAGAGGCCATTAAGGCTTGAGGCACTTCGAGTCAAGGTTGCCGAGGTGGGTCGAGTTGAAAACTTTGGGCATTAACCAAAAAGAAAATGTTAACCACTTTTGGATCATGTACATGGCTCGAGGCACTTTGGGACTTGACAAAAAAAAGAAAAATGAAAAAGTTACCTAGTTTTGGATCACGTAAGTGACTCGGGCCACTCAGAATCAAGGCGAGTGTGGTTACATGAGTCGAGCAAAAAAAAAAATGGAGGCAGTTAAGGCTCGAGGCAATTCGAGTCGGGGTAGCTGAGTCGATTCGAAGACTTTTGCCATTAGCCAAAAAAAGAGTTAATCGCTTTTGGATCACGTACATGACTTGGGGTGCATAGAATCAAGTCAAGCATGGTGACATGAGTGGCTCGAAAAAATTGCAGGAGATTAAGGCTCGAGGCGATTTGAGTCGGGGTTGCTGACACGATTCGGGTTGAAATCTTTGGGTGTTAACTAAAGAAGGAAGAAGTTAACCGCTTTTGGATCATGTACATGACTCGGGGCACCAAGTCGAGCATAGTGACATGAGTCCTACAAAAAAAATGGAGGCGGTTAAGGCTCGAGGCGATACGAGTCGGGGTTGCTGACACAATTTGGGTTGAAAACTTTGGGCGTTAACCCAAAAAAAGAGTTGACCGCCTTTGGATCATGCACATGACTTGGCACACTTAGAATCATATCAAGCATGGTGACATGAGTCATGCAAAAAAATTGGAGGCAGTTAAGGCTCGACGCGATTTGAGTTAGGGTTCGGGTAGTTGGGGCAATTCGTCTCAGGGTTGCCGACACGGTTCGAGTTGAAAACTTTGGGCATTAACCCAAAAAAAAATAAGTTGACCTCTTTTGGACCACGTACATGACTCGGGGCACTTAGAATCAAGTCGAGCATGGTGACATGGGTTGTCCAAAAAATTCGGAGGCGATTCGAGTTGGGGTAGCCAACTCGATTTGAGTTCAAAACTTTAGGCGTTAACCAAAAAAATAAGTTGACCGATTTTGGATCATGTACATGAGTCGTCTACCCTCGCAAAAATTACAAAACCCAGGGACCCGCCTAGAATTTGCAGTCGGAAGATTTTTCTGCCCTCATGAAAATTTACAAACCACACACACTCAAAATTTGGACTTGGAAGATTTTTTCGCCCTCACAGAATTTACAAACCACACCCGCTCAAAATTTGGCACTTGGAAATTACGAAACCTCACCCGCCCAGAATTTGGACTTGGAAGATTTTTTCGCCCTCACAGAAATTGCAACTTGACCCACATGGAAATTGCACTTGGAAGCCTTTTTTGCACTCGCGGAAATCACAAAACCCCAACCGCGGGGAATTTGGCACTTGGGAGATTTTTTCGCCCTTCCAAAAATCACAAATCCCACCAGCTCAGAATTTGGGACTCTGGATATTTTTTTCCCCCTTGTGGAAATTTTACAAAACTCGACTCGCCCAAAATTTGGCACTCGAGAGATTTTTCTGCCCTGGCAGAAATTTCAACATAACCCCTCCCTCCCGCCCGGAATTTGGCACTCGGGAGATTTTTCTGCCTTGGCGGAATTGCAAACCCCACCTACCAGGAATTTGGCAGCTGGGATATTTTGACGCCCTCGCCAAAATTACAAACCCTACCCACCCAAAATTTGGCACTTGGAAGATTTTCCCGCACTCACACAAATTGCAAACCCCACTCGCCGGGAATTTGGCACCTGAGAGATTGTTACGAGCTCGCAAGAAAAAACCTTGCAAACCCCACCCCCACCCAGAATTTGGCACTTGGGAGATTTTCTCACCCTCGCACAAATTAAAAACCCCACCTGCCTCAGAGTCAAAAAAATTTTACGAATCAAGGTGACAGAGGGCTGAATCTCAATGGATCGTGGCAGCAAGGCCACTCTGCCACTTACAATACCCCACCGCTTATTTAAGTCGTCTGCAAAAGATTCTTCTTGACGACCGCTTGAAATTAATATCCAAGGTTTCTCCAATGGGCTAGTGCACCGATCGGAGATGGCCAATGACACGGGCCCCTGGGAGTGCAAGAGCACCCCTACCGTAGGTCACGATGTAGCCAAAGAGAGATATGCACCGCATCTAGCGTAGATTCTAACTTAGAGGCGTTCAGTAATAATCTGACACACGGTAGCTTCACACCACTAGCTTTTCAACCAAGCACGATGACCAAATGTGTGAATCAATGGTTCCTCTCATGCTAAGTTGAATTACTATCGCGGCGTGGATCATCAGTAGGGTAAAACTAACCTGTCTCACAACGGTCTAAACCCAGCTCACGTTCCCTATTGGTGGGTGAACAATCCAACACTTGGTGAATTCTGCTTCACAATGATAGGAAGAGCCGACATCGAAGGATCAAAAAGCAACATCGGTATGAATTCTTGGTTGCCACAAGCTAGTTATCCCTTTGGTAACTTTTCTGATACCTCTAGCTTCAAATTTTGAAAGTCTAAAGGATCGATAGGCCACGCTTTCACAGTTTGTATTTGTACTAAAAATAAAAATCAAATGAGCTTTTACCCTTTTGTTCCACACGAGATTTTTTTTCTCGTTGAGCTCATCTTAGGACACCTACGTTATCTTTTAACAGATGTGCCACCCCAGCTAAACTCCCTACCTGACAATGTCTTCTGCCTGGATCGGCTCGCCTAGACGCACCTTAAGGCCAAAAAAAGGGGCATTGCCCTATCTCCACCTCATGAAATAAGTAAAATAATGTTAAAAGTAGTGGTATTTCACTTGCGCCTGAAAGCTCCCACTTATTCTACACCTCTCAAGTCATTCCACAAAGTTAGACTAGAGTCAAGCTCAACAGGGTCTTCTTTCCCCGCTGATTCTGCCAAGTCCGTTCCCTTGGCTGTGGTTTTGCCAGATAGTATATAGGGATAGTGGTAATCTTGTTACTCCATTCATGCACGTCACTAATTAGATGACAAGGCATTTGGCTACCTTAAGAGAGTCATAGTTACTCCCGCCATTTACTCGTGCTTGGTTGAATTTCTTCACTTTGACATTCAGAGCACTGGGTAGAAATCACATTGTGTTAGCATCCGCAGGGACCATCGCAATGCTTTGTTTTAATTAAATAGTTGGATTTCCCTTGTCCATACAAGTTCTGAGTCAACTATTTGTCACCTAGGGAAAGGCCTCCAAAGGGGGCATCTTGCGTCCGTCGCCCGATTGGCATGTGACGGCCCGCCCTCACCGTGGGAGCAGCTCGGGCAGGCTAACAACAGCCCACAAGTTCGGGGCACAGACCCCTAGGCCCAGCCCTCAGAGCCAATCCTTTTCCTGAAGTTACGGATCTATTTTGGTGACTTCCCTTACCTACATTGTTCTATTGACCAGAGGTTGTTCACCTTGGAGACCTGATGCGGTTATGAGGATGACTGGGCATGAACGGTACTTGGTCCTCCAGATTTTCAAGGGCTACCGAAGGCGCACTAGACACCGCGGGACGTGCGGTGCTCTTCCAGCCACTAGACCCTATCTTCGGTTGAACCAATTTCAGGGTGGACAGGCTATTAAAAAGAAAAGAAAACTCTTCCTAGGGCCCCCTTCGATATCTCCAAATTTCCTAACATTATCATCCGCCGCCACGTCCCGGTTCGGGAATATTAACCCAATTCCCTTTCGATGATCACACAAAGTGTGCCCTTGAAATAGGGCTTCCCCATCTCTTAGGATCGACTAACCTATGTCCAAGTGGTGTTCACATGGAACCTTTCCCCACTTCAGTCTTCAAAGTTCTCATTTAAATATTTGCTACTACCACCAAGATCTGCACTGGGGGCCGGTCCACCCAGGCTCACGCCCAAAGTTTTGCAATAACCCTCGCGTCCTCCTACTCATCAGAGCTTGACACTTGCCCCGACGGCCGAGTATAGGTTGTGCGCTTCAGCGCCATCCATTTTTGGGGCTAGTTGATTTGGCAGGTGAGTTGTTACACACTCCTTAGCGAATTTTGACTTCCATGACCACTGTCCTGCTGTCTTAATCAACCAACAACCTTTGTGGGATCTGGGTTAGCACGTGATTTGGCACCGTAACTTGGCTTTCAATTCATCCCACATCGCCAGTTCTGCTTACCAAAAATGGCCCACTTGGAGTTCACGATTTCATGGCGCGGCTCAATAGAGCAGCCGTGCCGACTTACCTATTTAAAGTTTGAGAATAGGTCGAGGGCATTACGCCCCCAATGCCTCTAATCATTTGCTTTACTCGATAAAACTCACACGTGAGCTCCAACTATCCTGAGGGAAACTTCGAAGGAAACCAGCTACTAGATGGTTTGATTAGTCTTTTGCCCCTATACCCAAGTTAGACAAACAATTTTCACGTCAGTATCGCTGCGGGCCTCCACCAGAGTTTCCTCTAGCTTCGCCCTGCTCAAGCATAGTTCACCATCTTTCGGGTCCTAACAAGTGTGCTCACACTCAAACCCTTTACAGAAGATCTAGGTCGGTCGACGGTGCACCCCTCAAGAGGGGATTTTTCTAGTAAGCTTCCTTGCACCTCGCGGGTTTTCCCAACCCGCCAACTCGCACACATGTTAGACGCCTTGGTCCGTGTTTCAAGATGGTTCGGATGGAAAGCCTGCTGGCCAGTACCACGAGTGCTTAGGTTCCTGAGAGCCCACTGTAAAGGTGCATGCTTTGCTCCTTGACTGCCACGATGGAAGTATTTGTGTGACCAGAAGGTTGCACTTGTGTCGCCATGATAGCCCGCGCTGGCACGTCCCCTGAACCGAGCGACAGACTAGCTCACACTGTTCTGCATCCAACCGGGGCACATCGCCGACCTCCATCCACTTCCCTCTTGGTAATTTCAAGCACTCTTTAACTCTCTTTTCAAAGTCCTTTTCATCTTTCCCTCGCGGTACTTGTTTGCTATCGGTCTCTCGCCCGTATTTAGGCTTCGACAAAATTTACCACCTGATTAGGGCTGCATTCCCAAACAACCCAACTCACAGATAGCGCCTCGAGGTGCGATAGGGTCCAGGCTCGACTGGGCTCTCACCCTCTCCGGTGCCCCCTTCCAAGGGACTTGGGCCTAGTCCGTCACCGAGGACGCTTCTATAGACTACAATTTGACAGGCGCGGCCATCGATTTTCATGCTGGGCTCTTCCTGGTTCGCTCGCCGTTACTAGGGGAATCCTGGTAAATTTATTTTCCTCCACTTATTGATATGCTTAAACTCAGCGGGTACTCACTTCTGACTTAGGGATGCGGTAGAGATGCAGCAATGCTCGCATTGCGGTGGGCCGCTGAGCCCAAAATAAAGTTCCTCACAAGGAATCGTTCGATCGGCGCAAACCAACGTCGGCCTTTGCGAGCCACCACTTGTCGTGATGGATCGACGGACCTTGTGCTCATTTCGGCCGATTGCATGCCACTTGCGGACATGGACGGCCATCTCCTCTCCTCCTTGGGGAGGGAAAAAATTTGTAGTGCGACGCCCAAGCAGACGTGCCCTTGGTCGAGGCCTCGGGAGCAACTTTCGTTCAAAGACTTGATGATTCACGAGATTCTACAATTCACACTAAGTATCGCATTTCGCTACATTCTTCATCATGGGGAGAGCCAAGATATCTATTGTCGAGAGTCATGATTTTGTTTTATATTTGTCTTTCGGCAACCCAAGTGTGCAAGGTGTTGGCTCACACTTTGTTCTTTGGATTTCTAAGGTGCGCGATGCACCTGTGTGTTGGGTGTTGACACATCTTGAACCCTGAGTACCCAATGGGTGCAATGAGGAACATTGTGGTGTGTCCCCGCCCCATTACCTCGCAAAGGTGGGAGGCGACACATGGGAGAGCCATATCAGCGGACGGGGCCCCTACCCTGCAAATCACATGAGTGCACCCATCCTAAACATAGAATGCTCCAAGCGACGAGTCAACACACCTGGGCAAGGCAACGAGGGGTTGCAAAAATCTCAACTTGCCACCGTCGAAACGACGGATCCCTAGCACAACACCGCGCACGCGATCGAACCATGAAATCTCAATGGGGGATGAGCCCCGAACCCCATGTGAACTGCAACTGAGAAAAGACCTCTGGCTCTAACGCGGACGTTGTTTGAAGGCACCGATCCTAATCTAGATTACATCCGAGAGTCTCTTCTTCGCCCCGCGGGGAATCCACGCTTTCAATCACGGGCATTCAATGTGACCCTCGACCTCGACAGCGCTGGACCCATAGCTTGGCCGTCCAGCACATCGCTGTAGGGCCGAGTGTCTACATGTCGTCGAGATTTTTGGGGTAGGGAGGAGGCCAGCTCCATCCCCTACACGATTCAAGGTCTCAAACTAATAATGATCCTACCGCAGGTTCACCTACGGTAACCTTGTTATGACTTCTCCTTCCTCTAAATGATAAGGTTCAGTGAACTTCTCACAACATCGCTGATAGGAACTGCCATCGTCTCTACGATCTGAATACTTCACCAGATCATTCAATCGATATGAGCAATGGGCGCTATGTACAAAGGGCAGGGATGTAGTCAACATGAGCTAATGACTCACGCTTACTAGGAATTCCTCGTTGAAGATCAATAATTGCAATGGTCTATCCCCATCACGATGCAATTTGGCAAGATTTCCCAAACCTTTCGAGCCAGGGAGAGAAACTCTTTGGTTGCATCAGTGTAGCGCACATGTGGCCCAAAACATCTAAGGGCATCACAGACCTGTTATTGCCTCAAACTTCCATGGCCTAGGAGGCCATAGTCCCTCTAAGAAGCTGGCCGCGAAGGGGAACCTCAGCGTAGCTAGTTAGCAGGCTGAGGTTTCGTTCGTTAACGGAATTAACCAGACAAATCACTCAACCAACTAAGAATGGCCATGCACCACCACCCATAGAATCAAGAAAGAGCTCTCAATCTGTCAATCCTTACTATGTCTAGACCTGGTAAGTTTCCCTGTGTTGAGTCAAATTAAGCCGCAAGCTCCACTCCTGGTGGTGCCCTTTCGTCAATTCCTTTAATGAAAACATCCTTGGAGAATGCTTTCGCAGTGGTTCATCTTCCATAAATCAAAGAATTTCACCTCTGACAATGAAATACGAATGCCCCCGATAGTCCCTATTAATCATTACTCTGGTCCCGAAGGCCAATGGAAGAGGACCAGACTCCTATCACGTTATTCCATGCTAATGTATTCAGATTGTAGGCTTGCTTTGAGCACTCTAATTTTTTCAAAATAATGGCGCCAAAACTGTGACCTAGCCAATTAAGGCCAGGAACACGCTGTCGGCAGAAGGGATGTGAGGGCCAGTGCACACCTAGAAGGCATACCGACCGTGACGACCCAAGGTCCAACTACGAGCTTTTTAACTGGAACAACCTAAATATATGCTATTGGAGCTAGAATTACTGTGGCTGCTAGCACCAGACTTGCCCTCCAATGGATCCTTGTTAAGGGATTTAGATTGTACTCATTCCAATTACAAGACTCGATGAGCCTAGTATTGTTATTTATTGTCACTACCTCCCCATGTCAGGATTGGGTAATTTGTGCGCCTGCTGCCTTCCTTGGATGTGGTAGCTGTTTCTAAGGCTCCCTCTCTAGAATCGAACCCTAATTCTTTGTCACCTGTCACCACCATGGTAGGCCTCTATCTTACAATCGAAACTTGATAGGGCAGAAATTTGAATGAAGCGTCACCAACACAAAGGCCGTGCGATCCGTTGAGTTATCATGAATCACCGGAATAGAGTGCGAGCCCGCGCCAACATTTTATCTAATAAATGTATCCCTTCCAAGAGTCGAGATTTGGTGCATGTATTAGCTATAGAATTACTACGGTTATCTGAGTAGAAAAGTACCATCAAAGAAACTATAACTAATTTAATGAGCCATCTACAGTTTCATAGTTTGAAATAGTTCATACTTAGACATGCATGGCTTAATCTTTGAGACAAGAATATGACTACTAGTAGGATCGACCAGGTAGCTTCTAACAATGAGGGGACCCCCAAGACCTGCTATAGCCAAGGGATGCCTGCCGCGATGGGAAACACATATTTTCATTCGCTCTATCGTGCATCCAAACATAATCTGCCGCACAAGCAACAAGAATGACATTCACAGCACATGCAGGACTCGCAACACTCAAAGATTTCACACAAGAGGAAAGTGTCCCATTGTCAACCGAAGAGGGCCAAATAGGGAGCCTTGGTTCATAGGAACTTGGGAATAACATCTTGTATGGAACCCTTTACCCTCGAACTCGCTGTCACCACTACTCAAAAAGAAGCCTCGAGTCTGTACGAGATGGCACCGTGCACGTAGCCACCTCAATTGTAAGGCCACTCAGAGACATCCATTTCCTAGGCATATGCCTCCTACATGCCTGTTGAGGTGCACCTGCACAAAAAAAATCCTTCTCGATTACAACAAACATTTTCCCATGATGAAGAGCTGGTTTTTGAAGTGCCAACGGAGACCACTGTGCTAAAGGGTGAAGGGTCGTGCGAGTCAAAAACATGGCTAGTTATGCAATTAGCGGGGGCATCACTGTGCATGCGACTACCTCAATTATAAGGCCACTCAAGGGCATCGTGTATAACACCCCCTCCATAGATTTATAGGTGATGAGAGCCCGCCCGCATACACAAACATGTCTAAGCTTAGGCAAATATCTCCTTTCCCAGCATAGCCTTGCTAACTGTTCCCCGTGACACGTGATCTGCTAGTGTAGGTACAAAAAAGTTCCTACGGGTGGAAACTCACACTAGCATTGTTGAACAAGCTTCAATCTCATGCACATGCACATACCGAAGAACTACACCGTGAGGGAACCACCCATGAGTACCCACATCTCGACAAAAAGCATTCGTGTGATTTCTTCCCCTAGACAGACACGTTGGGCCTGCACTTGTTGGAGCATTGCAAAGATGAGCACTCTGGTTCATAGGAGCATAAGAAGAACATCTTGTACGAAACTTGTTCCCCCAAAATTCTTGAATCACAAATGCTCGCAGCAGAGTCGTAATGCAAAAATGTACACCATGCACACTACCGAGTAAGAACACTCAGAGACATCCATTTCCTAGGCATATGCCCCCTACACGCTTTTTGGTGCACTCCGTACAAAAGGCAATACTTCAACAAGCCCTCCTAGAATTTTGCATCGTAAGAGAGTTGAAACGCCTTGGGGTTTTTGTCCACACAATGCAAACACCGAACACTCTCTTTAGGGGGGAGCTGAAGAAGAGTATCTCCCATAGAACCCATGAGCCACAGTCGTTCGGATCGCACAGGGTAGGATAGGGCATGGAGAGTTTCCGCATCCAAAATAAAATTATTAGTAATACTCTACGCTTCTACTGGCCCAGACAACAAAGGCTGTCATGACAATGCCATGCACCTCTGTAGGATGAGACAGTGAAGAGACGAGCACACACCAAGAATGCACTAGCGAATAAATTATGCGGCAACCAAACCTTTCACCGACCCCCCTCTCAATCTTAAGGCTCTACCAATTGGCAAAAAATTAGGGTGGAGAGTGGACGCTCGATGAAATTGGGGACATCGAGCAATGCACCCGTGCAACCATCTCTTTCCTTCTTGCCGTCCGGGCAGGATAAAAATGCAATGATAGAATGTGCCAATGAGATGGAGCCCTTGGCTAAAAGATACAACTCCATACACACTCAGTAACAAGCATATCTTAGAATCGAACACCAAATGTGTAGTGTGTTGCAAGCCGTGTAGACACCTACATATAGGGTATATCCAACAAAACAAAGTGACAAGTACATCCCACCAGCTTTGCCATTGCAATTACCGAATGGGATATACTCACCACCACAGATTAATGACCATCATTACCATCTCAGAATAGATACAAGCACATCGAGCTTCATCCGATCAACTGGATGAAATTCACCTTGAAGGGGCCCAATCCAAAAGTTCCAGAGGTCATCTCCTGGAACTCTCAAGAACAAGGCCCATCTTACATGCAAACTCTACTACTGTGCAAACATAGGTTGCAATTAAAGAGAAATTTCAAGGCCGTCACAATGGCCCGAGGCCAATGCTCTGACTAAGTCAATTTTCTCTTGCAATCACCATGCCACCATTCACAGAGAGATCTCCCCATTCACTTGTGATGTGACGCACAATCCAAGTGCTAGACGTGAGATCGCCCTTGAAAGGCCACTTTCTAAGGCATCCCCCAATGACACATTGGAATGACAACCACTGTCAAAATATTCCCAATGTTGTGCCAATCAAGTTAGCATAGAGGCGTCCTTAGGGAGCTCCTGTATAGCAATCGGGATGTGCTTTCATACCCATCTCTCACAAAGACCAATGTTAGCTGTGAACAAATTTGGAATCCAAGGGCTCGCATCCATCGATATCGTTGGCACTGGGTCTATATACAAAGCCCATAGAGAGGTTCCAAGAAGGCAAGCCCCCCCTGCTCGCTCACATAAACATCCCAAATTCTAGACACAAGCTCTTGCCCTTAGCATCACTCTCCAAATCACCGTAATGACACATTGGAATGACAACCGTTGTCGAAAAACTCTTGAAATTGTGGCAATGGAGTGAGAAAGAAGAGCAACTTTGGAGAGAGGTGCCTAGTAAACAGGCTGGTCCTTCATTCCGCTCTTATATATAGATTTGATGTCACTTATTTCATTTGGAATTCGAGGCTGCATTCATCCTTGCCCACATGAGCAATGGCTCTTCTGATTGAATGGCCACGGGGAGCTTTTGATAACAAAGGCTCCCTTGTCACTCGTGATGCGCAGCCCATCTGCTAGACGACAGCTTGCCCTTCAGATCGTTGCCCAGGCAACCACCACAATGGCAACATTGGAATGACAACCACTACTGAACCATTCTAAAAATTTATGCGCCAAAGAAGTTGTTGCGAAGAGAATGACTCTGGGGAGAGAGCACTCGCATAGCAAAATCGGGATGGCTTCATGACCCTTCCAATAGAAATGATGCTGGTGCCAATATTCAAAATCCAAATAACATGTCTTTGTTGAACACCAGCACCGATTCTATTGGGGAGGGTTGCCTAGAGCTTTTATTATCAAATCCTCCCATTGTAGCTGCGATAGGCATGCAAAATTTTTTGCTAAAGCGCTAAGTACCCACCTCATGGCTAGAGACAAGGGCTCACCATTAGATCAACTTTGAAATTGCAAAACAGACGTGGTGTAGAATGGCAACTGCTGCAGAGTCTCTTCCATAATTGCGTCGGTTGAGTGATTGAAGAAGGTGATCTAAGAGAGGGTCCAAGCGTAGGAATTCATTGGGGGATTCATGCCAATGGCATAAATTTATGCAATACCTGAGCAACACCAGACGGAGGTGCTAGACAAGGGCTCCCATTTTAGATCGAGTTTTAAAATCACCAAGAAGACGCAGTGAGGGCTGGCAAGCACTGCCAAACCTTTTTCTGAAATTGCGCTAGCTGGGTGACAAGAAAACATGATCTAAAGGAGAGTCCAAGAATAGCACCCTTGAGGGTAGGCTTCATGCCCCTCTAATTGATTCAACGTCGACATCCACCATTTCAAAATCTGACATATTTATCCACCCTGACAGCGGCATTGAATCAATGAGGGGGGCATGGGAGAGGCTTGCAGAAACCACCTCTCCCATTGTATCCATGATAGGCATGCAAACAATTTTTCTAGAGTGCCAAAGCACCCACCTCATGGCTATAGACAAGGGCTCACCATTAGATCAACCTCAAAATCGCAGAACAGACGCGGTGTAGAATGGAAACCACTGCCAAGTCTCTTCCATAATTGCGTCGATCGAGTGATCGAAGAAGGTGATCTAAGAGAGGGTCCAAGCATAGGCATTCATTGGGGGATTTTTGCTGATGGCATAAATTTATGCAATACCTGAGCAACACCGGACGGAGGTGCTAGACAAGGGCTCCCATTTTAGATCAAGTTTTAAAATTACCAAGTAGATGCGGTGAGGACTGGCAACCGCTGCCAAACCTCTTTCCAAAATTGCGCCAGCTGAGTGACAAGAAAACATGATCTAAAGGAGAGTCCAGGTATAGCACCCATGAGGGTGGGCTTCATACCCCTCTAATTGATTCAACGTTGGCGTCCACCATTTCAAAATCCAACATATCCATCCACCCTGACAGCAGTGTTGAATCAATGAGGGGGGCATGGGAGAGGCTCATGGCAACCACCTCTCCCATTGTAGCCATGATAGGCACACAAAAAAATTTTCTAGAGCACCAAGCACCCACCTCATGGCTATAGACAAGGGCTCGCCATTAGATCAACTTCAAAATCGCATAACAGATGCGGTGTAGAATGGAAACCGCTGCCAAGTCTCTTCTATAATTGCATCAGTCAAGTGATCGAAGAAGGTGATCTAAGAGAGGGTCCAAGCGTAGGCATTCATTTGGGGATTCACACCGATGGCATAAATTTATCCAATACTCGAGCAACACCGGACGGAGGTGCTAGACGAGGGCTCCTATTTTAGATCAAGTTTTAAAATATCCAAGTAGACGCGGTGAGGGCTGGCAACCGCTGCCAAACCTTTTTTCAAAATTGCGCCAGCTGAGTGACAAGAAAACATGATCTAAAGGAGAGTCCAAGAATAGCACCCTCAAGGGTGGGCTTCATGCCCCTCTAATTGATTCAACGTCGGCGTCCACCGTTTCAAAATCTGACATATCCATCTGCCCATACAGTGATGTTGAATCAATGAGGGGGGCACGGGAGAGGCTCGCGGCAATAACCTCTCCCATTGTAGCCGCGATAGGCACGTAAATTTTTTTTCTAGAGTGCCAAGCACCCACCTCATGGCTATAGACAAGGGCTAGCCATTAGATCAACTTCAAAATTGCAGACCAGATGCAGTGTAGAATGGCAACCGCTACCAAGTCTCTTCTGTAATTGCATCGGTTGAGTGATTGAAGAAGGTGATCTAAGAGAGAGTCCAAGCATAGGCATTCATTGGGGGATTCATGCCGATGGCATAAATTTATGCAATACCAGAGCAACACTGGACGGAGGTGCTAGACGAGGTCTCCCATTTTAGATCAAGTTTTGAAATCACCAAGTAGACGCGGTGAGGGTTGGCAAGTGCTGCCAAACCTTTCTCCGAAATTGTGCCAGCTGAGTGATAAGAAAACATGATCTAAAGGAGTGTCCAGGAATAGCACCCTCGAGGGTGGGCTTCATGCCCCTCTAATTGATTCAACATTAGCATCCACCATTTCAAAATCTGACATATCCATCCGCCTTGATAGCAGCGTTGAATCAATGAGGGGGGGCACAGGAGAGGCTCGGGCAACCACCTCTCCCATTGTAGCTGTGATAGGTACCCAAAAATTTTTGCTAGAGCACCAAGCACCCACCTCATGGCTAGAGACAAGGGCTCGCCATTAGATCAACTTTGAAATCGCAGAAAAGACGCGGTGTAGAATGGCAACCGCTACCAAGTCTCTTCCATAATTGCATCGGTCGAGTTATCGAAGAAGCTAATCTAAGAGAGGTTCCAAGCGAAGGAATTCGTTGGGGGATTCACAATAATGGCATAAATTTATGCAATACTTGAGCAAAAATAGATGGAGGTGCTAGAAGAGGGCTCCCATTTTAGATCGAGTTTTAAAATCACCAAGTAGATGCGATGAGGGTTGGCAACCGCTGCCAAACCTTTTTCCAAAATTGCGCCAGTTGAGTGACAAGAAACACATGATCTAAAGGAGAGTCCAAGAATAGCACCCTCCAGGGTGGGCTTCATGCCCCTCTAATTTATTCAACGTCAACATCCACCATTTCAAAATCTAACATATCCATCCACACTGACAGTGGCGTTGAATCAATGAGCGTGGCACAGGAGAGGCTCGTGGCAACCACCACTCCCATTGTAGCTGTGATAGGCATGCAAAAAAATTTTGCTAGAGCGCCAAGCACCCAAGCGTAGCCATTCGTAGGGGGATTCATGTCGATGGCATAAATTTATTGAATACCCAAGCAACACCGGACGAAGGTGCTAGACGAGGGCTCTCGTTTTAGATCGAGTTTTAAAATCACCAAGTAGACGCGATGAGGGCTGGCAACCGCTGCCAAACCTTTTTTTGAAATTGTGCTAGCTAAGTGACAAGAAGAAATAATCTAAAGGAGAGTCAAGGAATAACACATCGAGGGTGGGCTTCATGCCCCTCTAATTGATTCAATGTCGGAATCCACCGTTTCAAAAACTAACATATCCATCCACCTTGACACCGGCATTGAATCAATGAGAGGGGCACAGGAGAGGCTCGCGGCAACCACCTCTCCTATATAAGCTATTAGTGCAAGGCTTGCTCTGCATTAGAAATTTGCGAACACACCAACAACTGCCTTAAAAATCCAAATCCTTGAAAATTCTGACCAAACAGCCATTCACAACGCAATTTTTTATGAGGTTAGCAGAGGAGCAAAAGATTTTCATCGGTTAGGAGATGTGAGTTCATGGAGCCAAGGGACTGAAATGGTCATCAAGCTCATCCGATCAACTGGATGAATTTCACCTTGAAGGGGCCCAATCCAAAAGTTCTGGAGGTCATCTCCTGGAACTCTCAAGAACAAGGCCCATCTTACATGCAAACTCTGCTACTGCGCAAACATAGGACTCAATTAAAGAGAAATTGTGAGGCCGTCCTAATGGCCCGAGGCCAATGCTCTGACTAAGTCAATTTTCTCTTGCAATCACCATGCCACCGTTCATAGAGAGATCTCCCCATTCACTTGTGACGTGATGCACAATCCAAGTGCTAGACACGAGCTCGCCCTTGAAAGAAAGACCACTTTCCAAGTCATCCCCCGATGACACATTGGAACGACAACCACTGTCGAGCCATTCCCAATGCTGTGCCGATCAAGTTGGCACAGAGGCAACCTTAGGGAGCTCCCACATAGCAATCAAGTTGTGCTTTCGTACCCATCTCTCAAAAAAACCAATGTTAGCTATGAACAAATTTAGAATCCAAGGCTCGTATCCATCGATATCATCAGCGCTTCGTCTATATATTCAAAGGCCACGGAGAGGTTCCGATAAGAGAAGCTCCTCTGCTCGCCCACACAAACATCCCAAATGCTAGACACAAGCTCCTGCCCTTAGCATTGCTCTCTAGATCACCGCAATGACACATTGGAATGACAACCGCTGTCAAACAACTCCTGAATTTGTGCCGATGGAGTGAGAAAGAAGAGCAACTTTGGGGAGCCGTGCATAGCAAATGGGCTGTTGCTTCATTCCGCTCTTATATATAGATCTGATGTCGCTGATTTCATTTGGAATCCGAGGCTGCATTTGTCCTTGCTCACACAAGAAATGGCTCTTTTCATAGAATGGCCATGGGGAGCTTTCGATTACAAAGGCTCCCTTGTCACTCGTGATGCGCAACCCAACTGCTAGATGATGGCTTGCCCTTTAGATCGCTGCCCATGCAAACACCACAATGGCACCATTGGAACGACAACCACTACCGAACCATTCCAAATTTTTTTTTGCCAAAGAAGTTGTTGCAAAGAGAACCACTCTGGGGAGAGAGCCATCGCATAGCAAAATCGGGATGGCTTCATGGCCCTCCCATTAGAAATGATGCTGGTGCCAATATTCCAAATCTGAATAACGTGTCTTTCTCGAACACCACCACTAATTCTATTGGGGAGGGTCACGGAGAGCTTTTTTTATCAAAGCTCCAATTGTAGCTATGATAGGCACAAAAAAAATTACTGGAGCGCCAAGAACCAACCTCATGGGTAGACAAGGGCTCGGCATTAGATCAACTTCAAAATCGCTAAACAGACGCGCTATAGAATGGCAACTGATGCCAAGTCTCTTCTGTAATTGCATCAGTCGAGTGATACAAGAAGGTGATCTAAGAGAGAGTTCAAGGCTAGGCATTCATTGGGGGATTCACGCTGATAGCAAAAATTCATGCAATACCCGAGCAACACTGGACAAAGGTGCTAGAGGAGGGCTCCCATTTTAGATCAAGTTTTAAAATCACCAAGTAGACGCAGTGAGGGCTGGCAACCACTGCCAAACCTTTTTCGAAATTGCGCCAGTTGAGTGACAAGAAAAAATGATCTAAAGGAGAGTCGAGGAATAGCACCTCGAGGGTGGGCTTCATGCCCCTCCAATTGATTCAATGTCGGCATCCACCATTTCAAAATCTGACATTTCCATCCACCTTGACACTGGTGTTGAATCGTTGAAAATTCTGACCAAACAGCCATCCATGAACCAATTTTTTATGAGGTCATCTAAGGAGAAAAAGATTGTCATCGGTTAGGAGATGTGAATTCATGGAGCGAAGGGACTAAAATGGTCATCGAGCACATCCGATCAACTGGATGAATTCCAGCTTGAAGGGGCCCAATCCAAAAGTTCCAGAGGTCATCTCCTAGAACTCTCAAGAACAAGGCCTATCTTACTTGCAAACTCTGCTACTACACAAACATAGGTTGCAATTATAGAGAAATTGCAAGGCCATCATAGTGGCCCGAGGCCAATGCTCTGACTAAGTTAATTTTCTCTTTTAATCACCATGCCGCCGTTCAGAGAGAGATCCCCCCATTCACTTGTGACGCGATGCACAATCCAAGTGATAGATGCGAGCTCGCCCTTGAAAGGCCACTTTTCAAGACATCCCTCGATGACACATTAGAACGACAACCACTGTCGAACCATTCCCAATGTTGTGTCGATTGAGTTGGCACAAAGGCAACCTTAGGGAGCTCCCGCATAGCAATTGAGATGTGCTTTCGTACCCATCTCTCACAAAAACCAATATTAGCTGTGAACAAATTTAGAATCCAAGGCTCATATCCATCGATATTATCGGCACTGGGTCTATATATTCAAAGGCCATGGAGAGGTTCTGATAAGAGAAGCTCCCCTGCTCGCTCGCACAAACATCCCAAATGCTAGACATAAGCTCCCGACCTTAGCATCGCTCTCCAGATCACTGCAATGACACATTGGAATGACAACCACTGTCGAAAAACTCCTGAATTTTTGCTGATGGAGTGAGAAAGATAAGCAACTTTGGGGAGCCGCACATAGCAAACGGGCTGCTACTTCATTCCGCTCTTATATATAGATCCGATGTCATTGATTTCATTTGGAATCTGAGGCTACATTCATCCTTCCTCACAAAAGCAATGGCTCTTCTCATCGAATGGTCATGGGGAGCTTTTGATTCCAAAGGCTACCTTGTCACCCGTGATGTGCAGCCCAACTGCTAGACAACAGCTCACCCTTCAGATCGCTGCCCAGGCAACCACCACAACGGCACCATTGGAATGAAAACTGCTGCCGAACCATTGTAAAAAATTTTTGCCAAAGAAGTTGTTGCAAAGAGAATGACTCTGGGGAGAGAGCCCTCGCATAGTAAAATTGGGATGGCTTCACAGCCCTCCCAATAGAAATGTTGCTAGTGCCAATATTCCAAATCCGAATAACATGTCTTTCTCGAACACCAACACCGATTCTACTGGGGAGGGTCACAAAGAGCTTTTGTTATCAAAGCTCCCATTGTAGCCATGATAGGCACACAAAAAATTGCTAGAGTGCCAAGCACCCACCTCATGGCTAGACAAGGGCTTGCCATTAGATCAACTTCAAAATCGCTGAATAGACACGCTGTAGAATGGAAACCACTGCCAAGTCTCTTCTGTAATTGCGTCGGTCGAGTGATCGAAGAAGGTGATCTAAGAGACAGTCCAAGGGTAGGCATTTGTTGGGGAATCCGCGCCGATAGAAAAAATTTATGCAATACCTGAGCAACACCGGAGATTTTCATCGGTTAGGAGATGGGAATTCATGGAGGCAAGGTAGTGAAATGGCCACCTTTTGGAGATCAGGCAAAACAACTCAGCTCGGGTGGAACAACTCGGGTAGGACAACTCGACAATACCATTTGCCTCGGTGCCTTTTTTGAGGTTTACTTGAGAGGAGCGGACACAATGTCAACCTTGATCGTCTAGGAGTCTGAGTAGGATGGCATGGTAACAATGGCTCAGCATTTGGCATGTCTATGGCAGCTGGATGGGATTTGAATTCATGGAGCCAAGGGAGTGAAATGGTCATCGAGCACATCCTGATCAACTGGATGAATTTCACCTTGAAGGGACCCAATCCAAAAGTTCCAGAGGTCATCTCTTGGAACTGTCAAGAACAAAGGCCAATCTTACATGCAAACTCTACTACTGTGCAAACATAGGTTGCAATTATAGAGAAATTGCAAGGCCATCACAATGGCCCGAGTCCAATGCTCTGACTACTAAGTCAATTTTCTCTTGCAATCCCCATGCCGCTGTTCACAGAGAGATCTCCACATTCACTTGTGATGACGCACAATCCAAGTGCTAGACATGAGCTTTCCCTTGAAAGGCCATGTTCCAAGACATCCTGATGACACATTGGAATGACAACTGCTATCGAACCATTCCCAATGTTGTGCTGATCGAGTTGGCACAGAGGCGATCTTAGGGAGCTCCCGCATATCGATCGGGAAGTGCTTTTGTACCCATCTCTCACAAAAACCAATGTTAGCTGAACAATTTTAGAATCCAAGGCTCGTATCCATTGATATCATTGACACTGGGTCTATATTCAAAGGCCCTAAAGAGGTTTCGATAAGAGAAGCTCCCCTGCTCGCTTGCACAAACATCCCCAAATGCTAGACGCAAGCTCCCACCCTTAGCATCGCTCTCCAGATCACTGTAATGACACATTGGAATGACAACTGTTGTTGAACAACTCTAGAATTTGTGCTAATGGAGTGAGAAAGAAGAGCCAGATCAGGTCGATGAAAATGGCTAAGCTAGATTGGGTCAGCCAGCATGGCTCGGCCACCATTTTTCGCCGAGAGCTTTCGATATTAAAGCTCCCATGTAGCTGCGATAAGTACACCATGACAAATTGCTAGAGCGCTGAGCACCCATAGCAAATTGCCATTATACCAAGCAATGCTGGAGTGCTAGACAAGGGCTCACATTTAGATCAAGTTTTAAAATCACCAAAAAGACATGCCATGGATCGACAACCGCTGCCTCACCTTTTCCAAAATTAAGTCATCGAAAAACATGATCTAAAGGAGAGCTGAGGAAAAACACTGAGATCGCTTCATGCCCCTTTCATTGATTCAACATCAGCATACACCATTTGGAAACCCAACAATCTGATCCGCCTAGACACTAATGTTGAATCAATGAAAGGGGCATGGGAGAGGCTCGCGGCAATAACCTCTCCTATATAATCTATTAGTGCGAGGCTTGCTCTGCATTAGAAATTTTTGATAGCATGGAAAACTCCCTTAAAAATCCAATTCAATGAAAAATGTGACCAAACAGCAATCCACAACACCATTTTTGGAGCTCAACCAGATCGGGTCGGCCAGCATGGCTCACCTAGATGGGGTCAACCAGAATGGCTTGCCCAGATCGGGTTGGCCAGCATGGCTCGCCTAGATCGGCTCGGCCAGCATGGCACACCTAGATCAAGTCGGCCAGAATGGCTCGCCCAGATTGGCTCAGCCAGCATGGCTTGGCCAGAATGGCTCAGCCAAATCAGGTCAGCCAGCATGGTGACTTGGTGACTTGGTGAGAGTACTTGGAACTGTCAAGAATAAAGGCCAATCTTACATGCAAACACTGCTACTGCGCAAACATAGGTTGCAATTATAGAGAAATTGCAAGGCCGTCACAATGGCCCGAGGCCAATGCTCCAACTACTAAGTCAATTTTCTCTTGCAATCGTGATGCCACCATTCACAGAGAGATCTCCCCATTCACTTGTGATGACACACAATCCAAGTGCTAGATGCGAGCTCACCCTTGAAAGGCCGCATTCCAAGACATCCCGATGACACATTGGAATGACAACTGCTGTCAAACAAACATCCCAAATGCTAGACATAAGCTCCCACCCTTAGCATCGCTCTCCAGATCACTGCAATGACACATTGGAATGACAACCGCTGTCGAAAAACTCCCAAATTTGTCCCGATGGAGTGAGAAAGAAGAGCTAGACTAGGTCGACGAAAATAGCTAAGCCAGATCAGGTCGGCCAGCATGGCTTGACAACCATTTTTCACCGAGAGCTTTCGATATTAAAGCTCCCATGTAGCCGCAAAAAGTACACCATGACAAATTGCTAGAGCGCCGAGTACCCATAGAAAATTGCCATTATACCAAGCAATGTCGGAGTGCTAGACAAGGGCTCACATTTAGATCATGTTTTAAAATCACCAAAAAGACACGCAATGGATTGGCAACTGCTGCCTCACCTTTTCCAAAATTGAGTCATCAAAAAACATGATCTAAAGGAGAGCCAAGGAAGATCATTGAGATCACTTCATGCCCCTTTCATTGATTCAACATCAGCATACACCATTTGAAAACCCAACAATTTGATCCACCTAGACACCAATGTTGAATCAATGAAAGGGGCATGGGAGAGGCCCATGGCAACAACCTCTCCTATATAAGCTATTAGTGTGAGGCTCGCTCTGCATTAGAAATCTACAATAGCACAAACAACTCCCTTAAAAATCCAATTCAATGAAAAATGTGACCAAACATCCATCCACGACACCTTTTTTGGAGCTCGGCCAAATCGGGTCGGCCAGCATGGCTTGCCCAAATTGGCTCGGCCAGCATGGCTCAGCCAGAATGGCTCGCCCAGATCGGTTCGGCCAGCATGGCTCACCCAAATCGGGTTGGCCAGCATGGATCAGCCAGCATGGCTTGCCCAGATTGGGTTAGCTAGAATGGCTCGCCCAGATCAGCTCAGCCAGCATGGCTCGGCCAGATCGGGTTGGCCAGCATGGCTCGCCCAGATCGGCTCGGCCAGGCTGGCTTGCCCACCATTTTTCAAGCACACTACCTCCCCTATATAATCTATTAGTGCAAGGCTTAATCTACATCAAAAATGTACATTCAGTGCACAAGTACCTTAAAACCCAATTCAATGAAAAATGTGACCGAATAGCCATCCACGACCCCATTTTTGATGAGGCTGTCAACGGAGACAAAGATTGGCATTGATTAGGCGATTTGATTGCATCAGTCAGGGGTTAAATTGATCAAATTTTGGAGACCAACTAGAATGGCTCGACGACCATTTTATATCAGAAGCTACCTGATTTGAGAATTATGACTCAACTAGAATGGCTCGGGTACCCATTTTACGAACTTAAAGAGTCAACTTGGTGGGCCGACCTAGCAGGGTGACTTGATGAACAAACTTAAATAGTCGACTTGGTGAGAGTACTTGGTGGGCCGACCTGGCAAGGTAACTTGATGAATGAACTTAAAGAGTCAACTTGGTGAGAGTACTTGGTGGGCTGACCTGGTCACGTGACTTGATGAACGAACTTAAAGATTCAACTTGGTGGGCTGAATTGGCTGGGTGACTTGATGAAAAAACTTAAAGAGTCAACTTGGTGGGTCGAACTAGCGGGGTGACTTAGTGAGAGTACTTGGTAGGCTGACTTGGCAGGGTGACTCGATGAATGAACTTAGAGAGTCGACTTTGCGAGATTGCTTGGTGGGTCGAACTGGCGGGGTGACTTGATGAACGAACTTAAAGAGTCAACTTGGTGAGAGAACTTGGTGGGTCGAGCTGGCGGGGTGAATTGATGAACGAACCTAAAGAGTCAACTTTGTGAGAGTACTTGGTGGGCCGACCTGGCGGGGTGACTTGATGACAGAACTTAAAGGGTCGACTTGGTGAGAGTACTTGGTGGGCCGACCTAGCAGAGCAACTTGATGAATGAACTTAGAGAGTCGACTTTGTTAGAGTACTTGGTGGGGTGACTTGATGAACAAACCAAAAGAGTCGACCTGGTGAGAGTACTTGGTGGGCTGACCTGGCGAGGTGACTTGATGAGTAAACTTAAAGAGTCGACTTGGTGAGAGTACTTGGTGGGGTGACCTGGCGGGGTGAATTGATGAACAAACTTAAAGAGTCAACCTTGTTGGCTGACTTGGCAGAGTGACTTCATGAACGAACTTAAAGAGTCCACTTGGTGGGCCGACCTGGCAGAGTGACTTGATGAACGAGCTTAAAGAGTCAACTTGGTGAGAGTAATTTGTGGGCTGACCTGGTGGGGTAACTTGATGAATGAACTTAAAGAGTCGACTTGGTGGGGTGACTTGATGAACGCACTTGAAGGGTCGACTTGGTGGGGTGACTCTATGAACAGACCTAAAGAGTTGACTTGGTGAGAGTACTTGGTGGGGCGACTTGATGAACAGACTTAAAGAGTCGACTTGGTGGGGTGACCTGGTCGGGTGACTTGATGAACGAACTTAAAGAGTCAACTTGGTGGGTCGAACTAGCAGGGTGACTTGGTGATAGTACTTGGTGAGCTGACTCGGCAGGGTGACTTGATGAACAAACTTAGAGAGTCAACTTTGTGAGAGTACTTGGTGGGTCGAACTAGCGGGGTGACTTGATGAACCAACTTAAAGAGTCAACTTGGGGAGAGAACTTGGTGGGCCGAGCTGGCGGGGTGAATTGATGAACGAACCTAAAGAGTCGACTTTGTGAGAGTACTTGGTGGGGTGACTTGATGACCGAACTTAAAGGGTCAACTTGGTGAGAGTACTCGATGGGGTGACCTGGCGGGGTGACTTGATGAACGAACTTAAAGAGTTGAACTTGTGGGCTGACTTGGCAAAGTGACTTCATGAACGAACTTAAAGAGTCCACTTGGTGGGCTGACCTGGCAGGGTGACTTGATGAACGAACTTAAAGAGTCGACTTGGTGAGAGTAATTTGTAGGCTGACCTGGCGGGGTGACTTGATGAATGAACTTAAAGAGTCAACTTGGTGGGGTGACTTGATGAACGCACTTGAAGGGTCGACTTGGTGGGGTGACTCTATGAACGGACCTAAAGAGTTGACTTGGTGAGATTACTTGGTGGGATGACTTGAGGAACAGACTTAAAGAGTCGACTTGGTGAGAGTACTTGGTGGGGTGACTTGATGAGTGCACTTGAAGAATTACCTTGGTTAGAGTACTTGGTGGGGTGACTTGATGAATAGACTCAAAGATTCGACTTGCTGAGAGTACTTGGCAGCTCGACTTGATGAGCAAACTTAAAGAGTCCACTTGGTGAGAGTACTCGACGGGGTGAACTGATGAACGGACTTAAAGAATTGACTTGGTGGGAGTACTTGGTTGGCCGAACTGGTGGGGTGACTTGATGAACGGACATAAAGAGTCAACTTGGTGAGAGTACTTGTACTTGTTCTGGTGACTTGATGAATAGACTTAAAGAGTCGACTTGGTGGGGTAACTTGATGAAAGGACTTAAAGAGTTGACTTGGTGAGAGTACTTGGTGGGGTGACTTGATGAAAGAACTTAAAGGGTCGACTTGGCGGGGTGACTTGGTGAACGGACCTAAAGAGTTGACTCGGTGAGAGCACTTGGTGGGGTGACTTGATGAACGGACTCAAAGAGTCAACTTGGTGAGAGTACTTGGTGGCTCAACTTGATGAGAAGACTCAAAGAGTCCACTTGGTGAGAGTACTTGGCAGGGTGAACTGATGAACGGACTTAAAGAGTCGACTTGATCGGTCGACTTGGTGGGGAGACTTGATGAAGGGACATAAAGAGTCAACTTGGTGAGAGTACTTGTTCTGGTGACTTGATGAATGAACTTAAATAGTCAACTTGGTGGGGTGACTTGATGAATGGACTTAAAGAGTCGACTTGGTGAGAGTACTTGGTGGGGTGACTTGATGAACGCACTTGAAGAATTGACTTGGTTAGAGTACTTGGTGGGGTGACTTGATGAACGGACCTAAAGAGTTCACTTGGTAAGAGTACTTGGTGGGGTGAACTATTGAATAGACTTAAAGAATCGACTTGGTGGGAGTACTTTGTTTGACGAACTGGTGGGGTGACTTCATGAATGGACATAAAGAGTCGACTTGGTGAGAGTACTTGTACTTGTTCTGGTGACTTGATGAACGGACTTAAAGAGTCAACTTGGTGGGGTCACTTGATGAAAGGACTTAAAGATTTGACTCGGTGAGAGTACTTGGTGGGGTGACTTGATGAAAGAACTTAAAGGGTTGACTTGGCGAGGTGACTTGGTGAACGGACCTAAAGAGTTGACTCGGTGAGAGCTCTTGGTGGGGTGACTTGATGAACGGACTAAAAGAGTCGACTTGGTGAGAGTACTTGGTGGCTCGACTTGATGAGAAGACTCAAAGAGTCCACTTGGTGAGAGTACTTGGCATGGTGAACTAATGAACGGACTTAAAGAGTCAACTTGGTGGGCCGACCTGGTGGGGAGACTTGATGAAGGGACATAAAGAGTCGACTTGGTGAGAGTACTTGTTCTGGTGACTTGATGAATGAACTTAAACAATTGACTTGGTGGGCTGACTTGATGAAAGGACTTAAAGAGTCAACTTGGTGAGAGTACTTGGTGGGGTGACTTGATGAACGCACTCGAAGAATCGACTTGGTTAGAGTACTTGGTGGGGTGACTTGATGAACGGACTCAAAGAGTCAACTTGGTGAGAGTACTTGGTGGCTCGACTTGATGAGCAAACTTAAAGAGTCAACTTGGTGAGACTACTTGGTGGGGTGAATTGATGAACGGACTTAAAGAGTCAACTTGCTGGGAGTACTTGGTGGGCCGACCTGGTGGGGTGACTTGATGAACGGACTTAAAGAGTTGACTTGGTTAGAGTACTTGTTCTGGTGACTTGATGAATGGACTTGAAGAGTCAACTTGGTGGGGTGACTTGATGAAAGGACTTAAAGAGTCAACTTGGTGAGAGTACTTGGTGGGGTGACTTGATGAACGGACTTAAAGGGTCAACTTTGCGGGGTGACTTGATCAACGCACTTGAAGGGTCGAGTTGGTGGGGTGACTTGATGAATGGACCTAAAGAGTTGACTTGGTGAGAGTACTTGGTGGGGTGACTTGATGAACTGTGTTAAAGAGTCGACTTGGTGAGAGTATTTGGTCGGGTGACTTGATGAATGCACTCTAAGAATTGACTTGGTTAGAGTACTTGGTGGGGTGATTTGATGAACGAACTTAAAGAGTCAACTTGGTGGGCTGACCTGGCGGGTTCGCTTGATGAACGAACTTAGAGAGTCGACTTGGTAAGAGTACTTGGTGACTTGGTGGGCCAACTTGGCCGGGTGACTTGATGAACAAACTTAAAGAGTCCACTTGGTGGGCCGACCTAGCAGGGTGCCTTGATGAATGAACCTAAAGAGTCGACTTGGTGAGAGTACTTGGTGGGCAGACATAGCGGCGTGATTTGATGAACGAACTTAAAAAGTCAACTTGGTGAGAGAACTTGGTGGGGTGACTTGATGAACGAACCTAAAGAGTCGACTTGGTGGGCTGACCTGGCAGGGTGACTTGATGAACAAACTTAAAGAGTCAACTTGGTGGTCCGACTTGGCAAGGTGACTTGATGAACAAACTTAAAGAGTGAACTTGGTGAGAGTACTTGGTGGGCCGACCTAGCAAGGTGACTTGATGGTCTAACTTAAAGAGTCGACTTGGTGAGAGTACTCGGTGGGCTGACCTGGTCACCTGACTTGATGAACGAACTTAAAGAGTCAACTTGGTGGGCAGACATGGCCGGGTGAATTGATGAACAAATTTAAAGAGTCAACTTGGTGGGCTGACCTGGCGGGGCGACTTGGTGAGAGTACTTTGTGGGTTGACATAGGAGGGTGACTCGATGAACGAACTTAGAGAGTCGACTTTGCGAGAGTACTTGGTGGGTCGAACTGGCGAGGTGACTTGATGAATGAACTTAAAGAGTCAACTTTGCTAGAGTACTTGGTGGGCTGACCTAGCTGGGTGATTTGCTGACCGAACTTAAATGGTCGACTTGGTGAGAGTACTTGGTGGGCCGACCTAGTAGAGGGACTTGATGAACGAACTTAGAGAGTTGACATTGTGAGAGTACTTGGTGGGGTGACTTGATGAACAAACCTAAATAGTCGACCTGGTGAGAATACTTGGTGGGGTGACCTAGTGAGAGTACTTGGTGGGCTGATCTGGTGGGGTGGCTTGATGAGCAAACTTGAAGAGTTGACTTGGTGAGAGTAGTTGATGGGCTGACCTGGCGGGGTGACTTGATGAAAAAAATTAAAGAGTCACCCTTGTGGGCCGATTGGCAGAGTTACTTCATGAACGAACTTAAAGATTCCACTTGTTGGGCTGACCTGGTGGGGTGACTTGATGAACGAACTTAAAGAGTCAACTTGGTAAAAGTAATTTGTGGACTAACCTGGCGGGGTGACTTGATGAATTAACTTAAAGAGTCAACTTGGTGGGTTGACTTGATGAACGCACTTGAAGGGTCGACTTCGTGGGGTGACTCTATGAACGGACCTCAAGAGTTGACTTGGTGAGAGCACTTGGTGGGGTGACTTGATGAACAGACTCAAAGAGTCGACTTGGTGAGAGTACTTCATGGCTCGACTTGATGAGCGCACTTGAAGAATCGACTTGGTCAGAGTACTTGGTGGGGTGAATTTTTGAATGGACTCAACGAGTCAACTTGCTGAGAGTACTTGGTGGTTCGACTTGATGAGCAATCTTAAAGAGTCCACTTGGTGAGAGTACTTGGCGGGGTGAACTGATGAACGAACTTAAAGAATCGACTTGGTGGGAGTACTTGGTTGGCTGAACTGGTGGGGTGACTTGATGAACGAACATAAAGAGTCAAGTTGGTGAGAGTACTTGTACATGTTCTGGTGACATGATGAATAGAATTAAAGAGTCGACTTGGTGGGGTGACTTGATGAAAGGACTTAAAGAGTCGACTTGGTAAGAGTACTTGGTGAGGTGAACTGATGAACAGACTTAGAGAATCGACTTGGTGGGAGTACTTGGTTGGCCGAACTAGTGGGGTGACTTGATGAACAGACATAAAGACTCCACTTGGTGACAGTACTTGTACTTGTTTTGGTGACTTGATTAACGGACTTAAAGAGTCAACTTGGTGGGGTGACTTGATGAAAGGACTTAAAGAGTCGACTTGGTGAGAGTACTTGGTCGGGTGACTTGATGAATGCACTTGAAGAATCGACTTGGTTAGAGTACTTGGTGGGGCGACTTGATGAACGAACTTAAAGAGTCGACTTGGTGGGCCGACCTGGCAGGGTGACTTGATGAACGAACTTAGAGAGTCAACTTTGTGAGAGTACTTGGTGACCTGGTGGGCTGACTTGGTCGGGTGACTTCATGAACGAACTTAAAGAGTCCACTTGGTAGGCCGACCTGGCAGGGTGACTTGATGAATGAACCTAAAGAGTCGACTTGGTGAGAGTACTTGGTGGGTAGACATAGCGGGGTGATTTGATGAGCGAACTTAAAGAGTCAACTTGGTGAGAGTACTTGGTGGGGTGACTTGATGAACGAACCTAAAGAGTCGACTTGGTGGGCCGACTTGGTAGGGTGACTTGATGAACGAACTTAAAGAGTCGACTTGGTGGGCCGACCTGGCAGGGTGACTTGATGAACAAACTTAAAGAGTCAACTTGGTGAGAGTACTTGGTGGGCCGACCTAGTGGGGTGACTTGATGAACAAAATTAAAGAGTCAACTTGGTGAGAGTACTCAGTGGGCTGACCTAGTCACGTAACTTGATGAACGAACTTAATGAGTCGACTTGGTGAGCCAACTTGGCCGGGTGACTTGATGAACGAGCTTAAAGAGTCAACTTGGTGGGTCAAACTAGCGAGGTGACTTGGTGAGAGTACTTGGTGGGCTGACCCGACAGGGTGACTTGACGAACAAACTTAGAGAGAGTACTTGGTGGGTCGAACTGGCGGGGTGACTTGATGAACCAACTTAAAGAGTCAACTTGGTGAGAGAACTTGGTGGGCCGAGCTGGCAGGGTGAATTGATCAATGAACCTAAAGAGTCAACTTGGTGGGCTGACACTGTGGGGTGACTTGATGAACGAACTTAAAGAGTTGACCTGGTGAGAGTAATTTGTGGGCTGACCTGGTGGGGTGACTTGATGAATGAAGTTAAAGAGTCAACTTGGTGGGTTGAGTTGATGAACGCACTTGAAGGGTCGACTTGTTGGGGTGGCTCTATGAACGGACCTACAGAGTTGACTTGGTGAGAGTACCTGGTGGGGTGACTTGATGAACAGACTTAAAGAGTCGACTTGGTGAGAGTACTTGGTGGGGTGACTTGATGAGCGCACTTGAAGAATCGACTTGGTTAGAGTACTTGCTGGGGTGACTTGATGAACAAACTCAAAGAGTCGACTTGCTGAGAGTACTTGGTGGTTCGACTTGATGAGCAGACTTAAAGAGTCCACTTGGTGAGAGTACTTGGCGGGGTGAACTGATGAATGGAATTAAAGAATTGACTTGGTGGGAGTACTTGGTTGGCCAAACTGGTGGGGTGACTTGATGAATGGACATAAAGAGTCAACTTGGTGAGAGTACTTTTACTTGTTCTAGTGACTTGATGAATGGACTTAAAGAGTCGACTTGGTGAGGTCACTTGATGAAAGGACTTAAAGAGTTGACTTGGTGAGAGTACTTGGTGGGGTGACTTGATGAAAGAACTTAAAGGGTCAACTTGGCGGGGTGACTTCGTGAATGGACCTAAAGAGTTGACTCAGTGAGAGCACTTGGTGGGGTGACTTGATGAATGGACTCAAAGAGTTAACTTGGTGAGAGTACTTGGTGGATCGACTTGATGAGCAGACTCAAAGAGTCCACTTGGTGAGAGTACTTGGTAGGGTGAACTGATGAACGGACTTAAAGAGTTGACTTGGTGGGAGTACCTGGTGGGGTGACTTGATGAAGGGACATAAAGAGTCGACTTGGTGAGAGTACTTGTTCTGGTGACTTGATGAATAGACTTAAAGAGTCGACTTGGTGGGGTGACTTGATGAAAGGACTTAAAGAGTCAACTTGGTGAGAGTACTTGGTGGGGTGACTTGATGAACGCACTTGAAGAATTGACTTGGTTAGAGTACTTGGTGGGGTGACTTGATGAATGGACTTAAAGGGTCGACTTGGTGGGGTGACTTGATGAATAGACCTAAAGAGTTGACTTGGTGAGAGTACTTGGCGGGGTGAATTGATGAACAGACTTAAAGAGTCGACTTGGTGGGAGTACTTGGTGGGCCAACCTTGTGGGGTGACTTGATGAACAGACTTAGAGAGTTTACTTGGTGAGAGTACTTGTTTTGGTGACTTGATGAAAGGACTTAAAGAGTCAACTTGGTGGGGTGACTTGATGAAAGGACTTAAAGAGTCAACGTGGTGGGGTGACTTGATGAAAGGACTTAAAGAGTCGACTTGGTGAGAGTACATGGTGGGGTGACTTGATGAACAGACTTAAAGGGTCAACTTGGTTAGAGTACTTGTTCTGGTGACTTGATGAACAGACTTGAAGAGTCGACTTGGTGGGGTGACTTGATGAAAGGACTTAAAGAGTCAACTTGGTGAGAGTACTTGGTGGGGCGACTTGATGAACGGACTTAAAGGGTCGACTTGGCAGGGTGACTTGATGAACAGACCTAAAGAGTTGACTTGGTGAGAGTACTTGGTGGGGTGAACTGATGAACAGACTTAAAGAGTTGACTTGGTGGGCCAACCTAGTGGGGTGACTTGATGAATGGTCTTATAGAGTCGAATTGGTGAGAGTACTTGTTCTGGTGACTTGATGAACGGACTTAAAGAGTCAGCTTGGTGGGGTGACTTGATGAAAGGACTTAAAGAGTCGACTTGGTGGGGTGACTTGATGAACGAACTTAAAGGGTCCACTTTGCGAGGTGATTTGATGAACGGACCTAAAGCGTTGACTTGGTGAGAGTACTCGGTGGGGTGACCTGATGAACAGACTTAGAGAGTTGACTTGGTGAGAGTACTTGGTGGGCTAACCTGGTTGGGTGACTTCATGAACAGACTTAAAGAGTCGACTTGGTGGGAGTACTTGGTGGGGTGACTTGATGAATGGACTTCAAGGGTCGAATTGGCGAGGTGACTTGATGAACAAACTTAAAGAGTCAAATTGGTGAGAGTACTTGGTGGGGTGACTTCATGAGTGCACTTGAAGAGTCGACTTGGTGGGGTGACTTTATGAACGGACCTAAAGAGTTGACCTGGTGAGAGTACTTGGTGGGGTGACTTGATGAACATAGTTAAAGAGTTGACTTGGTGAGAGTACTTGGTCGGGTGACTTGATGAACGCACTTGAAGAATCGACTTGGTTAGAGTACTTCGTGGGATGACTTGATGAACGAACTTAAAGATTTGACTTGGTGGGCCGACCTGGCGGGGTGACTTGATGAACGAACTTAGAGAGTTGACTTGGTGAGAGTACTTGGTGACTTGGGGGGCCGACCTGGCCGGGTGACTTGATGAATAAACTTAAAGAGTCATCTTGGTGAGAGTACTCGGTGGGTTGACCTAGTCATGTGACTTGATGAACTAACTTAAAGAGTCGACTTGGTGGGCCGACTTGACCAGGTGACTTGATGAATGAACTTAAAGAGTTGACTTGGTGGGTCGACCTAGCAGGGTGACTTGGTGAGAGTACTTGGTGGGCTAACCTGGCAGGGTGACTTGATGAACGAACTTAGAGAGTCAACTTTGTGAGAGTACTTGGTGGGTCAGACTGGCGGGGTGACTTGATGAACGAACTTAAAGAGTCGACCTGGTGAGAGAACTTGGTGGGCTGAGCTGGCGGGGTGAATTGATGAATGAACCTAAAGAGTCAACTTTGTGAGAGTACTTGGTGGGCCGACCTTGTGGGGTGACTCGATGACCGAACTTAAAGGGTCGACTTGGTGGGCCGACCTAGCGGAGCGACTTGGTGAAAGAACTTAAAGAGTCGACTTGGTGAGAGTACGTGGTGGGGTGACCTGATGAACAAACCTAAAGAGTCCACCTTGTTAGAGTACTTGGTGGGCCAACCTTGTGGGGTGACTTCGTGATAAAACTTAAAGAGTCGACTTGGTGAGAGTAGTTGGTGGGCTGACCTAGCGGGGTGACTTGATGAACGAACTTAAAGAGTCGACTTGGTGGGCCGACTTGGCAGAGTGACTTCATGAACGAACTTAAAGAGTCCACTTGGTGGGCCAAATTGGTGGGGTGAATTGATGAACAAACTTAAAGAGTCAACTTGGTGAGAGTAATTTGTGGGCTAACCTGGCGGGGTGACTTGATGAATGAACTTAAAGACTCGACTTGGTGGGGTGACTTGATGAACGCAGTTGAAGGGTCGACTTGGTGGGGTGACTCTATTTAAGGACCTAAAGAGTTGACTTGGTGAGAGTACTTGGTGGGTTGACTTGATGAAAGGACTTAAAGAGTCAACTTGGTGAGAGTACTTGTTGGGGCGACTTGATGAACGCACTTGAAGAAGCAACTTGGTTAGAGTACTTGGTGGGGCGACTTGATGAACGGACTCAAAGAGTCAACTTGGTGAGAGTACTTGGTGGCTCGCATTGATGAGTAGACTTAAAGAGTCAACTTGGTGAGAGTACTTGGTGGGGTGAACTGATGAACGGACTTAAAGAGTTGACTTGGTGGGAGTACTTGGTGCGTCGACCTGGTGGGGTGACATTATGGACAGACTTAAAGAGTCAACTTGGTTAGAGTACTTGTTCTGGTGACTTGATGAACAGACTTGAAGAGTCAACTTGGTGGGGTGACCTGATGAAAGGACTTAAAGAGTCAACTTGGTGAGAGTACTTGGTGGGGCAACTTGATGAATGAACTTAAAGGGTCAACTTGGTGGGGTGACTTGATGAACAGACCTAAAGAGTTGACTCGATGAGAGCACTTGGCGGGGTGACTTGATGAACAGACTCAAAGAGTCGACTTGGTGGGAGTACTTGGTCGGCCGACTTGGTGGGGTGACTTGATGAACAGACTTATAGAGTTGACTTGGTGAGAGTAGTTGTTTTGGTGACTTGATGAACGGAATTAAAGAGTCATCTTGGTGGGGTGACTTGATGAAAGGACTTAAAGAGTCAATTTGTTGGGGTGACTCGATCAACGAACTTAAAGGGTCGACTTTGCGGGGTGACTTGATGAACGGACCTAAAGAGTTGACTTGGCGAGAGTGCTCGGTGGGTTGACCTAATGAACAGACTTAGAGAGTCAACTTGGTGAGAGTACTTGGTGGGCCGACCTGGTTGGGTGACTTCGTGAATTGCCTTAAAGAGTCAACTTGGTGGGAGTACTTGGTGGGGTGACTTGATGAACGAACTTCAAGGGTCAACTTGGCGAGGTGACTTGATGAACGGTCCTAAAGAGTTGACTTGGTGAGAGTACTTGGTGTGGTGACTTGATGAACAAACCTAAAGAGTCGAATTGCTGAGATTACTTGGTGGGGTGACTTGATGAACATAGTTAAAGAGTAGACTTGGTGAGAGTACTTGGTCGGCTGACTTGACGAACACACTTGAAGAATTGACTTGGTTAGAGTACTTGGTGGGGTGACTTGATGAACGAACTTAAAGATTCAACTTGGTGGGCCGACTTGGCGGGGTGACTTGATGAACGAACTTAGAGAGTCGACTTGGTGAGAGTAGTTGGTGACTTGGTGGGCCGTCCTGGCCAGGTGACTTGATGAACAAACTTAAAGAGTCGACTTGGTGAGAGTACTCGGTGGGCTGACCTGGTCACGTGACTTGATGAACGAACTTAAAGAGTCGACTTGGTGGGTCGAACTAGCGGGGTCACTTGGTGGGCTGACCTGGCAGGGTGATTTGATGAACGAACTTAAAGAGTCGACTTTGTGAGAGTACTTGGTGGGTCAAACTGGCAGGGTGACTTGATGAACGAACTTAAAGAGTCAACCTGGTGAGAGAACTTGGTGGGCTGAGCTGGCGGGGTGAATTAATGAACAAACCTAAAGAGTCAACTTTGTGAGAGTACTTTGTGGGCCGACCTGGCGGGGTGACTTGATGACCAAACTTAAAGGGTTGACTTGGTGAGAGTACTTGGCGAGCGGACCTGGCGGAGCGACTTGATGAATGAACTTAAAGAGTCGACTTGGTGAGAGTACTTGGTGGGGTGACTTGATGAACAAACCTAAAGAGTTGACTTGGTGAGAGTACTCGGTGGGTCGACCTGGCATGGTGACATGGTGAGCAAACTTAAAGAGTCGACTTGGTGAGAGTAGTTGGTGGGCTGACCTGGCGGGGTGACTTGATGAACGAATTTAAAGAGTCAACTTGGTGGGCTGACTTGGCAGAGTGACTTCATGAATGAACTTAAAGAGTCCACTTGGTGGGCCGACCTGGCGGGGTGACTTGATAAACAAACTTAAAGAGTCAACTTGGTGAGAGTAATTTGTGGGCTGACCTGACGAGGTGACTTGATGAATGAACTTAAAGAGTCAACTTGGTGGGGTGACTTGATGAATGCACTTGAAGGGTCGACTTGGTGGGGTGACTCTATGAACAGACCTAAATAGTTGACTTGGTGAGAGTACTTGGTGGGGTGACTTGATGAAAGGACTTAAAGAGTCAACTTGGTGAGAGTACTTGGTGGGGCGAGTTGATGAACGCACTTGAAGAATCAACTTGGTTAGAGTACTTGGTGGGACGACTTGATGAACAGACTCAAAGAGTCAACCTGGTGAGAGTACTTGGTGGCTCGACTTGATGAGCAGACTTAAAGAGTCAACTTGGTGAGAGTGGGCCTAACGGGGTGAGGTGGTGACTGGGCCTAACGAGGAGAGTTGGTGGGACGACTTGGCGAGTGGAATTAGAGAGCCAACGTGGTGAGGCGACTCAACAAGGTTGTTCATTGAGATGACATGGTGAGCTGACTTGGCGAGCGAACTTAAAGAGTCAACTTGGCAAAGTACTCAAGTCGACTTGGTGAGGCGGCCTAGCGAGCGTGCTCAAAGAGTCAACATGGTGAGGCGACTCATGGTGAGGAGCTATCCTTGAGCCGACCTGGCGAGAAAACTTAAAGAGGTGACTTGGGCAGGCTGACCTAGTGAGCAAACTTAAAGAGTTGACTTGGCAATGTACTTGAATAACCAACTTGGTGAGTTGACATGGTGAGTGGGCTTAGAGAAGCAACTCGATGGGGCAACTTGGTGAGCACACTTGCTAGGGCAAGGTGGTAAAATGACTAGGTGATTCAACTTGGTGAGCTGACTTAGGGAGCTGACTTGGTGAGCGAACTTAAGGGGTTGACTTGGTGAGGCAACCTGAATAATCGACTCAGTGAGCTAACTTGGGGAGCCGATATGGTGAGCGGTCTTAAAGAAGAGGCGACCTGGTGGGGCAACCGGGTGAGGTGAGACGGTAAGTCATCTTGGTGAGCTGGCTTGACGAGCTGTGAGCGAACTTAAAGAGTCAATTCTTGATTTGGAATAGACCACGTGGTCGGATGACTTGGTGAGCCAACCTGGCTAGCAAAATTGACAAGAAAACTTATAGAATCGACTTGCTGTCCCTAGCCAGGATCGCACGCCTGGGTCGACCCAACTTGGGTCACCCGACTCTGTCGCCCCAACCTTGGGCGAACCGACTGGGTTGCCAGAGTGGGTCAACGAGGGGGGAAAAAAAAAATCATGGGAGGCCCTATATAGCGAAAAGTACTAAATTTTGGGCATTACAAAAAAAAAAAAAAAGAAGTTACCCGCTTTTGGATGACGCACAAGTTTCAGTTCACGTATTGCCGATCTGACTCGAGGTGTTACGCCTAGCTAGCCAGATTCGAGGTAGGGTAGCCGATTTGAGAATTTTCTTTATAAAAAGAGATCATGATATGCCCCATAAGGCAAAAAAGAATGAAATTTTGGGAGTTCAAAAAAAAATGTTACCCAGTTTTGGATCGCGCACAGGGCTCGAGTCACGTAGCATCGAGGTGCCCTGGGTGACATGATTCGAGAAAAAATTTGATGGTGGCATGAGTCATGCAAAAACATTGGAGGCCATTAAGGCTCAAGGCGCTTCAAGTCAAGGTTGCCGAGGCGGGTCGGGTTGAAAACTTTGGGCGTTAACCACAAAGAAAAAGTTAACCGCTTTTGGATCACGTACATGGCTCGGCGCACTTAGAATCAAGTCAAGCATGGTGACATGAGTCGTGCAAAAAATTTGGAGACGACTTGAGTTGGGGCATCCCACTCTATTCGAGTTCAAAACTATGGGACTTGACAAAAAAAAGAAAAAACAAAAAGTTACTCGATTTTGGATCACGTAAGTGACTGGGGCCACTCAGAATCAAGGCGAGTGCGGTTACATGAGTCGAGCAAAAAAAAAAATGGAGGTAGTTAAGGTTCGAGGAAATTCAAGTCGGGGTAGCTAAGTCAATTCAAAAACTTTGGCCATTAGCCAAAAAAAGATTTAATCTCTTTTGGATCACGTACATGACTTGGGGCGCATAGAATCAAGTCAAGCACGGTGACATGAGCGGTTCGAAAAAATTGCAGGCGATTAAGGCTCGAGGCGATTTGAGTTGGGGTTGCTGACACAATTCGGGTTGAAATCTTTGGGTGTTAACCAAAGAAGGAAGAAGTTAACCACTTTTGGATCACGTACATGACTCGGGGCACCAAGTCAAGCATGATGACATGAGTCCTGTGAAAAAACTGGAGGCGGTTAAGGCTCAAGGCGATATGAGTCGGGGTTGCCGACACAATTTGGGTTGAAAACTTTGGGCGTTAACCCAAAAAAAGAGTTGACCACCTTTGGATCATGCTCATGACTTGGCGCACTTAGAATCATGTCGAGCATGGTGACATGAGTCGTGTGAAAAAATTGGAGGCAGTTAAGGCTCAACGCAATTTGAGTTGGCCACGTACATGACTCGGGGCACTTAGAATCAAGTCGAGCACGGTGACATGGGTTGTGCGAAAAATTCGGAGGTGATTCGAGTCGGGGTAGCCAACTCGATTTGAGTTCAAAACTTTGGGCGTTAACCAAAAAAATAAGTTGACCGATTTTGGATCATGTACATGAGTCGTCTGCCCTTGCAAAAATTACAAAACCCGAGGACCCACCTGGAATTTGCAGTCGAAAGATTTTTCTGCCCTCATGAAAATTTACAAACCCCACCTGCTCGAAATTTGGACTTGGAAGATTTTTTCGCCCTCGCAAAATTTACAAAACCCACCCGCTCGGAATTTGGCACTTTGAAATTATGAAACCCCGCCCACTCAGAATTTGGACTTGGAAGATTTTTTCGCCCTCACAGAAATTACAAACCCGACCCACATGGAAATTGCACTTGGAAGACTTTTTTGCACTTGCAGAAATCACAAAACCCCACCCGCGGGGAATTTGGCACTTGCGAGATTTTTTCACCCTTCCAAAAATCGCAAACCCCACCAGCTTAGAATTTGGGACTCGGGAGATTTTTTCCCCCTCGTGGAAATTTTACGAAACCCCACTCGCTCGAAATTTGGCACTCGGGAGATTTTTCTACCCTGGCAGAAATTTCTACAAAACCCCTCCCTCCCGCCTGGAATTTGGCACTTTGGAGATTTTTTCGCCCTAGCGGAAATTGCAAACCCCACCCGCCAGGAATTTGGCACCTGGGAGATTTTTACACCCTCGCAAAAATTGCAAACCCCACCCGCCAAGAATTTGGCACTTGGGAGATTTTTTCACCCTCGCAGAAATTTTCACAAAACCCCACTCACCCAGAATGTGGCACTTGGGAGATTTTTCCGCCCCGGTAGAAATTGCAAAACCCCACCCGCCAGGAATTTGGCACTTGTTATATTTCTTCGCCCTCGCGGAAATTTTCACAAAACCCCACCTGCTCAAAATTTGGCACTTGGGAGAGTTTTCCCGCCCTCACAAAAAATTGCAAACTCCACCCGCCCGAAATTTGGCACTTGGAAGATTTTCCCGCACTCGCAAAAATTGCAAACCCCACCCGCTGAGAATTTGGCACCTGAGAGATTGTTACAAGCTTGCAAGAAAAAACCTTGCAAACCCCACCCCCACTCGGAATTTGGCACTTGGGAGATTTTCTCGCCCTCATGCAAATTACAAACCCCACCTGCCTCAAAGTCGAAAAAGGTTTTATGAATCGAGGCGACAGAGGGCTGAATCTTAGGGCGAAAAAGGTTTTACAATACCTCATCGCTTATTTCAGTCGTCTGCAAAAGATTCTTCTCGCCGACCACTTGAAATTAATATCCAAGGTTGCTCCAATGGGCTAGTGCGCCGATCGGAGATATCCAATGACGCAAGCCCCTTTTAAACTAAGCGCAATGACCAAATGTGTGAATCAATGGTTCCTCTCGTACGAAGTTGAATTACTATCCTGGCACAGATCATTAGTAGGGTAAAACTAACCTGTCTCACGACGGTCTAAACCCAGCTCATGTTCCCTATTGGTGGGTGAACAATCCAACACTTGGTGAATTCTGCTTCACAATGATAGGAAGAGCCAACATCGAAGGATCAAAAAGCAATGTCACTATGAACGCTTGGCTACCACAAGCTAGTTATCCCTGTGGTAACTTTTTTGACAACTCTGGCTTCAAATTTCGAAAGTCTAAAGGATCGGTAGGCCATGCTTTCACAATTTGTATTTGTACTAAAAATCAAAATCAAATAAGCTTTTACCCTTTTTTTCCACACGAGATTTCTGTTCTCGTTGAGCTCATCTTAGGACACCTGTGTTATCTTTTAACAGATGTGCCGCCCCAGCCAAACTCCCCACCTAACAATGTCTTCCGCCCAGATCGGTGCGCCTAGACGCACCTTAAGGCCGAAAATTTGGGCATTGCCCTGTCTCTGCCTCACGGAATAAGTAAAATAAAATTAAAAGTAGTGGTATTTCACTTGCACCCAAAAGCTCCCACTTATTCTACACCTCTCAAGTCATTTCACAAAGTCAGACTAGAGTCAAGCTCAACAGGGTCTTCTTTCCCTGCTGATTCCGCCAAGCCCGTTCCCTTGGCTGTGGTTTCACTATATAGTAGATAGGGACAGTGGGAATCTTGTTAATCCATTCATGGGCATCACTAATTAGATGACGAGGCATTTGGCTACCTTAAGAGAGTCATAGTTACTCCCACCGTTTACCCGCGCTTGGTTGAATTTCTTAACTTTGACATTCAGAGAACTGGGCAGAAATCACATTGCGTCAGCATCTGCAGGGACCATCAAAATGCTTTGTTTTAATTAAATAGTTAGATTCCCCTTGTCTGTACCAATTCTATGTCGACTGTTTGCCGCCTAGGGAAAGCCCTCCGAAGGGGGTATCTTGCATCCATCGCCCGATCGGCACGCGACGGCCCACCCTTGCCGCAGGAGCAGTTGGGGTAGGCTGCTAATAGCCCACGAGTTCGGGGCACAGACCTCTAGGCCTAGCCCTCAGAGCCAATCCTTTTCCCAAAGTTACGGATCCATTTTGCCGACTTCCCTTACCTACATTGTTCTATTGACCAGAGGTTTTTCACCTTGGACACCTAATGCGGTTATGTGTACGACCGGGTGTGAACAGTAAATGGTCCTCTAGATTTTCAAGGGTTGCCGAAGGTGCACCAGACACCGTGGGATGTGCGGTGCTCTTCCAGCCACTGGACCCTATCTTTGATTGAACCAATTTCAAGGTGGGCAGGCTGTTAAAAAGAAAAGATAACTCTTCTCGGGGCCCCCGCCGACATCTCCAAATTTCCTAACATTGTCGTCCGCCGCCACGTCCCGGTTCGAGAATATTAACCCGATTCCCTTTTAATAATCGTGTAAAGTGCACCCTTGAAATAGGGTTTCCCCATCTCTTAGGATCGACTAACCCATGTCCAAGTGCTATTCACATGGAACCTTTCCCCACTTCAGTCTTCAAAGTTCTCATTTGAATATTTGCTATTACCACCAAGATCTGCACCAGGGGCTGGTCCACCTAGGCTCACACCTAAGGTTTTGCAACAACCTCCACGTCCTCCTACTCATCGGAGCCTGGCACTTGCCCCGACGGCCGAGTATAGGTTGCGCGCTTCAATGCCATCCATTTTTGGGGCTATTTGATTCGGCAGGTGAGTTGTTATACACTCCTTAGTGGATTTCGACTTCCATGACCACCGTCCTACTGTCTTAATCAACCAACACCCTTTGTGGGATCTGGGTTAGCGCACAATTTGGCACCATAACTCAGCTTTCGATTCATCCCGCATCGCCAGTTCTGCTTAACAAAAATGGCCCACTTGGAGCTCGTGATTCCGTGGCGTGGCTCAACAGAGCAGCCACGCCGACTTACCTATTTAAAGTTTGAGAATAGGTCGAGGGCGTTATGCCCCCGATGCCTCTAATCATTTCCTTTACCCGATAAAATTCGCACGTGAGCTCCAGCTATCCTGAGGGAAACTTCAAAGGAAACTAGCTACTAGATGGTTTGATTAGTCTTTTGCCCCTATACCCAAGTTAGATGAATGATTTGCATGTCAGTATCATTGTGGACCTCCACCAAAGTTTCCTCTGGCTTCGCTCTGCTCAGGCATAGTTCACCATCTTTCGGGTCCCAACAGGTGTGCTCGCACTTGAACCCTTCACAGAAGATTAGGGTCAGTCAGCGATGCACCCTCTGAGAGGGGATCTTGCCAGTCAGCTTCCTTGTGCCTCGCGGGTTTTCCCAACCCGCCAACTCGCACACATGTTAGACTCCTTGGTTCGTGTTTCAAGACGAGTTGGATGGAAAGCCTGCTGGCCAGCGCCATGAGCACACAGGTGCCCAAGAGCCTACCATAAAGGTGTACGCTTTGCTCCTTGACTGTTGTGACAGAAGTATTTGTGCGACCAGAAGGTCATGCTTGTGCTGCCGCGACAGCCCGTGTTGGCACGTCCCCCGAACCGAGCGGCGGACCGGCTCACACCATTCTGCATCCAACCGGGGCACATTGCCAGCCTCTATCCACTTCCCTCCCAGCAATTTCAAGCACTCTTTAACTCTCTTTTCAAAGTCCTTTTCATCTTTCCCTTGTGGTACATGTTCACTATCGATCTCTCGCTCGTATTTAGCCTTGGACAAAATTTACCACCCAATTAGGGCTGCATTCCCAAACAACTCGACTCACCGACAACGTGTCATGGTGCGATAGGGTCTGAGCCCAACGGGGCTCTCACCCTCTCTGGCGCCCCCTTCCAGGGGACTTGGGCCTGGTCCGTCGCTGAGGATGCTTCTATAGACTACAATTCGACAAGCGCGTCCGTCAATTTTCATGCTGGGCTCTTCTCGGTTTGCTCGCCATTACTAGGGGAATCCTGGTAAGTTTCTTTTCCTCCACTTATTGATATGCTTAAACTTAGTGGGTACTCAAGCTTGACTTGGGGATGCGGTAGAGATGTGGCAATGCCCGCACTGCAGTGGGCCACTGAGCCCAGAATAAAGTTCCTCGCGAGGAATCATTCGATCGGCGCAAACCAACGCCAGCCTTTGCGAGCCACCGCTCATCGCGATGAATCGACGAACCTCGTGCTCATTTCAACTGACCACGCACCACTCGCGGACACGAACAGCCATCTTCACTCCTCACTAGGGAGTGAAAAATTTTATAGTGCGACACCCAAGCAGATGTGCCCTTGGCCGAGGCCTCGGGCGCAACTTGCATTCAAAGACTTGATGATTCACAAGATTCTGCAGTTCGAAATAAGTATCGCATTTCGCTACATTCTTCATGGTGGTGAGAGCTGAGATATCCATTGCCGAGAGTCATGATTTTGTTTTGTTTTTGTCTTTCAGTGACCCAAGCATGCAAGGCACTGGCTCGCGCTTCGTTCTTTAGATTTCTAAGGTGTGCGATGCACCCGTGTGTTGGGTGTTGACACATCTCAAACCCCAAGCACCCAATGGGTGCGATGAGGAACACTGTGGTGTGTCCTTGCCACATCAACTTGCAAAGGTGGGAGGTAACGAATGGGAGAGCCATGTCAGTAGACAGGGCCCCTGCCCCGCAAATCATGTGAGTGCACCCATCCTAAACATAGAATGCTCGAAGTGACGATTCAACACACCTGGGCAAGGAAATGGGGGGTTGCAGCAGTCTTGACTTGCCACCGTCGAAATCTCAATGGGGGACAAGGCCTAGACCCCCTCTGAACTGCAACTGAGCAGAGACCTCTCGCTCTGAGGTGGATGTTGTTTGAAGTCACCGATCCTAATCTAGATTGCATTCTAGCATCTTCTTCGCCCCGTGGGGAATCCACACTTTCGATCATGGGCATTTGATGTGACCCTCAACCTCAACGGCACTAGACCCATAGCTTGGCCATCCAGCACATCGCTGCAGGGCCGAGTGTCCGCATGTAATCAAGATTTTGGGGGCGGGGAGGAGGCCAGCTCCATCCCCTACACGATTCAGGGTCTTGAACCGACAATGATCCTACTACAGGTTCACCTACAGTAACCTTGTTATGACTTCTCCTTCCTCTAAATGATAAGGTTCTGTGAACTTCTTGTGACATCGCCGACAGGAACTGTCGTCATCACCATGATCCGAACACTTCACCAGATCATTCAATCTGTAGGAGCAATGGGCAGTGTGTACAAAGGGTAGGGACATAGTCAATGCGAGCTCATGACTCGCGCTTACTATGAATTCCTCATTGAAGATTCCAAGTAGACGCGGTGAGGGCTGGCAAATGCTGCCAAACCTTTTCCCAAAATTGCGCCAGTTGAGTGACAAGAAAACATGATCTAAAGTAGAGTCCAGGAATAGCACCCTCGAGGGTGGGCTTCATGCCCCTCTAATTGATTCAACATCGGCGTCCACCATTTCAAAATTTGACATATCAATCCGCCCTAACAGCGGCATTGAATCAATGAGGGGGGCACGGGAGAGGCTCGCAGCAACCACCTCTCCCATTGTAGCTATGATAGGCATGCAAAAAATTTTGCTACATTGCGAAAGCACCCACCTCATGGCCATAGACAACGGCTCCCCACTAGATCAACTTCAAAATCACAGAACAGATGCGGTGTAGAATGGCAACCGCTACCAAGTCTCTTCTGTAATTGCATCGGTCGAGTGATCAAAGAAGGTGATCTAAGAGAGGGTCCAAGCCTAGGAATTCATTGGGGGATTCACGCCGATGGAAAAAATTTATGCAATACCTGAGCAACACCAGACAGAGGTGCTAGACGAGGGCTCCCATTTTAGATCAAGTATGAAAATCACCAAGTAGACGCGGTGAGGGTTGGCAACCGCTGCTAATATTTTTTCCAAAATTGCGCTAGCTGAGTGACAAGAAAATATGATCTAAAGGAGAGTCTAGGTATAGCACCCACGAGGGTGGGCTTCATGCCCCTCTAATTGATTCAACATTGACATCCACCATTTCAAAATTTGACATATCCATCCGCCCTGACAGCGGCGTTGAATCAATGAGGGGGCCACAAGAGAGGCTTGCGGCAACCACCTCTCCCATTGTAGCCATGATAGGCATGAAATTTTTTTTTCTAGAGTGACAAGCACCCACCTCATGGCTAGAGACAAGGGCTTGCCATTAGATCAACTTCGAAATCATAGAACAGATGCGGTGTAGAATGGCAACCGTTGCCAAGTCTCTTCCATAATTGCATCGGTTGAGTGATCGAAAAAGGTGATCTAAGAGAGGGTCCAAGCATAGGAATTTGTTGGGGGATTCGTGCCAATGGCATAAATTTATGCAATACCTAAGCAACACCAGACGGAGGTGCTAGATGAGGGCTCCCATTTTAGATTGAGTTTTAAAATCACCAAGTAGACGCGGTGAGGGCTGGCAACCACTGCCAAACCTTTTTTCAAAATTGCACCAGCTGAGTGAGAAGAAAACATGATCTAAAGGAGAGTCTTGGAATAGCACCCTCGAGGGTGAGCTTCATGCCCCTCTAGTTGATTCAACATTGGCATCCACCATTTCATAGAGAGATCTCCCCATTCACTTGTGATGCGACGCACAATCCAAGTGCTAGACGCGAGATCACCCTTGAAAGGCCACTTTCCAAGACATCCCCCGATGACACATTGGAACGACAACTGTTGTCGAACCATTCGAAATGTTATGCCGATCGATTTGGCATAGAGGTAACCTTATAGAGCTCCCGTATAGCAATCGGGATGTGCTTTCATACCCATCTCTCACAAAAACCAATGTTAGCTGAACAATTTTAGAATCTAAGGCCAATGTATCGATATCGTCGGCACTGGGTCTATATATTCAAAGGCCATGGAGAGGTTCTGATTAGAGAAGCTCCCCTGCTCACTCACACAAACATCCCAAATGCTAGACACAAGCTCTCACCCTTAGCATCGCTCTCCACATCGCCGCAATGACACATTGGAATGACAACTGTTCTCGAACAACTCCCAAAATTGTGCCGATGGAGTGAGAAAGATGAGCAACTTTGGGGAGCCGCGCATAGCAAATGGGCTACCACTTCATTCTGCTCTTATATATAGATCCGATGTCGTTGATTTCATTTGGAATCCGAGGCTCCATTCATCCTTGCTCACACAAGCAATGGCTCTTCTCATCGAATGGTCACGGGGAGCTTCTGATTACAAAGGCTCCCTTGTCACGTGTGATGCGTAGCCCAACTACTAGACAACGGCTCGCCCTTCAGATCGCTGCCCAGGCAACCACCACAATGACACCATTTGAATGACAACTGCTACCGAACCATTTCAAATTTTTTTTTCCAAAGAAGTTGTTGCAAAGAGAACGACTCTAGGGAGAGAGCCCTCGCATAACAAAATCGGGATGGCTTCACGGCCCTCCCAATAGAAATGATGCTGGTGCTAATATTCCAAATCAGAATAATGTGTCTTTCTCGAACACCAGCAGTGATTCTATTAGGGAGGGTCGCGGAGAGCTTTTGTTATCAAAGCTCCCATTGTAGCCACGATAGGCACACAAAAAATTGCTAGAGTGCCAAGCACCCATCTCATGGCTAGACAAGGGCTCGCCATTAGATCAACTTCAAAATCACTGAACAGATGCACTGTAGAATGGAAACTGCTGCCAAGTCTCTTCTGTAATTATGTCAGCCGAGTGATCGAAGAAGGTGATCTAAGAGACAGTCCAAGGGTAGGCATTCGTTGGGGAATTCGTGCCCATAGCAAAAATTTATGCAATACCCGAGCAACACCAGACGGAGGTGCTAGACTAGGGCTCCCATTTTAGATCAACTTTTAAAATCACCAGGTAGATGCGGTGAGGGCTGGCAACTACTGCCAAACCTTTTTCCAAAATTGTGCCAGCTGAGTGACAAGAAAACATGATCTAAAGGAGAGTCAAGGAATAGCACCTCGAGGGTGGGCTTCATGCCCCTCTAATTAATTCAATGTCGGCATCCACCATTTCATAATCTGACATATCCATCCACCTTGACACCGGCATCTAATCAATGAGAGGGGCACAGGAGAGGCTCGTGGCAACCACCTCTCTTATATAAGCTATTAGTGTGAGGCTCGCTCTGCATTAGAAATTAGCGAACACACCGACAACTGCCTTAAAAATCCAAATGATTGAAAAATGTGACGAAATAGCCAGAGACGACCCCATTTTTTATGAGGTTGGTAGAGGAGAAAAATATTGTCATCGGTTAGGAGATCAGAATTAATGGAGCCAAGGTAGTGAAATGGCCACCTTTTGGAGATCGGGAGGATCAGCTCGGCTCAGGTAGGATGACTCGACAATACCATTTTGCTCAATGCCTTTTTTGAGGTTTACTTGAGAGGAGCGGACACAATGTCAGCCTTGATCATCTAGGAGTCCGAGTAGGATGGCATGGTAACAATGGCTCGGCATTTGGAGTGTCTATGGTAGCTGGATGGGATTTGAATTCATGAAGCCAAGGGAGTGAAATGGTCATCAAGCTCATCCGATCAACTGGATGAATTTCACCTTGAAGGGGCCCAATCCAAAAGTTTCGGAGGTCATCTCTTGGAACTATCAAGAACAAAGGCCAATCTTACATGCAAACTCTACTACTGCATAAACATAGGTTGCAATTATAGAGAAATTGTAAGGCCATCACAATGGCCTGAGGCCAATGCTCCAACTACTAAGTCAATTTTCTCTTGCAATCACCATGCTGTCGTTCATAGAGAGATCTCCCCATTCACTTGTGACAACGCACAATCCAAGTGCTAGACGTGAGCTCGCCCTTGAAAGGTCGTGTTCCAAGACATCCCGATGACACATTGGAATGACAACCACTGTCGAACCATTCCCAATGTTGTGCCAATCGAGTTGGCACAGAGGCGATCTTAGGGAGATCCCACGTATCAATCGGGAAGTGCTTTTGTACCCATCTCTCACAAAAACCAATGTTAGCTGAACAATTTTAGAATCCAAGGCTCATATCCATCGATATCGTCAGCACTGGGTCTATATTCAAAGGCCACAGAGAGGTTCCGATAAGAGAAGCTCCCCTGCTCGCTTCCACAAACATCCCCAAATGCTAGATGCAAGCTCCTACCCTTAGCATCGCTCTCCAGATCACCGCAATGACACATTGGAATGACAACCACTATCGAACAACTCCCAAATTTTTGCCGATGGAGTGAGAAAGAAGAGCCAGATCTGGTCGACAAAAATGGCTAAGCCAGACCAGGTCAGCCAGCATGGCTCGGCCACCATTTTTTGCCAAGAGCTTTCGATATTAAAGCTCCCATGTGGCCGCGATAAGTACACCATGAAAAATTGCTAGAGCACCGAGCACCCATAGCAAATTGCCATTATACAAGGCAACGCCGAAGTGCTAGACAAGGGCTCACATTTAGATCAAGTTTTAAAATCACCAAAAAGACACACCATGGATCGGCAACCACTGCCTCACCTTTTCCAAAATTGAGTCATCAAAAAACATGATCTAAAGGAGAGCCGAGGAAAAGCACTGAGATCGCTGCATGCCCCTTTCATTGATTCAACATCAGCATACACCATTTGAAAACCCAACAATCCGATCCGCCTAGACACCAATGTTGAATCAATGAAAGGGGCATGGGAGAGGCTCGCGGTAACAACCTCTCCTATATAAGCTATTAGTGCGAGGCTCGCTCTACATTAGAAATCTGTGATAGCACAAAAAACTCCCATAAAAATCTAATTCAATTAAAAATTTGACCAAACAACCATCCACCACACCGTTTTTGGAGCTCGGCCAGATCGGGTCGGCTAGCATGGCTCACCCAGAATGGCTCAGCCAGAACGGTTCATCGAGATCGGTTCGGCCAGCATGGCTCACCCAGATTGGCTCGGCCAGCATGGCTCAGCCAGAATGGCTCACCCAGATCGAGTCACCCAGCATGGCTCGCCTAGATCGGGTCGGCCAACATGGCTTGCCCAGATCGGCTCGGCTAGAATGGCTCACCCAGAATGGCTCACCCAGATCGGGTCAGCCAGCATGGCTCACCCAAATCGGCTCGACCAGCATGGCTTGGCCAGAACGGCTCGCCCAGATCAGGTTGGCCAGCATCACTCGCCCAGATCGGGTTGGCCAGAATGGATCGCCCAGATCAGTTCGACCAGCATGGCTCGGCCAGAACAGCTCGCCCAGATTGGGTCGCCCAGCATGGCTCACCTAGATCGGGTCGGCCAGCATGGCTCGCCCAGATTGGCTTGGCCAAAATATAAGCTATTAGTGCAAGGCTTACTCTACATCAAAAATGTACACTCAGTGCACAAGTACCTTAAAACCCAATTCAATGAAAAATGTGACCGAATAGCCATCCACGACCCCATTTCTCATGAGGTTGTTAACGGAGACAAAGATTGGCATTGGTGACTTGATGAAAAAACTTAAAGAGTCAACTTAGTGAGAGTACCTGGTGGCTCGACTTCATGAGCGCACTTGAAGAATTGACTTGGTGAGAGTACTTGGTGGGGTGACTTGATGAACGGACTCAAAGAGTCAACTTACTGAGAGTACTTGGTGGCTCGACTTGATGAGCAGACTTAAAGAGTCCACTTGGTGAGAGTACATGGCGGGGTGAACTAATGAACGGATTTAAAGAATCGACTTGGTGGGTCTACTTGGTTGTCCAAACTGGTAGGGTGACTTGATGAACGGACATAAAGAGTCAACTTGGTGAGAGTACTTGTACTTGTTTTGGTGACTTGATGAACAATCTTAAAGAGTTGACTTGGTGGGGTGACTTGATGAAAGGACTTAAAGAGTCAACTTGGTGAGAGTACTTGGTTGAGTGACTTAATGAATGCACTAGAAGAATCGACTTGGTTAGAGTACTTGGTGGGGCGACTTGAAGAACAAACTTAAAGAGTCGACTTGGTGGGTTGACCTGGCAGGGTGACTTGATGAACAAACTTAGAGAGTCGACTTGGTGAGAGTACTTGGTGACTTGGTTGGCCGACCTGGCCGGGTGACTTGATGAACGAACTTAAAGAGTCCACTTGGTGGGCCGACCTAGTAGGGTGACTTGATGAATGAACCTAAAGAGTCGACTTGGTGAGAGTACTTGGTGGGCAGACATAGCGGGGTGATTTGATGAGCGAACTTAAAGAGTCAACTTCATGAGAGTACTCGGTGGGATGACTTGATGAACGAACCTAAAGAGTCGACATGGTGGGTCGACTTGGCAGGGTGACTTGATGAAAAAACTTAAAGAGTCAACTTGGTGGGCTGACCTAGCAGGGTGACTTGATGAACAAACTTAAAGAGTCAACTTGGTGAGAGTACTTGGTGGGCTGACCTGGTGGGGTGACTTGAAGAACAAACTTAAAGAGTCGACTTGGTGAGAGTACTCGGTGGGCTGACCTAGTCATGTAACTTGATGAACGAACTTAAAGATTCGACTTGGTGGGCCAACTTGGCCGGGTGACTTGATGAACGAACTTAAAGAGTTGACTTGGCGGGTTGAACTGGTGGGGTGACTTGCTGAGAGTACGTGGTGGGCTGACCCGGCAGGCTGACTTGATGAAAGAACTTAGAGAGTCGACTTTTTGAGAGTACTTGGTGGGTCTAACTGGCCGGTTGACTTGATGAACGAACTTAGACAGTCAACTTGGTGAGAGTACTTGGTGACTTGGTGGGCCGACTTGGCCAGGTGACTTGATGAAGGAACTTAAAGAATCCACTTGGTGAGCCAACTTGGCGGGGTGACTAGATAAATGAACCTAAAGAGTCAACTTGGTGAGAGTACTTGGTGGGAAGACATAGCTGGGTGATTTGATGAGCAAACTTAAAGAGACAACTTGGTGAAAGTACTTGGTGGGGTGACTTGATGAACGAACCTAAATAGTCAACTTGGTGGGCTGACCTGGCAGGGTGACTTGATGAACAAACTTAAAGAGTCGACTTGATGGGCTGACCTGGTAGGGTGACTTGATGAACAAACTCAAAGAGTCAACTTGGTGAGAGTACTTGGTGGGCCGACCTGGCAGGGTGACTTAAAGAACAAACTTAAAGAGTCAACTTGGTGAGAGTACTCGATGGGCTGACCTAGTCATGTGACTTGATGAACGAACTTAATGAGTCGACTTGGTGAGCCGACTTGGCCGAGTGACTTGATGAACAAAGTTAAAGAGTCGACTTGGTTTGTCGAACTACTGGGGTGACTTGGTGAGAGTACTTGGTGGGCTAACCTAGTAGGGTGACTTGATGAAAGAACTTAGAGAGTCAACTTTGTGAGAGTACCTTGTGGGTCAAACTGGCCAGGTGACTTGATGAACCAACTTAAAGAGTCGACTTGGTGAGAGAACTTGGTGGGCCGAGCTGGCAGGGTGAATTGATGAACGAACCTAAAGAGTCAACTTTGTGAGAGTACTTGGTGGGCCGACCTGGCGAGGTGACTTGATGACTGAAATTAAAGGGTCAACTTGGTGAGAGTACTTGGTGGGCCAACCTGGTGGAGCGACTTGATGAATGAACTTAAAGAGTTGACTTGGTGAGAGTACTTGCTGGGGTGACTTGATGAAGAAACTTAAAGAGTTGACTTGGTGAGACTACTTAGTGGGCCGACCTGGCGGGGTGACTCAGTGAGAAAACTTAAAGAGTCGACTTGGTGAGAGTACTTGGTGGGCTGACCTGGCGGGGTGACTTGATGAATGAACTTAGAGAGTCGACTTGGTGGACCAACCTGGCAGGGTAAAGAGTCAACTTGGTGAGAGTACTTGGTGGGCAGACATAGCGGGGTGATTTGATGAGAGAACTTAAAGAGTCAACTTGGTGAGAGTACTTGGTGGGGTGACTTGATGAACGAACCTAAAGAGTTGACTTGGTGGGCCGACTTGGCTGGCTGACTTGATGAACAAACTTAAAGAGTCAACCTGGTGGGTCGAACTAGTGGGGTGACTCGGTCAGAGTACTTGGTGGGCTGAACCGACAGGGTGACTTGATGAACGAACTTAGAGAGTCGACTTTGTGAGAGTACTTGGTGGGTCGAACTAGCGGGGTGACTTGATGAACCAACTTAAATATTCAACTTGGTGAGAGAACTTGGTGGGCCGAGCTGGCAGGGTGAATTGATGAACAAACCTAAAGAGTCGACTTTGTGAGAGTACTTGGTGGGCCAACCTGGCGGGGTGACTTGATGATCGAACTTAAAGGGTTGACTTGGTGAGAGTACTTGGTAGGCTGACCTGGCGGAGCGACTTTATGAATGAACTTAAATAGTCAACTTGGTGAGAGTACTTGGTTGGTTGACTTGATGAACAAACTTAAAGAGTCGACTTGGTGAGAGTACTCGGTGGGCGGACCTAGCGGGGTGACTTGTTGAGCAAACTTAAAGAGTCGACTTGGTGAGAGTACTTGGTGGGCTGACCTGGTGGGGTGACTTGATGAATAAACTTAAAGAGTCGACTTGGTGGGCCGACTTGGTAGAGTGACTTCATGAATGAACTTAAAGAGTCCACTTGGTGGGCCGACCTAGAGGGGTGACTTGATGAACAAACTTAAAGAGTCGACTTGGTGAGAGTAATTTGTGGGCTGACCTGGCGAGGTGACTTGATGAATGAACTTAAAGAGTTGACTTGGTGGGGTAACTTGATGAACGCACTTGAAGGGTCGACTTGGTGGGGTGACTCTATGAATGAACCTAAAGAGTTGACTTGGTGAGAGTACTTGGTGGGGCGACTTGATGAACAAACTTAAAGAGTCGACTTGGTGAGAGTACTTGGTGGGGTGACTTGATCAGCGCACTTGAAGAATCGACTTGGTTAGAGTACTTGGTGGGGTGATGATGAACGAACTAAAAGATTTGACTTGCTGAGAGTACTTGGTGGCTCGAATTGATGAGTAGACTTAAAAAGTCCACTTGGTGAGAGTACTTGGTGGGGTGAACTGATGAACGAACTTAAAGAGTCAACTTGGTGGGAGTACTTGGTTGGCCAAACTGGTGGGGTGACTTGGTGAACGGACATAAAGAGTTGACTTGGTGAGAGTACTTGTACTTGTTCTGATGACTTGATTAACGGACTTAAAGAGTCAACTTGGTGGGGTCACTTGATGAAAGGACTTAAAGAGTTGACTTGGTGAGAGTATTTGGTGGGGTGACTTGATGAAAGAACTTAAAGGGTCGACTTGGTGGTGTAACTTGGTGAACGGACCTAAAGAGTTGACTCGGTGAGAGCACTTAGTGGGGTGACTTGATGAACGGACTCAAAGAGTCGAATTGGTGAGAGTACTTGGTGGCTCGACTTGATGAGCAGACTTAAAGAGTTAACTTGGTGAGAGTACTTGGCGGGGTGAACTGATGAACGAACTTAAAGAGTCGACTTGCTAGGAGTACTTGGTGGGCTGACCTGGTGGGGTGACTTGATGAACAGACTTAAAGAGTCCACTTGGTTAGAGTACTTGTTCTGGTGACTTGATGAACGGACTTGAAGAGTCGACTTGGTGGGGTGACTTGATGAAATGACTTAAAGAGTCAACTTGCTGACAATACTTGGTGGGGCGACTTGATGAACGAAATTAAATGGTCAACTTGGCAGGGTGACTTGATCAATGCACTTGAAGGGTCGAGTTGGTGGGGTGACTTGATGAACGGACCTAAAGAGTTGACCTGGTGAGAGTACTTGGTGGGGTGACTTGATGAACAGAGTTAAAGAGTCGACTTGGTGAGAGTACTTGGTCGGGTGACTTGATGAACACACTTGAAGAATCGACTTGGTTAGAGTACTTGGTGGGGTGACCTTATGAACGAAATTAAAGAGTCAACTTGGTGGGCCGACCTCACTGGGTGACTTGATGAACGAACTTAGAGAGTCAACTTGGTGAGAGTACTTGGTGACTTGGTGAGACGACCTGGGCGGGTGACTTGATGAATGAACTTAAAGAGTCCACTTGGTGGGCTGACCTGGCAGGGTGACTTGATGAATGAACCTAAAGAGTCAACTTGGGGAGAGTACTTGGTGGGCAGACATAGCGGGGTGATTTGATGAACGAACTTAAAGAGTCGACTTGGTGAGAGTACTTGGTGGGGTGACTTGATGAACGAACCTAAACAGCCGACTTGGTGGGCAGACCTGGCAGGGTGACTTTATGAACAAACTTAAAGAGTCGACTTGGTGGGCTGACCTGGCAAGGTGACTTGATGAGCACACTTAAAGAGTCGACTTGGTGAGAGTACTTTGTGCGCCGACCTGGTGGGGTGACTTGATGAACAAATTTAAAGAGTCGACTTGGTGAGAGTACTCGGTGGCCTAACCTAGTCACGTGACTTGATGAACGAACTTAGAGAGTCAACTTGGTGGGCCGACTTGGCTAGGTGACTTGATGAACAAACTTAAAGAGTCGACTTGGTGGGTCGAACTAGCAGGGTGACTCGGTGAGAGTACTTGGTGGGCTGACCCGGCAGGGTGACTTAATGAACGAACTTAGAGAGTCGACTTTGTGAGAGTACTTGGTGGGTCAAACTGGCGGGGTGACTTGATGAATGAACTTAGAGAGTCAACTTGGTGAGAGTACTTGGTGACTTGGTGGGCCGACTTGGCTGGGTGACTTGATGAACGAACTTAAAGAGTCCACTTGGTGGGCCAACCTAGCGGGGTGACTTGATGAATGAACCTAAATAGTCGACTTGCTGAGAGTACTTGGTGGGCAGACATAGCGGGGTGATTTGATGAGCGAACTTAAAGAGTCGACTTGGTGAGAGTACTTGGTGGGGTGACTTGATGAACAAACCTAAAGAGTTGACTTGGTGGGCCGACCTGGCAGGGTGACTTGATGAACCAACTTAAAGAGTTGACTTGGTGAGAGAACTTGGTGGGCCGAGCTAGCGGGGTGAATTGATGAACGAACCTAAAGAGTCAACTTGGTGAGAGTACTTGGTGGCCCAACCTGGCAGGATGACTTGATGACCAAACTTAAATGGTCGACTTGGTGAGATTACTTAGCGGGCCGACCTGGCGGAGTGACTTGATGAACAAACTTAAATTGTCAAATTAGTGAGAGTACTTGGTGGGGTGACTTGATGAACAAACCTAAAGAGTCAACTTGGTGAGAGTACTCGGTGGGCCAACCTGGCGGAGTGACTTGGTGAGCAAACTTAAAAAGTTGACTTGGTGAGAGTACTTGGTGGGCTCACCTGGCAGGGTGACTTGGTGGGCCGACTTGGTAGAGTGACTTTATGAACAAACTTAAAGAGTCCGCTTGGTGGCTCGGCCCTGCAGGGCGACTTGATGAACAAACTTAAAGAGTCAACATGGTGAGAGTAATTTGTGGGCTGACCTGGCGGGGTGACTTGATGAATGAACTTAAAGAGTCGACTTGGTGGGGTGACTTGATGTACACACTTGAAGGGTCAACTTGGTGGGGTGACTCTATGAACGGACCTAAAGAGTTGACTTGGTGAGAGTACTTGGTGGGGTGACTTGATGAATAGACTTAAAGAGTCAACTTGGTGAGGGCACTTGGTGGGGTCACTTGATGAGCACACTTGAAGAATCAACTTGGTTAGAGTACTTGGTGGGGTGACTTGATGAACGGACTCAAAGAGTCAACTTGCTGAGAGTACTTGGTGAGAGTACTTGTACTTGTTCTGGTGACTTGATGAACGGACTTAAAGAGTCAACGTGGTATGGTCACTTGATGAAAGGACTTAAAGAGTTGACTTGGTGAGATTATTTGGTGGGGTGACTTGATGAAAGAACTTAAAGGGTCGACTTGGCAGGGTGACTTAGTGAACGGACCTAAAGAGTTGTTTCGGTGAGAGAACTTGGTGGGGTGACTTGATGAATGGACTCAAAGAGTCAATTTGGTGAGAGTACTTGGTTGTTTGACTTGATGAGTAGACTCAAAGAGTCCACTTGGTGAGAGTAATTGGTGGGGTGAACTGATGAACAAACTTAAAGAGTCAACTTGGTGGGAGTACCTGGTGGGGTGACTTGATGAAGGGACATAAAGAGTCGACTTGGTGAGAGTACTTGTTCTGGTGACTTGATGAATGGACTTAAAACATCGACTTGGTGGGGTGACTTGATGAAAGGACTTAAAGAGTCGACTTGGTGAGAGTACTTGGTGGAGCAACTTGATGAATGGACTTAAAGGGTCAACTTGGCGGGGTGACTTGATGAACAGACCTAAAGAGTTGACTTGGTGAGAGTACTTGGCAGGGTGAACTGATGAACAAACTTAAAGAGTCGACTTGGTGGGAGTACTTGGTGGGTCGAATTGGCAGGGTGACTTGATGAATGAACTTAAAGAGTTGACCTGGTGAGAGAACTTGGTGGGCCGAGCTGGCGGGGTGAATTGATGAATGAACCTAAAGAGTTGACTTTGTGATAATACTTGGTGGGCCGACCTGGTAGGGTGACTTGATGACCAAAATTTAAGGGTTAGCTTAGTGAGAGTACTTGGTGGGCCAACCTGGTAGAGCGACTTGATGAACAAACTTAAAGAGTCGACTTGGTGAGAGTAGTTTGTATGGTGACCTAATGAACAAACCTAAAGAGTCGACCTGGTGAGAGTACTCGATGTGCCGACCTGGTGGGGTGACTTGGTGAGAAAACATAAAGAGTCGACTTGGTGAGAGTAGTTGGTGGGCTAACCTAGCAGGATGACTTGATGAACGAACTTAAAGAGTCAACTTGGTGGGCCGACTTGGAAGAGTGACTTCATGAACAAACTTAAAGAGTCCACTTGTTGGGCTGAGCTGGTGGGGTGACTTGATGAACAAACTTAAAGAGTCGACTTGCTGAGAGTAATTTGTGGGCTGACCTGGTGGGGTGACTTGATGAATGAACTTAAAGAGTCAACTTGGTGGGGTGACTTGATGAATGCACTTGAAGGGTCAACTTAGTGGGGTGACTCTATGAACGGACCTAAAGAGTTGACTTGGTAAGAGTACTTGGTGGGGTGACTTGATGAAAGGAGTTAAAGAGTTGACTTGGTGAGAGTACTTGGTGGGGTGACTTGATGAACGCACTTGAAGAATCGACTTGGTTAGAGTACTTGGTGGGGCGACTTGATGAACGGACTCAAAGAGTTGACTTGCTGAGAGTACTTGGTGGCTCGACTTGATGAGCAGACCTAAAGAGTCAACTTGGTGAGAGTACTTGGCAGGGTGAACTGATTAACGGACTTAAAGAGTCAAATTGGTGGGAGTACTTGGTGGGCCGACCTGGTGGGGTGACTTTATGGACGATCTTAAAGAGTCGACTTGGTTAGAGTACTTTTTCTAGTGACTTGATGAACGGACTTGAAGAGTTGACTTGGTGGGGTGACTTGATGAAAGGATTTAAAGAGTTTACTTGGTGAGAGTACTTGGTGGGGTGACTTGATGAATGGACTTAAAGGGTCGACTTGGTGGGGTGACTTGATGAACGGACCTAAAGAGTTGACTTGGTGAGAGTACTTGGCGGGGTGAACTGATGAACGGACTTAAAGAGTCGACTTGGTGGGAGTACTTGGTGGACCGACCTGGTGGGGTGACTTGATGAATGGACTTATAGATTCGACTTGGTGAGAGTAGTTGTTCTGGTGACATTATGAAAGTACTTAAAGAGTCGGCTTGGTGGGGTGACTTGATGAAAGGACTTAAAGAGTCGACTTGGTGGGGTGACTTGATGAATGAAAAAGGGTCGACTTTGTCGGGTGACTTGATGAATGGACCTAAAGAGTTGACTTGGTGAGAGTACACGGTGGGGTGACCTGATGAACAGACTTAGAGAGTCAACTTGGTGAGAGTACTTGGTGGGCCGACCTGGTTGGGTGACTTTGTGGACTGACTTAAAGAGTCGACTTGGTGGGAGTACCTGGTGGGGTGACTTGATGAGTGGACTTCAAGGGTCGACTTGGCAAGGTGACTTGATGAACGGTCCTAAAGAGTTGACCTGGTGAGACTACTTGGTGTGGTGACTTGATGAAAAGACTTAAAGAGTCGAATTGGTGAGAGTACCTGGTGTGGTGACTTGATGAACGCACTTGAAGGGTCGACTTGGTGCGCTGACTTTATGAATGGACCTAAAGAGTTGACATGGTGAGAGTACTTGGTGGGGTGACTTGATGAACATAGTTAAAGAGTCAACTTGGTGAGAGTACTTGGTCGGGTGACTTGACGAACGCACTTGAAGAATTGACTTGGTTAGAGTACTTGGTGGGGTGACTTGATGAATGAACTTAAAGATTCAACTTGGTGGGCCAACCTGGCAGTATGACTTGATGAATGAACTTAGAGAGTCGACTCGGTGAGAGTACTTGGTGACTTGGTGGGCCGACCTGGCCGGGTGACTTGATGAACAAACTTAAAGAGTCGACTTGGTGAGAGTACTAGGTGGGCTGACCTAGTCACGTGACTTGATGAACGAACGTAAAAAGTCGACTTGGTGTGCTGACTTGGTTGGGTGACATGATGAACGAACTTAAAGAGTCGACTTGGTGGGTCGAACTAGCGGGGTGACTTGGTGAGAGTACTTGGTGGGCTGACCTGGCAGGGTGACTTGATGAACGAACTTAGAGAGTTTACTTTGTGAGAGTACTTGGTGGGTCGAACTCGCGGGGTGACTTGATTAATGAACTTAAAGGGTTGACTTGGTGAGAGTACTTGGTGGGCTGACCTAACGGAGTGACTTCATGAATGAACTTAAAGAGTCGACTTGGTGAGAATACATAGTGGGGTGATCTCATGAACAAACCTAAAGAGTCAACCTGGTGAGAATAGTTGGTGGGCCGACCTGGCGGGGTGACTTGATGAATGAACTTAAAGAGTCAACTTGGTGAGAGTAATTTGTGGGCTGACCTGGAGGGGTGACTTGATAAATGAACTTAAAGAGTCAACTTGGTGGGGTGACTTGATGAAAGCACTTGAAGGGTCGACTTGGTGGGGTGACTCTATGAACAGACCTAAAGAGTTGACTTGGTGAGAGTTCTTGGTGGGGTGACTTGATGAAAGGACTTAAAGAGTCAGCTTGGTGAGAGTACTTGGTGGGGTGACTTGATGAATGCACTTGAAGAATTGACTTGGTTAGAGTACTTGGTGGGGCGACTTGATGAATAGACTCAAAGAGTCACTCAACTTGATGAGCAGACTTAAAGAGTCAACTTAAAGAGTTGAGCGAACTTAAAGAGGTGACTTGGGTGGGCTAACTCGGTGAGCGAACTTAAAGAGTTGACTTGGCAACATACTTGAACAACTGACTTGGTGAGCTAACATTGTGAGTGGGCTTAAAGAAGCAACTCGATGGGGCAACTTGGCGAGCACACTTGCTGGGGCAAGGTTGTAAAATGACTAGGTGATTCGACTCGGTGAGCTGACTTAGGGAGCTGACTTGGTGAGCAAACTTAAGGGG
>CM053783.1:606492610-606597610 GCA_028749045.1 Cupressus sempervirens | reverse complement strand
AATCGTTCGATCGGCGCAAACCAACGCCAGCCTTTGTGAGCCACTGCTCATCGTGTATGATTGACGAACCTCATTCTCATTTCAGCCAATCACGTGCCACTTGTGAACATGGATGGGCATCTTCGCTCCTTGCTAGGGAGGGTAAAATTTTGTAGTGTGACACCCAAGCAGACGTGCCCTTGGTCGAGGCCTCGGGCACAACTTGCGTTCAAAGACTTGATGATTCACGAGATTCTGCAATTCACACTAAGTATCGCATTTCGCTACATTCTTCATTGTGGTGAGAGTCGAGATATCCATTGCCGAGAGTCATGATTTTGTTTTCTTTTTGTCTTTCAGTGACCCAAGTGCACAAGGCGCTGGCTTGCGCTTCGTTCTTTGGATTTCTAAGGTGCGTGATTCACCCGTGTGTTGGGTGTTGACACATCTCGAAACCTGAGCACCCAATGGGTGCGACGAGGAATGCTGTGGTGTGTCCACACCCCAACACCTCACAAAGGTGAGAGGCAACGCATGGGAGAGCCGTGTCAGCGGACAGGTCCCCTACCCCGCAAATCATGCGAGTGCACCCATCCTAAACACAGAACTCTGCAAGTGATGAGTCAACACACCTGAGCAAGGCAACGGGGGGTTGCGGTAGTCCCGACTTGCCATTGTCGAAATGACAGATCCCTGGCATAGTGCCGCACATGCGATCGGACCATGAAATCTGAATGGGGGACGAGGCTCGGAACCCCTCTGAACTGTAACCGAGCAGAGACCTCTCACTCTGACGTGAACATCGTTTGAAGGCACCGATCCTATTCCAGATTGCATCCGAGTGTCTCTTCTTCACCCCGTGGGGAATCCATTCTTTCAATCATGGGCATTCGTTGTGACCCTCAACCTCAACAGCACTAGACCCGTAGCTTGGTCGTCCAACACATCGCTGCAAGGCTGAGTGTCCGCACATCGCCGAGAGTTCAGAGGCGCGGAGGAGGCCAACTCCATCCCCTACATGATTTAGGGTCTCAAACCCACAATGATCCTACTGCAGGTTCACCTACGGTAACCTTGTTATAACTTCTCCTTCCTCTAAATGATAAGGTTCAGTGAACTTCTCACAATGTCACCGACAGGAACCTCCGTCGTTGTCGTGATCCGAACACTTCATCGGATCATTCAATTGGTAGGAGCGACGGGTAGTGTGTAAAAAGGGCAGGGACGTAGTCAACACGAGCTAATGACTCGTGCTTACTAGGAATTCCTCATTGAAGATCAATAATTGCAATGGTCTATCCCTATTACGATGCAATTTGGCAATATTTCCCAAACCTTTCGAGCCAGGGAGAGAAACTTGTTGGTTGCATCAGTGTAGCGTGCGTGCGGCCCAGAACATCTGAGGGCATCACAAACCTTTTATTACCTCAAACTTCCATGGCTTAGGAGGCCATAGTCCCACTAAGAAGCTGGCCGCGAAGGGGAACCTTCACGTAGCTAGTTAGTAGGCTAAGGTCTCGTTCGTTAGCAGAATTAACTAGACAAATCACTCCACCAACTAAGAACGTCCATGCACCACCACCCATAGAATCAAGAAAGAGCTCTCAATTTGTTAATCCTTACTATGTCTAGACCTGGTAAGTTTCCCCGTGTTGAGTCAAATTAAGCCACAAGCTCCACTCCTGGTGGTGACCTTCCATCAATTCCTTTAAGTTTCAACCTTGCGACCATACTCCCCCTAGAACCCAAACACTCTAATTTCTCAGAAGGTGCTGGTGGAGTCCTTAGAGCAACATCCACCGATCCCTGGTTGACATCATTTATGGTTGAGACTAGGATGGTATTTGATCGTCTTCAAGCCCCCAACTTTTGTTCTTGATTAAAGAAAACATCCTTGGAAAATGCTTTCGCAGTGGTTTGTCTTCCATAAATCTAAGAATTTCACCTCTGACAATGAATTACGAATGCCCCTGACAGTCCCTATTAATCATTACTTTGGTCCCGAAGGCCAATGAAATAGGACCAGACTCCTATCCCATTATTCCATGCTAATGTATTCAGTGTGTAGGCTTGCTTTAAGCACTCTAATTTTTTCAAAGTAACGGCGTCGGAATCGCGACCCAGCAAATTAAGGCTAGGAACTGCAACAACTTAAATATATGCTATTGGAGCTGGAATTACTGCGGCTGCTAGCACTAGAATTGACCTCCAATGGATCCTTGTTAAGGGATTTAGATTGTACTCATTCCAATTACTAGACTCAATGAGCCCACTATTGTTATTTATTTTCACTACCTCCCCGTGTCAGGATTGGGTAATTTGTGCACCTGCTACCTTCCTTGGATGTGGTAGCCATTTCTCAGGCTCCCTCTCCGAAATTGAACCCTAATTCTCTATCACCCATCACCACCATGGTAGGCCTCTATCCTACCATTGAAAGTTGATAGGGCAGAAATTTGAATGAAGCGTCGCTAGCACAAAGGCCGTGCGATCTGTCGAGTTATCATGAATCACAGAAATAGCGGGCGAGCCCACGTCGATCTTTTATCTAATAAATGCATCCCTTCTGAGAGTCAGGATTTGGTGTATGTATTAGCTCTAGAATTACTATGGTTATTCGAGTAGCAAAGTGCCATCAAAGAAACTATAACTGATTTAATGAGCCATCTCCAGTTTCACATTCTAAAATAGTTCATACTTAGACATGCATGGCTTAATCTTTGAGACAAGCATATGACTACTGGCAGGATCGACCAGGTACCTTCTAACAATGAGGGGACCCCCAAGACCTACTACAGCCAAGGGATGCCCGTCGCGATGGGAAACCAAAATTTGCATTCGCTTTGTCGTGCATCTAAACATAATCTGCCGCACAAGCAACAAGAATGACGTTCCTAGCACATGCAGGACTTGCAATGCTCAAAGATTTCACACAAGAGGAAAGTGTCCCATCATCAACCGGAGAGGGCCGAACAGGGAGCCTCAGTTCATAGACACCTGGGAAGAACATCCCATACAGAACCCTTTACCCTCGAACTTGCTATCACCACTACTTAGAAAGAAGCCTTGAGTCTGTACAAGATGGCACCGTGCACATAGCCACCTCAATTGTTAGGCCACTTAGAGACATCCATTTCCCAGGCATATGCCTCCTACATGCCTGTTGAGGTTCACCCGCACAGACAAAATCCTTCTCGATCACAACAAACATTTTCCCATGATGAAGAGCTGGTTGTCGAAGTGCCAATGGAGACCACCATGCTGAAGGGTGAAGGGTCGTGTGAGTCAAAAACATGGCTGGTTATGCGATTGGTGGGGGCATCACTATGCACGCGACCACCTCAATTATAAGGCTGCTCAAGGGCATCGTGTATAACACCCCCTCCGCACATTTATAGGTGATGAGAGCCTACCCGCATACACGAACATGTCTAACCTCTGGCAAATATCTACTTTCCCAGCACAGCCTCACTAACCGTTCCCCATGACATGTGATCTGCCAACACAACTACAAAAAAGTTCCTATGGGTGAACACTCACACTAGCGTTGTCGAACAAGCTTCAATCTCATGCACATGCACATACCGAAGAACTGCACTATGAGAGAACCACCCGTGAGCACCCACATCTTGGCAAAAAGCATTCATGCAATTTCTTCCCCTAGACAGACACGTTGGGCCTACACTTGTTGAAGCATTGCAAAGATGAGCGCTCTAGTTTTCAGGAGCCTGAGAAGAACATCTCATATGAAACTTGTTCCCCCAAAATGCTTGAATCACAAATTCTCGCTCGCGCACACAAACATCCCAAATTCTAGACACAAGCTCCCGCCATTAGCATCGCTCTCTAGATCATTGCAATGACACATTGGAATGACAACCACTGTCGAAAAAATCCTCAAATTGTGGTAATGGAGTGAGAAAGAAGAGCAACTTTGGGGAGAGGCGCATAGCAAATGGGCTGCTCCTTCATTCCGCTCTTATATATAGATCCTATGTCGCTGATTTTGTTTGGAATCTGAGGCTACATTTGTCCTTGCCCACAAGAACAATGGCTCTTCTGATCGAATGGCCATGGGGAGCTTCCGATAACAAAGGCTCCCTTGTCACTCTTGATGCGCAGCCCATCTGCTAGATGATGGCTCGCCCTTCAGATCGCTGCCCAGGCAACCACCACAATGGCACCATTGGAACGACAATCGTTGCCGAACCATTCCAAAACTTTTGCGCCAAAGAAGTTGTTGTGAAGAGAACGACTCTGGGGAGAGAGCACTCTCATAGCAAAATCAGGATGGCTTCACGGCCCTTCCAATAGAAATGATGCTGGTGCCAATATTTGAAATCTGAATAACGTGTCTTTCTCGAACACCAGCATCGATTCTATTGGGGAGGGTCACCGAGAGCTTTTTTTATCAAAGCCTCCCATTGTAGCCACGATAGGCACACAAAAAATTTTGCTAGAGCACCAAGCACCCACCTCATGGCTAGAGACAAGGGCTCACCATTAGATCAACTTCAAAATCACAAAACAGACGTGGCAACCGCTACCAAGTCTCTTCCATAATTACGTCGGTCGAGTGATCGAAGAAGGTGATCTAAGAGAGGGTCCAAGTGTAGGCATTCATTGGGGGATTCGCACTGATGGCATAAATTTATACAATACCCAAGCAACACCAGATGGAGGTGCTAGATGAGGGCTCTCATTTTAGATCAAATTTTAGAATCACCAAGTAGACGCGGTGAGGGCTAACAAGCACTGCCAAACCTTTCTCCAAAATTGAGCCAGCTGAGTGATAAGAAAACATGATCTAAAGGAGAGTCCAAGAATAGCACACTCGAGGGTGGGCTTCATGCCCCTCTAATTGATTCAACGTCGGCGTCCACCATTTCAAAATTTGACATATCCATCCACCTTGATAATGGCATTGAGTTAATGAAGGGGGCACAAGAGAGGCTTGCAACAACCAGCTCTCCCATTGTAGCAATGATAGGCATGCCAAAAAAATTTCTAGAGCGCCAATCACCCACCTCATGGCTAGAGACAAGGGCTCGCAATTAGATCAACTTAAAAATCGCAGAACAGACGTGGTGTAGAATGGCAACCGCTGCCAAGTGTCTTCTGTAATTGCATCGGTCAAGTGATTGAAGAAGGTGATCTAAGATAGGGTCCAAGTGTAGGAATTCATTGGGGGATTTGTGCCAATGGCATAAATTTATGCAATACCCGAGCAACACCGAGCGGAGGTGCTAGAGGAGGGCTCCCATTTTAGATCGAGTTTCAAAATCACCAAGTAGATGCAGTGAGGGTTGGCAACTGCTGCCAAAACCTTTTTTCAAAATTGTGCCAGTTGAGTGACAAGAAAACATGATCTAAAGGAGAGTCCAGGAATAGCACCCTCGAGCTTGGGCTTCATGCCCCTCTAATTGATTCAACATCGGTGTCTACCGTTTCAAAATCTGACATATCCATTCGCCCTGACAGCGGCATTGAATCAATGAGGGGGCCTTGAGAGAGGCTCATGGCAACCACATCTCCCATTGTAGCCATGATAGGCATGCAAAAAAAAATTCCAGAGTGCCAAGAACCCACCTCATGGCTAGAGACAAGGGCTCGCCATTAGATCAACTTCGAAATCGCCGAATAGATGCAGTGTAGAATGGCAACCGCTGCCAAGTCTCTTCCGTAATTGTGTCGGTCGAGTGATGGAAGAAGGTGATCTAAGAGAGGGTCCAAGCATAGGAATTTATTGGGGGATTCACGTCGATGGCATAAATTTATGCAATACCCGAGCAACACTGGACGGAGGTGCTAGACGAGGGCTCCTATTTTAGATCAAGTTTTAAAATCACCAAGTAGACGCGGTGAGGGCTGGCAACTGCTGGCCAAACCTTTTTTCAAAATTGCGCCAGCTGAGTGACAAGAAAACATGATCTAAATGAGAGCCTAGGTATAGCACCCATGAGGGTGGGCTTCATGCCCCTCTAATTGATTCAACGTTGGCATCCATCATTTCAAAATCTGACATATCCATCCGCCCTGACAGCGGCGTTGAATCAATGAGGGGGGCACGGGAGAGGCTCGCGACAACCACCTCTCCCATTGTAGCCACAATAAGCATGCAAAAATTTTTTCCAGAGTGCCAAGAACCCACCTCATGGCTAGAGACAAGGGCTCACCATTAGATCAACTTCGAAATTGCCGAACAGACGTAATGTAGAATGGCAACCGCTGCCAAGTCTCTTCCGTAATTGCGTCAGTCGAGTGATCGAAGAAGGTGATCTAAGAGAGGGTCCAAGCATAGGAATTCATTGGGGGATTCACGCCAATGGCATAAATTTATGCAATACCCGAGCAACACAAGAAGAAGGTGCTAGATGAGGGCTCCCATTTTAGATCAAATTTTAAAATGACCAAGTAGATGCGGTGAGGGCTGGCAACCATTGCCAAACCTTTTTCAGAAATTGCACCAGCTGAGTGACAAGAAAACATGATCTAAGAGAGAGTCTAGGAATAGCACCCTCGATGGTGGGCTTCATGCCCCTCTAATTGATTCAATGTCAGCGTCCACTATTTCAAAATTTGACATATCCATCCACCCTGATAGCGGTGTTGAATCAATGAGGGGGGCACGAGAGAGGCTCGCGGCAACCACCTCTCCTATAACTCTCAAGAACAAGGCCCATCTTTACATGCAAACTCTGCTACTACGCAAACATAGGTTGCAATTAAAGAGAAATTGCAAGGCTGTCACAATGGCCCAAGGCCAATGGCTCTGACTAAGTCAATTTTCTCTTGTAATCACCATGCTGCCATTCACAGAGAGATCTCCCCATTCACTTGTGACATGATGCACAATCCAAGTGCTAGACATGAGCTTGCCCATGAAAGAAAGACCACTTTCCAAGACATCCCCCGATGACACATTGGAATGACAACCGTTGTCGAACCATTCCCAATGTTGTGCCAATCGAGTTGGCATAGAGGTGACCTTAGGGAGTTCCCGCATAGCAATCAGGATGTGCTTTCATGCCCATCTCTCACAAAAACCAATGTTAGCTATGAAAACATTTTGAATCCAAGGGCTCGCATCCATCGATATCATCGCCACTGGGTCTATATCAAAAGGCCACGGAGAGGTTTCGATAAGAGAAGCTCCCCTGCTCGCTCGCACAAACATCCCAAATTCTAGACACAAGCTCTCACCCTTAGCATTCCTCTCCAGATCACCACAATGACACATTGGAATGATAACCGCTGTCAAACAACTCCCAAAATTGTGGCAATGGAGTGAGAAAGAAGAGCAACTTTGGGGAGCTGCGCATAGCAAACGGGCTGCTGCTACTTCATTCTGCTCTTATATAGATCCGACATCATTGATTTCATTTGGAATCTGAGGCTGCATTCATCCTTGCTCACACAAGCAATGGCTCTTGTAATCAAATGGCCATGGGGAGCTTCCAATAACAAAGGCTCCCTTGTCACTCGTGATGCGCAGCCCAACTACTAGACGATGGCTCGCCCTTTAGATCGCTGCACAGGCAACCACCACAATGACACCATTGGAATGACAAATGCTGCCAAACCATTCTAAAAATTTTGTGCCAAAGAAGTTGTTGCATAGAGAATGACTCTGGGGAGAGAGCCCCCACATAGAAAAATCAGGATGGCTTCACGGCCCTCTCAATAGAAACAATGTTGGTGCCAATATTCCAAATCCGAATAACGTGTCTTTCACAAACACCAGCACTAATTCTGTTGGGGAGGGTCACCGAGAGCTTTTGTTATCAAAGCTCCCATTGTAGCCATGATAGGCACAAAAAAATTGCTAGAGCCACAAGCACCCACCTCATGGCTAGACAAGGGCTCGCCATTAGATCAACTTCAAAATCGCTGAACAGACGCACTATGGAATGGCAACCACTGCCAAGCCTATTCCGTAATTGTGTCGGTCGAGTGATCTAAGAAGGTGATCTAAGAGAGATTCCAAGGCTAGGGATTCATTGGGGGATTCGCATCGATAGCAAAAATTTATGCAATACCCGAGCAACACCGGACAGAGGTGCTAGACCAGGGCTCCCATTTTAGATCAGGTTTTAAAATCACCAAGTAGACATGGTGTGGGCTGGCAACTGCTGCCAAACCTTTTTCAGAAATTGCACCAGCTAAGTGACAAGAAAACATGATCTAAAGGAGAGTCCAGGAATAGCACCTCAAGGGTGGGCTTCATGCCCCTCTAATTGATTCAACGTCGGCGTCCACTGTTTCAAAATTTGACATATCCATCTGCCCTGACACTGGTGTTGAATCAATGAGGGGGGCACGGGAGAGGCTCGCGGCAACCACCTCTCCCATTGTAGTCGTGATAGGAACACAAAAAATTTCTAGAGCCCCAAGCACCCATGTCATGGCTAGATAAGGGCTCGCCATTAGATCAACTTTGAAATCGCAGAACAGACGCGCTGTAGAATGGCAACTGCTACCAAGTCTCTTCCGTAATTGCATCGGTCAAGTGATCGAAGAAGGTGATCTAAGAGAGGGTCCAAGGGTAGGCATTCGAGTGATCTAAGAAGGTAATTTCACCTTGAAGGGGCCCAATCCAAAAGTTCTAGAGGTCATCTCTTGGAACTCTCAAGAACAAGGCCCATCTTACATGCAAACTCTGCTATTGTGCAAACATAGGTTGCAATTAAAGAGAAATTGCGAGGCCGTCACAATGGCCCGAGGCCAATGCTCTGACTAAGTCAATTTTCTCTTGCAATCAGCATGCCACCATTCATAGAGAGATCTCCCCATTCACTTGTGATGTGACACACAATCCAAGTGCTAGATGTAAGCTCACCCTTGAAAGAAAGACCACTTTCCAAGACATCCCCCGATGACACATTGGAATGACAACTGCTGTTGAACCATTCCCAATGTTGTGCTGATTGAGTTGGCATAGAGGCGACCTTAGGGAGCTCCTGCGTAGCAATCAGGATGTGCTTTCATACCCATCTCTCACAAAAACCAATGTTAGCTGTGAACAAATTTAGAATCCAAGGCTCGTATCCATTGATATCATCGGCATTGGGTCTATATATTCAAAGGCCACGGAGAGGTTCTGATAAGAGAAGCTCCCTTGCTTGCCCGCACAAACATCCCAAATGCTAGACACAAGCTCCTGCCCTTAGCATCACTCTCCAGATCGCCGCAATGACACATTGGAATGATAACCGTTGTCAAACAACTCCCAAATTTGTGCCAATGGAGTGAGAAAGAACAGCAACTTTGGGGAGCCGCGCATAGCAAACGGGTTGCTACTTCATTCTGCTCTTATATATATATCTGATGTCATTGATTTCATTTGGAATCCAAGGCTACATTCATCCTTTCTCACACAAACAATGGCTCTTCTCATCAAATGGCCACAGGGAGCTTCCGATTACAAAGGATCCCTGGTCACTCGTGATGCGCAGCCCAACTGCTAGCTGATGGCTCACCCTTTAGATCGCTGCCCAGACAACCACCACAATGGCACCATTGGAACGACAACCACTGCCGAACCATTCCAGAAATTTTGTGCCAAAGAAGTTGTTGCAAAGAGAACCACTCTGGGGAGAGAGCTGTCACATAGCAAAATCGGGATGGCTTCACGACCCTCCCATTAGAAACAATGCTGGTGCCAATATTCCAAATCTGAATAACATGTCTTTCTCGAACACCACCACTGATTCTATTGGGGAGGGTCACCGAGAGCTTTTGTTATCAAAGCTCCCATTGTAGCCGTGATAGGCACACAAAAAATTGCTAGAGCGCCAAGCACCCACCTCATGGCTAGACAAGGGCTCAGCATTAGATCAACTTTGAAATTGCTGAACAGACGTGCTGTAGAATGGAAACCGTTGCCAAGTCTCTTCTGTAATTGCATCAGTCGAGTGATCCAAGAAGGTGATCTAAGAGAGAGTTCAAGGCTAGGCATTCATTGGGGGATTCAGGCCGATAGCAAAAATTCATGCAATACCCGAGCAACACCGGACGGAGGTGCTAGACAAGGGTTCTCATTTTAGATCAAGGATTAAAATCACCAAGTAGACCCGGTGAGGGCTGGCAACTGCTACCAAACCTTTTCCCGAAATTGCGCCAGCTGAGTGACAAGAAAACATGATCTAAAGGAGAGTCAAGGAATAGCACCTTGAGGGTGGGCTTCATGTCCCTCTAATTGATTCAAAATCAGTGTCCACCATTTCAAAACTTGACATTTCCATCCGCCTTGACACTGGCGTTGAATCAATGAGAGGGGCACGGGAGAGGCTCGTGGCAACAACCTCTCCTATATAAGCTATTAGTGCGAGGCTCGCTCTGCGTTAGAAATCTGCGATAGCATGAAAAACTCCCTTAAAAATCCAATTCAATGAAAAATGTGACCAAACAGCCATCCATGACACTATTTTTGGAGCTCGGCCAGATCAGGTCGGCTAGCATGGCTCGCCTAGATCGGCTCAGCCAGCATGGCTCGGCCAGAACAGCTCACCCAGATCGAGTCAGCCAGCATGGCTCGCCCAAATCGGGTCGGCCAGCATGGCTCGCCCAAATCAGGTCGGCCAGCATGGCTCACCCAGATCGGGTCGGCCAGAATGGCTCGCCCAGATCGGCTCGGCTAGCATGGCTCGGCCAGAACGGCTTGACCAGATCGGGTCAACCAGCATGGGTTGCTCAGATCGGCTCGGCCAGGTTGGCTTGCCCACCATTTTTCAAGGACACTACCACCCCTATATAAGTTATTAGTGCAAGGCTTACTCTACATCAGAAATGTACATTGAGTGCACAAGTACCTTGAAACCCAATTCAATGAAAAATGTGATCGAATAGCCATCCACGACCCCATTTTTGATGAGGTTGTCAACAGAGAAAAAGATTGGCATTGGTTAGGTGATTTGATTGCATCAGTCGGGGGGTAAATTGATCAATTTTTGTAGACTGACTAGAATGGCTCGATGACCATCTTATATCGGAAGCTACCCAATTTGAGAATTATGACTCAATTAGAATGGCCCGGGTACCCATTTTACGAACTTAAAGAGTTGACTTGGTGGGCCGACTTGGCAGGGTGACTTGATGAACAAACCTAAAGAGATGACTTGGTGAGAGTACTTGGTGGGCTGACCTAGCAAGGCGACTTGATGAACTAACTTAAAGAGTCAACTTGGTGAGAGTACTCGGTGGGCTAACCTAGTCACGTCACTTGATGAACGAACTTAAAGAGTCGACTTGGTGGGCCGACTTGGTCGGGTGACTTGATGAACGAACTTAAAGAGTCAACTTGGTGGGTCAAACTAGCGGGGTGACTTGGTGAGAGTAGTTGGTGGGTTGACCTGGCAAGGTGACTCGATGAATGAACTTAGAGAGTCGACTTTGCGAGAGTGCTTGGTGGGTCGAACTGGCAAGGTGACTTGATGAATGAACTTAAAGAGTCAACTTGGTGAGAGAACTTGGTGGGCTGAGCTGGCGGGGTGAATTGATGAACGAACCTAAAGAGTCAACTTTGTGAGAGTACTTGGTGGGCCGACCTGGTGGGGTGACTTGATGACCGAACTTAAAGGGTCGACTTGCTGAGAGTACTTGATGGGCCGACCTGATAGAGCAACTTGATGAACGAACTTAGAGAGTCGACTTTGTGTGAGTACTTGGTGGGGTGACTTGATGAACAAACCAAAAGAGTCAACCTGGTGAGAGTACTTGGTGGGCCGACCTGGCAGGGTGACTTGATGAATGAACATAAAGAGTCGACCTTGTGGGCCGACTTGGCAGAGTGACTTCATGAATGAACTTAAAGAGTCCACTTGGTCGGCCAACCTGGCGGGGTGACTTGATGAACGAACTTAAAGAGTCGACTTGGTGAGAGTAATTTGAGGGCTAACTTGGTGGGGTGACTTGATGAATTAACTTAAAGAGTCGACTTGGTGGGGTGACCTGATGAATGCACTTGAAGGGTCGACTTGGTGGGGTGACTCTATGAACGGACCTAAAGAGTTGACTTGGTGAGAGCACTTGGTGGGGTGACTTGATGAACAGACTCAAAGAGTCGATATGGTGAGAGTACTTGGTGGCTTTACTTGATGAGCGCACTTGAAAAATCGACTTGGTTAGAGTACTTGGTGGGGTGACTTGATGAATGGACTCAAATAGTCAACTTGCTGAGAGTACTTGGTGGCTCGACTTGATAAGCAGACTTGAAGAGTCCACTTGGTGAGAGTACTTGGTGGGGTGAACTGATGAACGGACTTAAAGAATCAACTTTGTGGGAGTACTTGGTTGGCCAAACTGGTGGGGTGACTTAATGAATGGACATAAAGAGTTAGCTTGGTGAGAGTACTTGTACTTGTTCTGGTGACTTGATGAATGGACTTAAAGAGTTGACTTGGTGGGGTGACTTAATGAAAGGACTTAAAGAGTCAACTTGGTGAGAGTACTTGGTCGGGTGACTTGATGAACACACTTGAAGAATTGACTTGGTTAGAGTACTTGGTGGGGCGACTTGATGAACAAACTTAAAGAGTCAACTTGGTGGGCCAACCTGGTGGGGTGACTTGATGAACGAACTTAGAGAGTCAACTTGGTGAGAGTACTTGGTGACTTGGTGGGCTGACCTGGCTGGGTGACTTGATGAACCAACTTAAAGAGTCCACTTGGTGGGCCAACTTGGTGGGCTGACTTGATGAATGAACCTAAAGAGTTAACTTGGTAAGAGTACTTGGTGGGTAGACATAGCAGGGTGATTTGATGAGTGAACTTAAAGAGTCGACTTGGTGAGAGCAATTGGTGGGGTGACTTGATGAACGAACCTAAGGAGTCAACTTGGTGGGCCAACCTGGCAGGGTGACTTGATGAACAAACTTAAAGAGTCAACTTGGTGGGCCGACCTAACAGGGTGACTTGATGAACAAACTTAAAGAGTCGACTTGGTGGGCCGACCTGGCAGGGTGACTTGATGAACAAACTTAAATAGTCAACTTGGTGAGAGTACTCGGTGGGCTGACCTAGTCACGTGACTTGATGAATGAACTTAAAGAGTCGACTTGGTGGGCCAACTTGGCCAGGTGACTTAATGAACGAACTTAAAGAGTTGACTTGGTGGGTCGAACTAGTGGGGTGACTTGGTGAGAGTACTTGGTGGGCTGACTCGGCAGGGTGACTTGATGAACGAGCTTAGAGAGTCGACTTTGTGAGAGTACTTGGTGGGTCAAACTGGCGGGGTGACTTGATGAACGAACTTAAAGACTTGACTTGGTGAGAGAACTTGGTGGGTTGAGCTAGCGGGGTGAATTGATGAATGAACCTAAAGAGTCAACTTTGTGAGAGTACTTGGTGGGCCGACCTAGTGGGCTGACTTGATGACAGAACTTAAAGGGTCAACTTGGTGAGAGTACTTGATGGGCCAACCTAGCGGAGTGACTTGATGAACGAACTTAAAGAGTCGATGGTGAGAGTACTTGGTGGGGTTACTTGATGAACAAACTTAAAGAGTTGACTTGGTGAGAGTACTCGGTGGGCCGACCTAGTGGGATGACTTGGTGAGCAAACATAAAGAGTCAACTTGGTGAGATTACTTGGTGGGCTGACCTGGCGGGGTGACTTGAAGAACGAACTTAAAGAGTCAACTTGGTGGGAAAACTTGATAGAGTGACTTCATGAACAAACTTAAAGAGTCCACTTGGTGGGCCGACCTGGCGGGGTGACTTGATGAACGAACTTAAAGAGTTGACTTGGTGAGATTAATTTGTGGGCTAACCTGGCAGGGTGACTTGATGAATGAACTTAAAGAGTCAACTTGGTGGCGTGACTTGATGAATGCACTTGAAGGGTCAACTTGGTGGGGTGACTCTATGAATGGACCTAAAGAGTTGACTTGGTGAGAGTACTTGGTGGGCCGACTTGATGAACATACTTAAAGAGTCGACTTGGTGAGAGTACTTGGTGGGGTGACTTGATGAGCGCAATTGAAGAATCGACTTGGTTAGAGTACTTGGTGGGGTGACGATGAATGCACTCAAAGATTCGACTTGCTGAGAGTACTTGGTGGCACGACTTGATGAGCAGACTTAAAGAGTCCACTTGGTGAGAGTACTTGGCGGGGTGAACTGATGAACGGACTTAAAGAATTGACTTGGTGGGAGTACTTGGTTGGCCGAACTAGTGGGGTGACTTGATGAACGGACATAAAGAGTTAACTTGGTGAGAGTACTTGTACTTGTTCTGGTGACTTGATGAATGGACTTAAAGAGTTAAGTTGTTGGGGTCACTTGATGAAAGGACTTAAAGAGTTGACTTGGTGAGAGTACTTGGTGGGGCAACTTGATGAAAGAATTTAAAGGGTCGACTTGGTGGGGTGACTTGGTGAACGGACCTAAAGAGTTGACTTGGTGAGAGCACTTGGTGGGGTGACTTGATGAACAGACTCAAAGAGTCATCTTGGTGAGAGTACTTGGTGGCTCGACTTGATGAGCAAACTTAAAGAGTCGACTTGGTGAGAGTACTTGGTGGGGTGAACTGATGAACGGACTTAAAGAGTCGACTTGGTGGGCCGACCTAGTGGGGTGACTTGATGAAGGGACATAAAGAGTTGACTTGGTTAGAGTACTTATTCTGGTGACTTGATTTATGGACTTAAACAGTCGACTTGGTGGGGTGACTTGATGAAAGGTCTTAAAGAGTCGACTTGGTGAGAGTACTTGGTGGGGTGACTTGATGAACGCACTTGAACAATCAACTTGGTTAGAGTACTTGATGGGGTGACTTGATGAATGGACTCAAAGAGTTGACTTGGTGAGAGTACTTGGTGGCTCGACTTGATGAGCAGACTTAAAGAGTCAACTTGGTGAGAGTACTTTGCGGGGTGAACTGATGAACAGAATTAAAGAGTTGACTTTTTGGGAGTACTTGGTGGGCCGACCTGGTGGGGTGACTTGATGAATGGACTTAAAGAGTCAACTTTGTTAGAGTACTTGTTCTGGTGACTTGATGAATGGACTTGAAGAGTCGACTTGGTGGGGTGACTTGATGAAAGGACTTAAAGAGTCGACTTGGTGAGAGTACTTGGTGGGGCAACTTGATGAACGGACGTAAAGGGTCGACTTGGTGGGTTGACTTGATCAACGCACTTGAAGGGTCGAGATGGTGGGGTGACTTGATGAACGGACCTAAAGAGTTGACTTGGTGAGAGTATTTGGTGGGGTGACTTGATAAACAGAGTTAAAGAGTCGACTTGGTGAGAGTACTTGGTCGGGTGACTTGGTGAACGCACTTGAAAAGTCAACTTGGTTAGAGTACTTCGTGGGGTGACTTGATGAACGACCTTAAAGAGTCAACTTGGTGGGCCGACCTGGCGGGGTGACTTGATGAACGAACTTAGAGAGTCGACTTGGTGAGAGTACTTGGTGACTTGGTGGGCCGACCTGGCCAGGTGACTTGATGAATGAACTTAAGGAGTCCACTTGGTGGGTAGACCTGGTGGGGTGACTTGATGAATGAACCTAAAGAGTCGACTTGGTAAGAGTACTTGGTGGGTAGAGATAGCAGGGTGATTTGATGAACGAACTATAAAAGTCAACTTGGTGAGAGTACTTGGTGGAGTGGCTTGATGAACGAACCTAAGGAGTTGACTTGGTCGGCCGACCTAGCGGGGTGACTTGATGAACAAACTTAAAGAGTTGGCTTGGTGGGCCGACCTGGTAGGGTGACTTGATGAACAAACTTAAAGAGTTGACTTCCTGAGAGTACTTGGTGGGCCGACCTGGCAAGGTGACTTGATGGACTAACTTAATGAGTCATCTTGGTGAGAGTACTTGGTGGGCTGACCTAGTCACGTGACTTGATGAACGAACTTAAAGAGTCGACGTGGTGGGCCGACTTGGCTGAGTGACTTGATGAACGAACTTAAAGAGTCGACTTGGTGGGCTAACCTGGCAGGGTGACTTGGTGAGAGTACTTGGTGGGCTGACCTAGCAGGGTGAGTCGATGAACGAACTTAGAGAGTTGACTTTGCGAGAGTACTTGGCAGGTCAAACTGGTGGGGTGACTTGATGAATGAACTTAAAGAGTTGACTTGGTGAGAGAACTTGGTGGGCCGAGCTGGTGGGGTGAATTGATGAACAAACCTAAAGAGTTGACTTTGTGAGAGTAGTTGGTGGGCTGACCTGGCTGGGTGACTTGATGATCGAACTTAAAGGGTCAACATGGTGATAGTACTTGGTGGGGTGACTTGATGAACAAACCTAAAGAGTCAACCTGGTGAGAGTACTTAGTGGACCGACCTAGTGAGAGTACTTGGTGGGTCGACCCGGCGGGGTGACTTGATGAGCAAACTTGAAGAGTCAACTTGGCGAGAGTACTTGATGGAGTGACCTGGCGGGGTGACTTGATGAACGAACTTAAAGAGTCGACTTGGTGAGAGTAATTTGTGGGCTAACCTGGCGGGGTGACTTGATGAATTAACTTAAAGAGTCGACTTGGTGGGGTGACATGATGAATGCACTTGAAGGGTCGGCTTGGTGGGGTGACTCTATGAATGGACCTAAAGAGTTGATTTGGTGAGAGCACCTGGTGGGGTGACTTGATGAATAGACTCAAAGAGTCAACTTGGTGAGAGTACTTGGTGGCTCGACTTGATGAGCGCACTTAAAGAATCAACTTGGTTAGAGTACTTGGTGGGGTGACTTGATGAACAAACTCAAAGATTCGACTTGCTGAGAGTACTTGGTGGCTCGACTTGATGAGCAGACTTAAAGAGTCCACTCGGTGAGAGTACTTGGCGGGGTGAACTGATGAATGGACTTAAAGAATTGACTTGGTGGGAGTACTTGGTTGGCCGAACTGGTGGGGTGACTTAATGAACAAACATAAAGAGTCAACTTGGTGAGAGTACTTGTACTTGTTCTGGTGACTTGATGAATGGACTTAAAGAGTCAACTTGTTGGGGTGACTTAATGAAATGACTTTAAGATTCGACTTGGTGAGAATACTTGGTTAGGTGACTTGATAAATGCACTAGAAGAATTGACTTGGTTAGAGTATTTGGTGGTGCGACTTGATGAACGAACTTAAAGAGTCGACTTGGTGGGCCGACCTGGCGGGGAGACTTGATGAATGAACTTAGAGAGTTGACTTAGTGAGAGTACTTGGTGACTTGGTGGGCCGACCTTGCTGATTCGGTGAGAGTACTTGGTGGGCAGACATAGCGAGGTGATTTGATGAGCGAACTTAAAGAGTCGACTTGGTAAGAGTACTTGGTGGGGTGACTTGATGAACGAACCTAAAGAGTCGACTTGGTGGGCCGACCTGGTAGGGTGACTTGATGAACAAACTTAAAGAGCCCACTTGGTGGGCCAACCTGGCAGGGTGACTTGATGAACAAACTTAAAGAGTCGACTTGGTGAGAGTACTCGGTGGGCTAACCTAGTCACATGACTTGATGAACAAACTTAAAGAGTCGACTTGGTGGGCTGACTTGGCCGAGTGACTTGATGAACTAACTTAAAGAGTTGACTTGGTGGGTCAAACTAGTGGGGTGACTTGGTGAGAGTACTTGGTGGGCTGACTCGGCAGGGTGACTTGATGAACGAACTCAGAGAGTCAACTTTGTGAGAGTACTTGGTGGGTCGAACTGGTGAGGTGACTTGATGAACATACTTGAAGGGTCAACTTGGTGGGGTGACTCTATGAACGGACCTAAAGAGTTGACTTGGTGAGAGCACTTGGTGGGGTGACTTGCTGAACAGACTCAAAGAGTCGATTTGGTGAGAGTACTTGGTGGCTCGACTTGATGAGCGCACTTGAAGAATCGACTTGGTCAGAATACTTGGTGGGATGACTTGATGAACAGACTCAAAGAGTCAACTTGCTAAGAGTACTTGGTGGCTCGACTTGATGAGCAGACTTAAAGAGTCCACTTTGTAAGATTACTTGTCGGGGTGAATTGATGAACGGACTTAAAGAATTGATTTGGTAGGAGTACTTGGTTGGCCGAACTGGTGGGGTGACTTGATGAATGGACATAAAGAGGTTACTTGGTGAGAGTACTTGTAATAGTTTTGGTGACTTGATGAACAGACTTAAACAGTCGACTTGGTGGGGTCACTTGATGAAAGGACTTAAAGAGTTGACTTGGTGAGATTATTTGGTGGGGTGACTTGATGAATGGACTTAAAGAGTCGGCTTGGTGGGTTGACTTGATGAAAGGACTTAAAGAGTCGACTTGGTGGGGTGACTTGATGAACAAACTTAAAGGGTCAACTTTGCGGGGTGTCTTGATGAATGCACTTGAAGGGTCAACTTGGTGGGGTGACTCTATGAACAGACCTAAAGAGTTGACTTGGTGAGAGCACTTGGTGGGATGACTTGATGAATAAACTAAAAGATTCGATTTGGTGAGAGTACTTGGTGGCTCGACGTGATGAGCACACTTGAAGAATCAACTTGGTTAGAGTAATTGGTGGGGTGACTTGATGAACGGACTCAAAGAGTCGACTTGCTAAGAGTACTTGGTGGCTCGACTTGGTGGGGTGACTTGATGAATGAACTTAAAGAGTTGACTTAGTGAGAGAACTTGGTGGGCCGAGCTGGTGGGGTGAACTGATGAATGAACCTAAAGAGTCGACTTTGTGAGAGTACTTGGTGGGCTGACCTGGTGAGGTGACTTGATGACTGAACTTAAAGGGTCGACTTGGTGAGAGTACTTGGTGGGTCAACCTGGTAGAGCGACTTGATGAACGAACTTAAAGAGTCGACTTGGTGATACTAATTGGTGGGGTGACCTGATGAACAAACCTAAAGAGTCGACTTGGTGAGAGTACTTGGTGGGTCGACCTGGCAGGGTGACTTGGTGAGCAAACTTAAAGAGTTGACATGGTGAGAGTGCTTGGTGGGCTGACTTGGCGGGGTGACTTGATGAACGAACCTAAAGAGTCAACTTGGTGGGCCGACTTGAGAGAGTGACTTCATGAATGAACTTAAAGAGTCCACTTGGTGGGCCGACCTGGCAGGGTGACTTTATGAACTAACTTAAAAGGTCGACTTGGTGAGAGTAATTTGTGGGCTGACCTAGCAGGGTGACTTGATGAAAGGACTTAAAGACTCGACTTGGTGAGAGTACTTGGTGGGGTGACTTGATGAACACACTTGAAGAATCGACTTGGTTAGAGTACTTGGTGGGACAACTTGATGAATGAATTCAAAGAGTCGACTTGGTGAGAGTACTTGGTGGCTAGACTTGATGAGCAGACCTAAAGAGTCAACTTGGTGAGAGTACTTGGTGGGGTGAACTGATGAACGAACTTAAAGAGTCAATTTGGTGGGCCGACCTGGTGCGGTGACTTTATGGACAGACTTAAAGAGTCGACTTGGTTAGAGTACTTTTTCTGGTGACTTGATGAATGGACATGAAGAGTCGACTTGGTGGGATGACTTGATGGAAGGACTTAAAGAGTCGACTTGGTGAGAGTACTTGGTGGGGCGACTTGATGAACAGACTTAAAGGGTCGACTTGGTGGGGGTGACTTGATGAATGGACCTAAAGAGTTGACTTGGTGAGAGTACTTGGCAAGGTGAACTGATGATCAAACTTAAAGAGTCAACTTGGTTGGAGTACTTGGTGGGCTGACCTGGTTAGGTGACTTGATGAACGGACTTATAGAGTCAACTTGGTGAGAGTACTTGTTCTGGTGACTTGATGAACAAACTTAAAGAGTCAGCTTGGTGGGCTAACTTGATGAAAGGACTTAAAGAGTTGACTTGGTGGGTTGACTTGATGAACAAAAATAAAGAGTCGAATTGGTGAGAGTACTTAGTGGGATGACTTGATGAACGCACTTGAAGAGTCGACTTGGTGGGGTGACTTTATGAACGAACCTAAAGAGTTGACCTGGTGAGAGTACTTGGTGGGGTGACTTGATGAACATAGTTAAAGAGTCGACTTGGTGAGAGTACTTGGTAGGGTGGCTTGATGAACGCACTTGAAGAATCGACTTGGTTAGAGTACTTGGTGGGGTGACTTGATGAACGAGATTAAAGATTTGACTTGGTGGGCTGACCTGGTGAGGTGACTTGATGAACGAACTTAGAGAGTCAACTTGGTAAGAGTACTTGGTGACTTGGTGGGCTAACCTGGCCAGGTGACTTGATGAACATACTTAAAGAGTCGACTTGGTGAGAGTACTCAGTGGGCTGACCTGGTCATGTGACTTGATGAACGAACTATAAGAGTTGACTTGGTGGGCCGACTTGCCCAGGTGTCTTGATGAACAAAATTAAAGAGTTGAATTGGTATGTAAAACTAGTGAGGTGACTTGGTGAGAGTACTTGGTACGCTAACCTGGCAGGGTGACTTGATGAACAAACTTAGAGAGTCGACTTTGTGAGAGTACATGGTGGGTCAAACTAGCAGGGTGACTTGATGAACGAACTGAAAGAGTCAACCTCGTGAGAGAACTTGGTGGGCCGAGCTGGCGGGGTGAATTGATGAACAAACCTAAAGAGTCAACTTTGTGAGAGTACTTGGTGGGCCGACCTGGCGGGGTGACTTGATGACCAAACTTAAACGGTCGACTTGGTGAGAGTACTTAGTGGGCTGACTTGGAAAAGTGACTTCATGAACGAACTCAAAGAGTTGACTTGGTGAGAGTACTTGCTGGGGTGACCTGATGAACAAACCTAAAGAGTCGACCTGGTGAGAGTACTTGGTGGGCCGACCTGGCGGGGTGATTTGGTGAGCAAACTTAAAGAGTCAACTTGGTGAGATTACTTGGTGGGCTGACCTGGCAGGGTGACTTGATGAACGAACTTAAAGAGTCAACTTGGTGGGCCGACTTGGCAGAGTGACTTCATGAACAAAATTAAAGAGTCCACTTGGTGGGCCGACCTGGCAGGGTGACTTGATGAACAAACTTAAAGAGTCAACTTGGTGAGAGTAATTTGTGGGCTGACCTAGTGGGGTGACTTGATGAATAAACTTAAAGAGTTGACTTGGTGGGGTGACTTGATGAACGCACTTGAAGGGTTGACTTGGTGGGGCGACTTGATGAACGCACTTGAAGAATTGACTTGGTTAGAGTACTTGGTGGGGCGTCTTGATGAACGGAGTCAAAGAGTCAACTTGGTGAGAGTACTTGGTGGCTCGACTTGATGAGCAAACTTAAAGAGTCAACTTGGTGAGAGTACTTGGCTGGGTGAACTAATGAATGGACTTAAAGAGTCGACTTGCTGGGAGTACTTGGTGGGCCGACCTAGTGGGGTAACTTTATGGATGGACTTAAAGAGTCAACTTGGTTAGAGTACTTGTTCTGGTGACTTGATGAATGGACTTGAAGAGTCAACTTGGTGGGGTGACTTGATGAAAGGACTTAAAGAGTCAACTTGGTGAGAGTACTTGGTGGGGCAACTTGATGAACGGACTTAAAGGGTCGACTTGGTGAGAGTACTTGGTGGGCCGACATGGTTGGGTGACTTCTTGAACTGACTTAAAGAGTCAACTTGGTGGGAGTACTTGGTGGGGTGACTTGATGAACGTACTTCAAGGGTCGACTTGGTGAGGTGACTTAATGAATGGTCCTAAACAGTTGACTTGGTGAGAGTACTTGGTGTGGTGACTTGATGAAAAGACTTAAAGAGTCAAATTGGTGAGAGTACTTGGTAGAGTGCCAAGCAACCACCTCATGGCTATAGACAAGGGCTCGCCATTAGATCAAATTCAAAATTGGAGAACAAATGCGGTGTAGAATGGCAACCACTGCCAAGTCTCCTCTGTAATTGTGTCGGTTGAGTGATCGAAGAAGGTGATCTAAGAGAGGGTCCAAGCATAGGCATTCGTTGGGGGATTCGCACCGATGACAAAAATTTATGTAATACATGAGCAACACTGGACGGAGGTGCTAGATGAGGGCTCCCATTTTAGATCAATTTTTAAAATCACCAAGTAGAAGCGGTGAGGGCTGGCAACCGCTGCCAAACCTTTTTCAGAAATTGCGCTAGCTGAGTGACAAGAAAGCATGATCTAAAGGAGAGTCCAAGAATAGCACCCTCGAGGGTGGGCTTCATGCCCCTCTAATTGATTCAACTTCGATGTCCACCATCTCAAAATCTGACATATCCATCCGCCTTAACAGCGATGTAGAATCAATGAGGGGAGCACGGGAGAGGCTCGCAGCAACCACCTCTCCCATTGTAGCTGTGATAGTCATGCAAAAAATTTTGCTAGAGTGAAAAGCACCCACCTCATGGCTATAGACAAGGGCTCGCCATTAGATCAAATTCAAAATTGTAGAACAGACGCGGTGTAGAATGGAAACTGCTGCCAAGTCTCTTCCATAATTGCATTGGTTGAGTGATCGAAGAAGGTGATCTAAGAGAGGGTCCAAGCGTAGGAATTCGTTGGGGGATTCACACCGATGGCAAAAATTTATGCAATACCCGAGCAACACCAGATGGAGGTGCTAGACAAGGGCTCCCATTTTAGATCAAGTTTTAAAATCACCAAGTAGACGCGGTGAGGACTGGCAAGTGCTGCCAAACCTTTCTCCAAAATGGTGCCAGCTGAGTGACAAGAAAACATGATCTAAAGGATAGTCCAGGAATAGCACCCTCAAGATTGGGCTTCATGCCTATCTAATTCATTCAACTTCAGTGTCCACCATTTCAAAATCTGACATATCTATCCACCCTGACAGCGGAATTGAATCAATGAGGGGGGCACAGGAGAGGCTCACGACAACCACCTCTCCCATTGTAGCCACGATAGTCACAAAAAAAATTTTACTAGAGTGCCAAGCACCCACCTCATGGCTATAGACAAGGGCTCGCCATTAGATCAACTTCAAAATCACAGAACAAATGCGGTGTAGAATGGTAACTGCTACCAAGTCTCTTCCATAATTGCGTCAGTCGAGTGTTCAAAGAAGGTGATCTAAGAGAGGGTCCAAGCATAGGCATTCATTGGGGGATTTGAGCCGATGGATAAAATTTATGCAATACCTGAGCAACAGCGGACAGAGGTGCTAGATGAGGGCTCCCCTTTTAGATCAAGTTTTAAAATCACCAAGTAGACACAGTGAGGGCTGGCAACTACTGCCAAACCTTTTTCCAAAATGGTGCTAGATGAGTGACAAGAAAACATGATCTAAAGGAGAGTCCAGGAATAGCACCCTCGAGGGTGGGCTTCATGCCCCTCTAATTGATTCAACGTTGACGTCCATCATTTCAAAATCTAACATATCCATCCACCCTGACAGCAGCATTGAATCAATAAGGGGGGCATGGGAGAGGCTCACGGAAACCACCTCTCCCATTGTAGCCGTAATAGGCATGCAAAAAATTTTCCTCGAGTGCCAAGCACCCACCTGATGGCTAGAGACAAGGGCTCGCCATTAGATCAACTTCAAAATCGCAGAACAGATGTGGTGTAGAATGGTAACTGCTACCAAGTCTCTTTCATAATTGTGTCAGTCGAGTGATCGAAGAAGGTGATCTAAGAGAGGTTCCAAGCATAGGCATTCATTGGGGGATTCACGCCGATGGCATAAATTTATGCAATACATGAGCAATATCGGACGGAGGTGCTAAACGAGGGATCCCATTTTAGATCGAGTTTTAAAATCACCAAGTAGATGCGGCGAGGGCTAGCAACCGCTGCCAAACCTTTTTCAAAAATTGTGCCAGCTAAGTTACAAGAAAACATGATCTAAAGGAGAGTCCAAGAATAGCACCCTCGAGGGTGGGCTTCATTCCCCTCTAATTGGTTCAACGTCGGTGTCCACCGTTTCAAAATCTGACATATCCATCCGCCCTGACAGCGGTGTTGAATCAATGAGGGGGGCACGAGAGAGGCTCGCGGCAACCACCTCTCCCATTGTAGCCATGATAGGAATGCAAAAATTTTTGCTAGAGTGCCAAGAACCCACCTCATGGCTAGAGACAAGGGTTTGCCATTAGATCAACTTCAAAATTGCAGAACAGATGTGGTGTAGAATGACAACCACTGCCAAGTCTCTTCCTAATTGCATCGGTCAAGTGATCAAAGAAGGTGATCTAAGAGAGGGTCCAAGTGTAGGCATTCGTTGGGGGATTCACGCCGATGGCATAAATTTATGCAATACTCGAGAAACACCAGACGGAGGTGCTAGATGAGGGCTCCCATTTTAGATCAAGTTTTAAAATCACCAAGTAGACGCGGTGAGGGCTGGCAACCATTACCAAACCTTTTTCTAAAATTATGCCAGTCGAGTGACAAGAAAACATGATCTAAAGGAGAGGCCAGGAATAGTACCCTCGAGGGTGGGCTTCATGCCCCTCTAATTGATTCAATGTCGGCGTCCACCGTTTCAAAATCTGACATATCCATCCCCCCTGACACTAGCATTGAGTCAATGAGGGGGGCACGAGAGAGGCTCGTAGCAACCACATCTCCCATTGTAGCCATGATAGGCAAGCAAAAAATTTTCCTAGAGCACCAAGCACCCACCTCATGGCTATAGACAAGGGCTCGCAATTAGATCAACTAAGAAATCGCAGAACAGATGCGGTGTAGAATGGCAACCGCTGCCAAGTCTCTTCCGTAATGGCGTCGGTCGAGTGATCAAAGAAGGTGATCTAAGAGAGGGTCCAAGCATAGGCATTTGTTGGGGAATTTGCACCGATGGAAAAAATTTATGCAATACCCAAGCAACATCGGACAGAGGTGCTAGACGAGGGCTCCCATTTTAGATCAAGTTTTAAAATCACCAAGTAGACGCAGTGAGGGCTGGCAACCACTGCCAAACCTTTTTCTGAAATTGTGCTAGCTGAGTGACAAGAAAACATGATCTAAAGGAGAATCCAGGAATAGCACCCTCGAGGGTGGGCTTCATGCCCCTCTAATTGATTCAACGTCAGTGTCCAGCGTTTCAAAATATGACATATCCATCCACCCTGACAGTGGCGTTGAATCAATGAGGGGGGCACGAGAGAGGCTCGTGACAACCACATATCCCATTGTAGCCGCGATAGGCATGCAAAATTTTTTTCTAGAGTGCCAAGCACCCACCTCATGGCTAGAGACAAGGGCTTGCCATTAGATCAACTTCAAAATTATAGAACAGTCGCGGTGTAGAATGGAAACCGCTGCCAAGTCTCTTCCGTAGTTGCGTTGGTCGAGTGATCAAAGAAGGTGATCTACGAGAGAGTCTAAGCATAGGCATTCGTAGGGGGATTCATGCCAATGGCATAAATTTATGCAATACCCGAGCAACATCAGACGGAGGTGCTAGACGAGGGCTCCCATTTTAGATTGAGTTTTAAAATCACCAAGTAGATGCGGTGAGGGCTGGCAACCGCTGCCAAACCTTTTTCCAAAATTGCGGCAAATGAGTGACAAGAAAACATGATCTAAAGGAGAGTTGAGGAATAGCACATTGAGGGTGAGCTTCATGCCCCTCTAATTGATTCAAAGTCAGCGTCCACCATTTAGCCATTCATGACCCAATTTTTTATGAGGTCGGCAGAGGAGAAAAAGATTGTCATCGGTTAGGAGATGTGAGTTCCTGGAGCCAAGGGACAGAAATGGTCATCGTGCTCTTGCGATCAACTGGATGAATTTCACCTAGAAGGGGCCCAATCCAAAAGTTCCGGAGGTCATCTCCTGGAACTCTCAAGAACAAGGCCCATCTTTACATGCAAACTCTGCTACTGTGCAAACATAGGTTGTAATTAAAGAGAAATTGCAAGGCCGTCACAATGGCCCAAGGCCAATGGCTCTGACTAAGTCAATTTTCTCTTGCAATCACCATGCCGCCATTCACAGAGAGATCTCCCCATTCACTTGTGATGCGACGCACAATCCAAGTGCTAGACACGAGCTCACCCTTGAAAGAAAGACCACTTTCCAAGACATCCCCTGATGGCACATTGGAACGACAACTACTGTCAAACCATTCCCAATGTTGTGCCAATCGAGTTGGCATAGAGGTGACCTTAGGGAGCTCCTGTGTAGCAATCGGGATGTGCTTTCATTCCCATCTCTCACAGAAACCAATGTTAGCTATGAACAAATTTAGAATCTAAGGGCTCACATCCATCAATATCGTCGCCACTGGGTCTAGATACAAAGGCCACGGAGAGGTTTTGATAAGAGAAGCTCCCCTGCTCGCTCGCACAAACATCCCATATTCTAGACACAAGCTCCCACCCTTAACATCGCTCTCCAGATCATCGCAATGACACATTGGAATGACAACCACTGTCGAACAACTCCTAAAATTGTGGCAATGGAGTGAGAAAGAAGAGCAACTTTGGGGAGCTGTGCATAGCAAACGGGCTGCTGCTGCTTCATTCTCCTCTTATATAGATTCAACGTTGTTGATTTTGTTTGGAATCTGAGGCTGCATTCATCCTTGCTCACACAAGCAATGGCTCTTCTAATCAAATGGCCATGGGGAGCTTTTGATAATAAAGGCTCCCTTGTCACTCGTGATGCACAGCCCAACTGCTAGACGATGGCTCGCCCTTTAGATCCCTACCCAAGCAACCACCACAATGGCACCATTGGAACGACAACCGCTGCTGAACCATTCTAAAAATTTTGTGCCAAAGAAGTTGTTGCGTAAAGAACGACTCTAGGAGAGAGCTGGCAACCGCTGCCAAACCTTTTTCTGAAACTGCGCCAGTCGAGTGTCAAGAAAACATGATCTAAAGGAGAGTTGAGGAATAGCACCCTAAGGGTGGGCTTCATGCCCCTCTAAATGATTCAATGTCAGCGTCCACCATTTCAAAATCTAACATATCCATCCACCTTGATACCGGCGTTGAATCAATGAGAGGAGCACGGGAGAGGCTCGCGACAACCACCTCTACCATTGTAGCTGCGATAGGCACACAAAAAATTGCTAGAGTGCCAAGCACCCACCTCATGGCTAGACAAGGGCTTGCTATTAGATCAACTTCAAAATCACTGAACAGACGCACTGTAGAATGACAACCACTACCAAGTCTCTTTCGTAATTGCATTGGTTGAGTGATCCAAGAAGGTGATCTAAGAGAGAGTTCAAGGCTAGGTATTCGTTGGGGGATTCACGTCGATAGAAAAAATTCATGCAATACTCGAGCAACACCAGACAGAGGTGCTAGATGAGGACTCCCATTTTAGATCAAGTTTTAAAATCACCAAGTAGACGCGATGAGGGCTGGCAACCGCTGCCAAACCTTTTTTCGAAATTGCACCAGTTGAGTGACAAGAAAACATGATCTAAAGGAGAGTTGAGGAATAGCACCTCAAGGGTGGGCTTCATGCCCCTCCAATTGATTCAACGTCGGCGTCCATCATTTCAAAATTCGACATTTCCATCCGCCTTGACACCGGTGTTGAATCAATGAGAGGGGCACGGGAGAGGCTCACGGCAACAACCTCTCCTATATAAGCTATTAGCGCAAGGCTCGCTCTGCATTAGAAATTAGCGAACACATTGAAATCCACCTTAAAAATCCAAATCGTCAAAAATTCTGACCAAACCGCCATCCACGACCCAATTTTTTATGAGGTTGTCTAAGGAGCAAAAGATTGTCATCGGTTAGGAGATGTGAATTCATGGAGCCAAGGGACTGAAATGGTCATCGAGCTCATCCGATCAACTGGATGAATTTAACCTTGAAGGGGCCCAATCCAAAAGTTCTGGAGGTGATCTCCTGGAACTCTCAAGAACAACGCCCATCTTACTTGCAAACTCTTCTACTGTGCAATCATAGGTTGCAATTAAAGAGAAACTTCAAGGCCATCACACTGGCCCAAGGCCAATGCTCCAACTAAGTCAATTTTCTCTTGCAATCACCATGCCACCATTCACAGAGAGATCTCCCCATTCACTTGTGACGTGACGCACAATTGAAGTGATAGACGCAAGCTCACCCTTGAAAGGCCACTTTCAAAGACATCCCTCGATGACACATTGGAATGACAATCGCTATCGAACCTTTCCCAATGTTGTGCCGATCGAGTTGGCACAGAGGTGACCTTAGGGATCTCTCGCATAGCAATCGGGATGTGCTTTCGTACCCATCTCTCACAAAAACCAATGTTAGCTATGAACAAATTTAGAATCCAAGACTCGTATCCATCGATATCGTCGGCATTGGGTCTATATATTCAAAGGCCATGGAGAGGTTCTGATAAGAGAAGCTCCCCTGCTCGCTTGCACAAACATCCCAAATGCTAAACACAAGCTCCCGCCCTTAGCATCACTCTCTAGATCACCATAATGACACATTGGAATGAAAACCACTGTCGAACAACTCCCAAATTTGTGCCGATGGAGTGAGAAAGACGAGCAACTTTGGGGAGCCGCGCATAGCAAATGGGCTGCTGCTTCATTTCGCTCTTATATATAGATCTAATGTCATTGATTTTGTTTGGAATCTGAGGCTACATTTGTCCTTGCTCACACAAGCAATGGCTCTTTTCATCGAATGGTCATAGGGAGCTTCTATTTACAAAGGCTCCCTTGTCACCAATGATGCGCAGCCGAACTGCTAGACGACAGCTCGCCCTTCAAATTTTTGCCTAGGAAACCACCACAATGGCACCATTGGAATGACAACCGCTGCCGAACCATTCCAAATTTTTTTTTCCAAAGAAGTTGTTGCAAAGAGAATGAATCTGGGGAGAGAGCCCTCCCATAGTAAAATCGGGATGGCTTCACGGCCCTCCCAATAGAAACAATGCTGGTGCAAATATTCCAAATACGAATAATGTGTCTTTCTCGAACACCAGCACCGATTATATTGGGGAGGGTCACCGAGAGCTTTTTTTATCAAAGCTCCCATTGTAGCCATGATAGGCATACAAAAAATTGGTAGATTTTCAAGCACCCACCTCATGGCTAGACAAGGCCTCGCCATTAGATCAACTTCAAAATCGCTGAACAGATGTGCTGTAGAATGGCAACCGCTACCAAGTCTCTTCCGTAATTGCTTCGGTCGAGTGATTGAAGAAGGTGATCTAAGAGACAGTCCAAGGGTAGGCATTCGTTGGGGAATTTGTACCGATAGCAAAAATTTATGCAATACCCAAGCAACACCAGACGGAGGTTCTAGACTAGGGCTCCCATTTTAGATCAACTTTTAAAATCACCAGGTAGATGCGGTGAGGGGTGGCAATTGCTGCCAAACCTTTTTCCAAAATTGTACCAGCTAAGTGACAAGAAAACATGATCTAAAGGAGAGTCAAGGAATAGCACCTCGAGGGTGGGCTTTATGCCCCTCTAATTGATTCAACGTCGACGTCCACCATTTCAAAATTTGACATATCCATCCGCCTTGACACTGGCATTGAATCAATGAGAGGGGCATGGGAGAGGCTTGCGGAAACCACCTCTCCTATATAAGCTATTAGTGCAAGGCTCACTCTACATTAGAAGTTAGCGAACACACTGACAACTGCCTTAAAAATCCAAATTGTTGAAAAATGTGACGAAATAACCATCCACGACCCCATTTTTTACGAGGTTGACAGAGGAGCAAAAGATTGTCATTGGTTAGGAGATGGGAATTCATGGAGCCAAGGTAGTGAAATGGCCACCTTTTGGAGATTGGGCGGAACAGCTCAGCTCAGGTGGAACAGCTCGGGTAGGATGACTCGATAATATCATTTGCGTCGGTGCCCTTTTTGAGGTTTACTTGAGAGGAGCGGACACAATGTCGGCCTTGATCATCTAGGAGTCTGAGTAGGATGGCATGGTAACAACGGCTCAGCATTTGGAGTGTCTATGGCAGCTAGATGGGATTTGAATTCATGGAGCCAAGGGAGTGAAATGGTCATTGAGCTCATTCGATCAACTAGATGAATTTCACCTTGAAGGGACCCAATCCAAAAGTTTCGAAGCTCATCTCCTGGAACTGTCAAGAACAAAGGCCAATCTTACACGCAAAATCTGCTACTGTGCAAACATAGGTTGCAATTATAGAGAAATTGCAAGGCCGTCACAATGGCTCGAGGCCAATGCTCCGACTACTAAGCCAATTTTCTGTTGCAATCACCATGCCGTCATTCATAGAGAGATCTCCCCATTCACTTGTGACGATGCACAATCCAAGTGCTAGACGCAAGCTTACCCTTGAAAGGCCGCATTCCAAGACATCCTAATGACACATTGGAACGACAATTGCTGTCAAACCATTCCCAATGTTGTGCCGATCAAGTTGGCACAGAGGCGATCTTAGGGAGCTCTCGCGTATCGATCAGGAAGTGCTTTCGTACCCATGTCTCACAAAAACCAATGTTAGCTGAACAATTTTAGAATTCAAGGCTCATATCCATTGATATCGTCGGCACTGGGTCTATATTCAAAGGCCATGGAGAGGTTTCGATAAGTGAAGCTCCCCTGCTCGCTTGCACAAACATCCCCAAATGCTAGACGTAAGCTCCCGCCCTTAGCATTGCTCTCCAAATCACCGCAATGACACATTGGAATGACAACCGTTGTCGAACAACTCTTGAATTTGTGCCGATGGAGTGAGAATGAAGAGCTAGATCAGGTCGATGAAAATGGCTAAGCTAGATTGGGTAGGCCAGCATGGCTCGGCCACCATTTTTTGCCAAGAGCTTTTCATATTAAAGCTCCCATGTAGCTGCGATAAGTACACCATGACAAATTGCTAGAGCGCTGAGCACCCATAGAAAATTGCCATTATACCAAGCAATGCCGGAGTGCTAGACAAGGGCTCACATTTTGATCAAGTTTTAAAATCACTGAAAAGACACGCCATGGATCAGCAACCGCTGCCTCACTTTTTCAAAAATTGAGTTATTGGAAAAAATGATCTAAAGGAGAGCCAAGGAAAAGCATTGAGATTGCTTCATGCCCCTTTCATTGATTCAACATCAGCATACACCATTTGAAAACCCAACAATCCGATCCGCCTAGACACCAATGTTCAATCAATGAAAGGGGCATGGGAGAGGCTTGCGGCAACAACCTCTCCTATATAAGCTATTAGTACGAGGCTCGCTCTGCATTAGAAATCTACGATAGCATAGACAACTCCCTTAAAAATCCAATTCAATGAAAAATGTGACCAAACAGCCATCCATGACACAATTTTTGGAGCTCGACTAGATCGGGTAGGCCAGCATGGCTCACCCAGAACGGCTCGGCCAGCATGGCTCGCCCAGATCAGGTCAGCCAGAATGGCTCACCCAGATCAGGTCGGCCAGCATGGCTCACCTAGATTGGCTCGGCCAGCATGGCTCGCCCAAATCGGGTCGGCCAGAATGGCTCGCCCTGATCGGCTCGGCCAGCATGGCTTGGCGAGAACGGTTCGACCAGATTGGGTCGGCCAGCATGGTGACTTGGTGACTTGGTGAGAGTACTTGGAACCGTCAAGAACAAAGGCCAATCTTACATGCAAACTCTGCTACTGCGCAAACATATTTTGCAATTATAGAGAAATCGCAAGGCCGTCATAATGGCCCGAGGCCAATGCTCTGACTACTAAGTCAATTTTCTCTTGCAATCTCCATGCCACTGTTCACAGAGAGATCTCCCCATTCACTTGTGATGACACACAATCCAAGTGCTAGACGTGAGCTCTTCCTTGAAAGGCTACATTCCAAGACATCTCGATGACACATTGGAATGACAACCACTGTCAGACCATTCCCAATGTTGTGCTGATCGAGTTGGCACAGAGGCGATCTTAGGGAGCTCCCGCGTAGCAATTGGGAAGTGCTTTCGTACCCTTCTCTCACAAAAAGCAATGTGAGCTGAAAAAATTTAGAATCTGAGGCTTGTATCCATCGATATCGTCGGCACTGGGTCTATATTCAAAGGCCATAGAGAGGTTCCGATAAGAGAAGCTCCCCTGCCCGCTTGCACAAACATCCCCAAATGCTAGACGCAAGCTCCCGCCCTTAGCATTGCTCTCTAGATCACCGCAATGACACATTGGAATGACAACCATTGTTGAACAACTCCCAAATTTGTGTCGATGGAGTGAGAAAGAAGAGCCAGATCAGGTTGACGAAAATGGCTAAGCCAGATTGGGTCGGCCAGCATGGCTCGCCTAGATCGGGTTGGCTAGCATGGCTCGGCCACCATTTTTCACTGAGAGCTTTCGATATTACAGCTCCCATGTAGCCATGATAAGTACACCATGACAAATTGCTAGAGTGCTAAGCAGTCATAGCGAATTTCCACTATACCAAGCAATGCCAGAGTGCTAGACAAGGGCTCACGTTTAGATCAAGTTTTAAAATCACCAAAAAGACATGCCATGGATCGGCATCCACTACCTCACCTTTTCCAAAATTGAGTCATCAGAAAATATGATCTAAAGGAGAGCCGAGGAAAAGCACTGAGATTGGTCCATGCCCATTTCATTGATTCAACATCAGCATACACCGTTTGGAAACTCAACAATCCGATCCGCCTAGACACTAATGTTGAATCAATGAAAGGGGCATGGGAGAGGCTAGCGAAAAAAACCTCTCCTATATAAGCTATTAGTGCGAGGCTCACTCTGCATTAGAAATTTGCGATAGCACAGAAAACTCCCTTAAAAATCCAATTCAATGAAAAATGTGACCAAACAACCATCCACGACACCGTTTTTGGAGCTCGGCCAGATCGGGTCGGTCATCAAGGCTTGCCCAAATCGGCTCAGCCAGAACGGCTCGCCCAAATCGGCTCGCCCAAATCGGCTCGGCTAGCATGGCTCGCCCAGATCAGGTCAGCTAGCTTGGCTTACCGAGATTGGGTCGGCCAGAATGGCTTGCCTGGATCGATTTGGCCAGCATGGCTCGGCCAGAATGGCTCGGCCAGATCGGGTCAGCCAGCATGGCTCGCCCAGATCGGCTCGGCCAGGCTGGCTCTTCCACCATTTTTCAAGCACACTACCTCCCCTATATAAGCTATTAGTGCAAGGCTTACAATACATCAGAAATGTACATTTAGTGCACAAGTACCTTAAAACCCAATTCAATGAAAAATGTGACCGAATAGCCATCCACGACCCCATTTTTGATGAGGTTGTCAATGGAGACAAAGATTGGCATTCGTTAGGCGATTTGATTGCATCAGTCAGGGGGGTAAATTGATCAATTTTTGGAGACTGACTAGAATGGCTCAACGACCATTTTATATCGGAAGCTACCCGATTTGAGAATTATGACTCAAGTAGAATGGCTCGAGTACCCATTTTACAAACTTAAACAGTCGACTTGGTGGGCCGACCTGGCAGGGTGTCTTGATGAACGAACTTAAAGAGTCAACTTTGTGAGAGAACTTGGTGGGCCAAGCTAGTAGGGTGAATTGACTAATGAACCTAAAGAGTCAACTTTGTGAGAGCACTTGGTGGGCCGACCTGGCGGGGTGACTTGATGACCAAACTTAAAGGGTTGACTTGGTGAGAGTACCTTGTGGGCTGACCTAGCGGAGCACCTTGATGAACGAACTTAGAGAGTCGACTTTGTATGACTACTTGGTGGGGTGACTTGATGAACAAACCTAAAGAGTCGACCTGGTGAGAGTACTTGGTGGGCCAACCTGGCAGGGTGACTTGATGAGCAAACTTAAAGAGTCGACTTGGTTAGAGTACTTGGTGGGGTGACCTGGCGAGGTGACTTGATAAAAGAACTTAATGGGTCGACCTTGTGGGCCGACTTGGCAGAGTCACTTCATGAATGAACTTAAAGAGTCCACTTGGTGGGCCGACCTGGCAGGTTGACTTAAATAATGAACTTAAAGAATCGACTTGGTGAGAGTAATTTGTGGGCTAACCTGGCAGGGTGACTTGATGAATTAACTTAAAGAGTCGACTTGGTGGGGTGACTTGATGAACAAACTTGAAGGGTCGACTTGGTGGGGTTACTCTATGAACGGACCTAAAGAGTTGACTTGGTGAGAGCACTTGGTGGGGTGACTTGATGAACAGACTCAAAAAGTTGACTTGCTGAGAGTACTTGGTGGCTCGACTTGATGAGTGCACTTGAAGAATCGACTTGGTCAGATTACTTGGTGGGGTGTCTTGATGAATGGACTCAAAGAGTCGACTTGCTGAGAGTACTTGGTGGCTCGACTTGATGAGAAGACTTAAAGAGTCCACTCAGTGAGAGTACTTGGTGGGGTGAATTGATGAACGAACTTAAAGAATCGACTTGGTGGGAGTACTTGGTTGGTCGAACTAGTGGGGTGACTTGATGAACAGACATAAAGAGTCAACTTGGTGAGAGTACTTGTACTTGTTCTGGTGACTTGATGAATGGACTTAAAGAGTCAACTTGGTGGGGTGACTTGATGAAAGGACTTAAAGAGTCGACTTGGTGAGAGTACTTGGTCGGGTGACTTAATGAATGCACTAGAAGAATCGACTTGGTTAGAGTACTTGGTGGGGTGACTTGATGAACAAACTTAAAGAGTCGACTTGGTGGGCCGACTTGGCAGGGTGACTTGATGAACGAACTTAGAGAGTCGACTTGGTGAGAGTACTTGGTGACTTGGTGGGTCAACCTGGTCGGGTGACTTGATGAACGAACTTAAAGAGTCCACTTGGTGGGCCGACCTGGCAGGGTGACTTGATGAATGAACCTAAAGAGTTGACTTGGTGAGAGTACTTGGTGGGCAGACATAGCGGGGTGATATTATGAGTGAACTTAAAGAGTCAACTTGGTGAGAGTACTTGGTGGGCTGACCTGGCGGGGTGACTTGATGAACAAAATTAAAGAGTCAACTTGGTGAGAGTACTTGGTGGGCTGACCTAGTCACGTGACTTGATGAACGAACTTAAAGAGTCAACTTGGTGGGCCGACTTGGTCGGGTGTCTTGATGAATGAACTTCAAGAGTCCACTTGGCGGGTCGACCTGGCGGGGTGACTTGATGAATGAACCTAAAGAGTCGACTTGGTGAGAGTACTTGGTGGGCAGACATAGCGGGTTGATTTGATCAGCGAACTTAAAGAGTCGACTTGGTGAGAGTACTTGGTGGGGTTACTTGATGAACGAACCTAAAGAGTCAACTTGGTGGGCCGACCTGGCAGGGTGACTTGATGAACGAACTTAAAGAGTCAACTTGGTTGGCTGACCTGGCAGGGTGACTTGATGAACAAACTTAAAGAGTCGACTTGGTGAGAGTACTTGGTGGGCCAACCTGGTGGGGTGACTTGATGAACAAACTTAAAGAGTCAACTTGGTGAGAGTACTCGGTGGGCTGACCTAGTCATGTGACTTGATGAACGAACTTAAAGAGTCAACTTGGTGGGCCGAGTTGGCCAGGTGACTTGATGAACAAACTTAAAGAGTCGACTTGGTGGGTCGAAATAGCGTGGTGACTTGGTGAGAGTACTTGGTGGGCTGACGCGGTAGGGTGACTTGATGAACAAACATAGAGAGTCAACTTTATGAGAGTACTTGGTGGGTCGAACTGGTGGGGTGACTTGATGAACGAACTTAAAGAGTCGACTTGGTGAGAGAACTTTGTGGGCCAAGCTGGCGGGGTGAATTGATGAACGAACCTAAAGAGTCAACTTTGTGAGAGTAATTGGTGGGCCGACCTGGCAGGCTGAATTGATGACTAAACTTAAAGGGTCGACTTGGTGAGCGTACTTGGTAGACCGACCTGGCAGAGTGACTTGATGAACGAACTTAAAGAGTTGACTTGGTGAGAGTACTTGGTTGGGTGACTTGATGAAAAAACCTAAAGAGTTGACTTGGTGAGAGTACTCGATGGGCCGACCTGGCGGGGTGAGTTGGTGAGCAAACTTAAAGAGTCGACTTGGTGGGTTGACCTAGCAGGGTGACTTGATGAACGAACTTAAAGAGTCAACTTGGTGGGCTGACTTGGCAGAGTGACTTCATGAACGAACTTAAAGAGTCCACTTGGTGGGCCGACCTGGCAGGGTGACCTGATGAATGAACTTAAAGAGTCAACTTGGTGAGAGTAATTTGTGGGCTAACCTGGCGGGGTGACTTGATGAATGAACTTAAAGAGTGGACTTGGTGGGGTGACTTGATGAACACACTCGAAGGGTCGAGTTGGTGGGGTGACTCTATAAACGGACCTAAAGAGTTGACTTGGTGAGAGTACTTGGTGGGGCGACTTGATGAACAGACTTAAAGAGTCGACTTGGTGAGAGTACTTGGTGGGGTGACTTGATGAGCGCACATGAAGAATCGACTTGGTTAGAGTACTTGGTGGGGTGACTTGATGAACGGACTCAAAGATTCAACTTGCTAAGAGTACTTGGTGTCTCAACTTGATGAGCAGACTTAAAGAGTCCACTTGGTGAGAGTACTCGGTGGGGTGAACTGATGAACGGACTTAAAGAATCGACTTGGTGGGAGTACTTTGTTGGCCGAATTGGTGGGGTGACCTGATGAAAGGACATAAAGAGTTGAATTTTTGAGAGTACTTGTACTTGTTCTGGTGACTTGATGAATGGACTTAAAGAGTCGACTTGGTGGGGTCACTTGATGAAAGGACTTAAAGAGTTGACTTGGTGAGAGTACTTGGTGGGGTGACTTGATGAAAGAACTTAAAGGGTCGACTTGGCAGGGTGACTTGGTGAATGGACCTAAAGAGTTGACTCGGTGAGAGCACTTGGTGGGGTGACTCGATGAATGGACTCAAAGAGTCAACTTGGTGAGAGTACTTGGTGGCTCAACTTGATAAGCAGACTAAAAGAGTCCACTTGGTGAGAGTACTTGGCAGGGTGAACTGATGAGCGGACTTAAAGAGTTGACTTGGTGCGCCGACCTAGTGGGGTGACTTGATGAAGGGACATAAAGAGTCGACTTGGTGAGAGTACTTGTTCTGGTGACTTCATGAACAGACTTAAACAGTCGACTTGGTGGTGTGACTTGATGAAAGGACTTAAAGTGTCGACTTGGTGAGAGTACTTGGTGGGGTAACTTGATGAACGCACTTGAAGAATTGACTTGGTTAGAGTACTTGGTGGGGTGACTTGATGAACGGACTCAAAGAGTCGACTTGGTGAGAGTACTTGGTGGCTCGACTTGATGAGCAGACTTAAAGAGTCAACTTGGTGAGAGTACTTGGCGGGGTGAAGTGATGAATGGACTTAAAGAGTCAACTTGCTGGGAGTACTTGGTGGGCCGACCTGGTGGGTTGACTTGATAAACGGACTTAAATAGTTGACTTGGTTAGAGTACTTGTTCTGGTGACTTGATGAATGGACTTGAAGAGTCGACTTGGTGGGGTGACTTGATGAAAGGAGTTAAAGAGTCGACTTGGTGAGAGTACTTGGTGGGGCGACTTGATGAATGGACTTAAAGGGTCGACTTGACAGGGTGACTTGATCAATGCAATTGAAGGGTCGAGTTGGTGGGGTGACTTGATGAATGGACCTAAAGAGTTGAGCTGGTGAGAGTACTTCGTGGGGTGACTTGATGAACAGAGTTAAAGAGTCGACTTGGTGAGAGTACTTGGTTGGGTGACTTGATGAATGCACTTGAAGAATCGACTTGGTTAGAGTACTTCGTAGGGTGACTTGATGAACGAGCTTAAAGAGTCGACTTGGTGGGGCAACCTGGCAGGGTGACTTGATGAGCGAACTTAGAGCGTCGACTTGGTGAGAGTACTTGGTGACTTGGTGGGCCGACCTAGCCGGGTGACTTGATGAATGAACTTAAAGAGTCCACTTGGTGGGCCGACCTGGCAGGGTGACTTGATGAATAAACCTAAACAGTCAACTTGGTGAGAGTACTTGGTGGGAAAACATAGCGGGGTGATTTTATGAACAAACTTAAAGAGTCGATTTGGTGAGAGTACTTGGTGGGGTGACTTGATGAACAAACCTAAAGAGTCAACTTGGTGGGCCGACGTGGTAGGCTGACTTGATGAACGAACTTAAAGAGTCAACTTGGTGGACCGACCTGGCAGGGTGACTTGATGAACAAACTTAAAGAGTCGACTTGGTGAGAGTACTTGGTGGGCAGACTTGGCAAGGTTACTTGATGAACTAACTTAAAGAGTCAACTTGGTGAGAGTACTCGGTGGGCTAACCTGGTCACGTAACTTGATGAACAAACTTAAAGAGTTGACTTGGTGGGCCAACTTGGTCAGGTGACTTGATGAACGAACTTAAAGAATCGACGTCGTGGGCCGACCTGGCAGGGTGACTTGGTGATAGTACTTGGTGGGCTGACTTGGCAAGGTGACTTGATGAACAAACTTAGAGAGTCAACTTTGTTAGAGTACCGTGTGGGTCAAACTGGTGGGGTGACTTGATGAACGAACTTAAAGAATCAACTTGGTGAGAGAACTTGGTGGGCCGAACTGGCGGGGTGAATTGATGAATGAACCTAAAGAGGTTACTTTGTGAGAGTACTTGGTGGGCCGACCTGGCAGGGTGACTTGATGACTGAACTTAGAGGGTCGACTTGGTGAGAGTACCTGGTGGGCCAACCTAGCGGAGCGACTTGATGAACGAACTTAGAGAGTCAACTTTGTGAGAGTACTTGGTGGGGTGACTTGATGAACAAACCTAAAGAGTCAACCTGGTGAGAGTACTTGGTTGGTTGACCTGGTGAGAGTACTTGGTGGGCCAACCTAGCGAGGTGACTTGATGAGCAAACTTAAAGAGTCGACTTGGTGAGAGTAATTGGTGGTTACTTGATGAGCGAACTTAAAGAGTCGACCTTGTGGGCTGACTTGGCACAGTGACTTCATGAAAAAACTTAAAGAGTCCACTTGGTGGGCCGACCTGGCAGGGTGACTTGATGAATGAACTTAAAGAGTCAACTTGGTGAGAGTACTTGGTGGGCTGACCTAGCAGGGTGACTTGATGAACAAACTTAGAGAGTCGACTTTGTGAGAGTACATGGTGGGTCAAACTGGTGGGGTGACTTGATGAATGAACTTAAAGAGTTGACCTGGTGAGAGAACTTGGTGGGCTGAGCTGGTGCGGTGAATTGATGAATGAACCTAAAGAGTCAACATTGTGAGAGTACTTGCTGGGACGACCTGGCGGGGTGACTTGATGACCAAACTTAAAGGGTCGACTTGGTGAGAGTACTTGGTGGGCTGACCTGGTGGAGTGACTTGATGAACGAACTTAAATAGTCAACTTGGTGAGAGTACTTGGTTGGTAGACTTGATGAACAAACCTAAAGAGTCGACTTGGTGAGAGTACTCGGTGGGCCGACCTGGCGGAGTGACTTGGTGATCAAAATTAAAGAGTCAACTTGGTGAGAGTACTTGGTGGGCTGACCTGGTGGGTTGACTTGATGAACAAACTTAAAGAGTCGACTTGGTGGGCCGACTTGGTAGAGTGACTTCATGAACGAACTTAAAGAGTCCACTTGGTGGGCCGACCTGGCAGGGTGACTTGATGAACGAACTTAAAGAGTCAACTTGGTGAGAGTAATTTGTGGGCTGATCTAGCGGGGTGACTTGATGAATGAACTTAAAGAGTCAACTTCGTGGGGTGACTTGATGAACGCACTTGAAGGATCGACTTGGTGGGGTGACTCTATGAATGGACCTAAAGAGTTGACTTGGTGAGAGTACTTGGTGGGGCAACTTGATGGACAAACTTAAAGAGTCGACTTGGTGAGAGTACTTGGTGGGGTAACTTGATGAGCGCACTTGAAGAATTGACTTGGTTAGAGTACTTGGTGGGGTGACTTGATGAAAAGACTCAAAGATTTGACTTTTTGAGAGTACTTGGTGGCTCAACTTAATGAGCAGACTTAAAGAGTCGACTTGGTGGGGTCACTTGATGAAAGGACTTAAAGAGTTGACTTGGTGAGAGTACTTGGTGGGGTGACTTGGTGAACAGACCTAAAGAGTTGACTTAGTGAGAGCACTTGGTGGGGTGACTTGATGAACGGACTCAAAGAGTCGACTTGGTGAGAGTACTTGGTGGCTCGACTTGATCAGCAAACTCAAAGAGTCCACTTGGTGAGAGTACTTGGCGGGGTGAACTGATGAATGGACTTAAAGAGTTGACTTGGTGGGAGTACCTAGTGGGCCGACCTGGTGGGGTGACTTGATGAAGGGACATAAAGAGTCGACTTGGTGAGAGTACCTATTTTGGTGACTTGATGAACGAACTTAAACAGTCGACTTGGTGGGGTGACTTGATGAAAGGACTTAAAGAGTTGACTTGGTGAGAGTACTTGGTGGGGTGACTTGATGAACACACTTGAAGAATCGACTTGGTTAGAGTACTTGGTGGGGTGACTTGATGAATGGACTCAAAGAGTCAACTTGGTGAGAGTACTTGGTGGCTCGACTTGATGAGCAAAATTAAAGAGTCAACTTGGTGAGAGTACTTGGCGGGATGAACTGATGAACGGACTTAAAGAGTCGACTTGCTAGGAGTACTTGGAGGGCCGACCTGGTGGGGTGACTTGATGAATGGACTTAAAGAGTTGACTTGGTTAGAGTACTTGTTCTGGTGACTTGATGAACGGACTTGAAGAGTTAACTTGGTGGGGTGACTCTATGAAAGGACTTAAAGAGTCGACTTGATGAGATTACTTGGTGGGGCGACTTGATGAACGGACTTAAAGGGTCGACTTGGAGGGTGACTTGATCAACACACTTGAAGGGTCGAGTTGGTGGGGTGACTTGATGAATGGACCTAAAGAGTTGACCTGGTGTGAGTACTTGGTGGGGTGACTTGATGAAAGGACTTAAAGAGTCAACTTGGTGAGAGTACTTGGTCGGGTGACTTGATGAACGCACTTGAAGAATCGACTTGGTTAGAGTACTTGGTGCAGCGACTTGATGAATGAACTTAAAGAGTCGACTTGGTGGGCCAACTTGGCAGGGTGACTTGATGAACGAACTTAGAGAGTCGACTTGGTGAGAGTACTTGGTGACTTGGTGGGCCGACCTAGCCGGGTGACTTGATGAACGAACTTAAAGCATCCACTTGGTGGGCCAACCTGGTGGGGTGACTTGATGAATTAACCTAAAGAGTCGACTTGGTGAGAGTACTTGGGTGGCAGACATAGCAGGGTGATTTGATGAGCGAACTTAATGAGTTGACTTGGTGAGAGTACTTGGTGCGGTGACTTGATGAACGAACCTAAAGAGTCGACTTGGTGGGTCGAGCTGGCAGGGTGACTTGATGAACAATCTTAAAGAGTTGACTTGGTGGGCCGACCTGGTAGGGTGACTTGATGAACAAACTTAAAGAGTTGACTTGGTGAGAGTACTTGGTGGACAGACCTGGCAAGGTGACTTGATGAACTAACTTAAAGAGTCAACTTGGTGAGAGTACTCGACGGGCTGACCTGGTCATGTGACTTGATGAACGAACTTAAAGAGTCGACTTGTTGGGCCGACTTGGCTGGGTGACTTGATGAACAAACTTAAATAGTCAACTTGGTGAGAGAACTTGGTGGGCCGAGCTGGCAAGGTGAATTGATGAATGATACTAAAGAGTTGACTTTGTGAGAGTACTTGGTGGGCTGACCTGGCGGGGTGACTTGATGACCGAACTTAAAGGGTCGACTTGGTGAGAGTACTTGGTGGGCCAACCTAGTGGAGCAACTTGATGAACATACTTAGAGAGTTGACTTTGTCAGAGTACTTGGTGGGGTGACTTGATGAACAAACCTAAAGAGTCGACCTGGTGAGAGTACTTGGTTGGCCGACCTAGTGAGAGTACTTGGTGGGCCGACCTGGCTTGGTGACCTGATGAGAAAACTTAAAGATTTGACTTGGTGAGAGTACTTGGTGGGCTGACCTGGTATGGTGACTTGATGAACGAACTTAAAGAATTGACCTTGTGGGCCGACTTGGCAGAGTGACTTCATGAACAAACTTAAAGAGTCCACTTGGTGGGCCGACCTGGTGGGGTGACTTGATGAACGAATTTAAAGAGTCGACTTGGTGAGGGTACTTGGTGGGCTGACCTGGCAGGGTGACTTGATGAACGAACTTAGAGAGTTGACTTTGTGAGAGTACCTGGTGGGTTGAACTGGTGGGGTGACTTGATAAAAAAACTTAAAGACTCGACCTCGTGAGAGAACTTGGTGGGCCGAGCTGGCGGGGTGAATTGATGAATGAATCTAAAGAGTTGACTTTGTGAGATTACTTGGTGGGCTGACCTGGCGAGGTGACTTGATGACCAAACTTAAAAGGTCAACTTGGTGAGAGTACTTGGTGGGCCAACCTAGCGAAGTGACTTGATGAACGAACTTAAAGAGTCAACTTGGTGAGAGTACTTGGTGGGGTGACCTGATGAACAAACCTAAAGAGTCAACCTGGTGAGAGTACTTGGTGGGCCGACCTGGCGGGGTGACTTGGTGAGCAAATTTAAAGAGTTGACTTGGTGAGAGTGGTTGGTGGGCTGACCTGGCAGGGTGACTTGATGAACGAACTTAAAGAGTCGACTTGGTGGGCCGACTTGGTAGAGTGACTTCATGAATGAACTTAAAGAGTCCACTTGGTGGGCTGACCTAGTAGGGTGACTTGATGAACGAACTTAAAGAGTCAACTTAGTGAGAGTAATTTGTTGGCTGACCTGGCGGGGTGACTTGATGAATGAACTTAAAGAGTCGACTTGGTGGGGTGAGTTGATGAATGCACTTGAAGGGTTGACTTGGTGGGGCGACTCTATGAACGGACCTAAAGAGTTGACTTGGTGAGAGTACTTGGTGGGGTGACTTGATGAAAGGACTTAAAGAGTCAACTTGGTGAGAGTACTTGGTGGGGCGACTTGATGAACGCACTTGAAGAATCAACTTGGTTAGAGTACTTGGTGGGGCGACTTGATGAAGGAAATCAAAGCGTCGACTTGGTGAGAGTACTTGGTGGCTCAACTTGATGAGTAGACTTAAAGGGTCAACTTGGTGAGAGTGGGCCTAATGGGGCGAGTTGGTGGGGCAACTTGGTGAGTGGAATTAGAGAACCAACATGGTGAGGCAACTTGTCGAGTTGGTTTGTTGAGATGACATGGTGAGCTGACTTGGCGAGTCGACTTGGCGAGCGAACTTAAAGAGTCGACTTGGCAATGTACTCGAGTCGACTTGGTGAGGCGACCTGGTGAGCGAGCTCAAAGAGTCAACATGGTGAGGTGACTCATTGAGTCAACATGGTGAGGCAACTCATGGTGAGGAGCTATCCTTGAGGCAACTTGAGGGGCCTACTTGATTTGTCAACTTGGTGAGCAAACCTGACGAGCTGACACGGTGAGCGAGCTTAAAGAGGCGACGACTCGGTGGGGTAACTTGGCAAGCCAACTTATCAAGGCGAGATGGTGAGTCGACTTGGTGAGCTAACTTTGTGAGCGCACTTAAAGAGTCAACTTCGTGATGTGACTCAGCAAGTTAGCTCGCTGATGCGACTTGGGCAGGCCGACCTGGCGAGCGAACTTAAAGAGGCGACTTGGGTGGGCTAACCTAGTGAGCGAACTTAAAGAGTTGACTTGGCAACGTACTTGAACAACCAACTTGGTGAGATGATATGGTGAGTGGGCTTGGAGAAGCAACTCGATGGGGCAACTTGGCGAGCACACTTACTGGGGCAAGGTGGTAAAATGACTAGGTGATTCGACTTGGTGAGCTGACTTAAGGAGCTGACTTGGTTAGCGAACTTAAGGGGTCGACTTGGTGAGGCAACCTGAATAGTCGACTCGGTGAGCTAACTTGGGGAGCTGACATGGTGAGTGGTCTTAAAGAAGAGGTGACCTGGTGGGGCAACCTAGTGAGGTGAGACGGTAAGTCATCTTGGTGAGCCGGCTTGACGAGTTGTCAGCAGACTTAAAGAGTCAATTCTTGATTTTGCAAAGACCACATGGTCAGATGACTTGGTGAGTTGACCTGGCTAGCAAAATTGGCAAGCAAACTTATAGAATTGACTTGCTGTCCCCATCCAGGATCGTACGCTTGGGTCGACCAAACTTGGGTCACCCGACTAGGTCAACCCATCTCCGTCGCCCCAGCCTCGGGTGACCCGACTAGGTCACCAGAGTGGGTCGACGAGGGGAAAAAAAAAATCATGGGAGGCCCTGTACAGAAAAAAGCGCTAAATTTTTGGCATTACAGAAAAAAAAAAAACAAGTTACTAGCTTTTGGATCATGCACAAGTTTCAGTTCACATATTTTCGAGCCGACTCGAGGCGTTATGCCTAGCTAGCCAGATTCGAGGTAGGGTAGCTGAAATGATCCAATTTGAGAATTTTCTTTATAAAAAGAGATCATGATAGGCCCCATAAGGCAAAAAAGAATGAAATTTTGGGAGTTCAAAAAAAATGTTACCCAGTTTTGGATCGCGCATAGGGCTTGGGTCATGTAGCATCGAGGTGCCCTGGGTGACATGATTCGAGCAAAAAGTTGACGGTGGCATGAGTTGTGCAAAAACATTGGAGGCCATTAAGGCTCGAGGTGCTTCGAGTTGAGGTTGCCGAGGCGGGTTGGGTTGAAAACTTTGGGCATTAACCAAAAAGAAAAAGTTAACTGCTTTTGGATCATGTACATGGCTTGGGGCACTTAGAATCAAGTCGAGCACGGTGACATGATTCGTGCAAAAAATTTGGAGATGACTCGAGTCGGGGCATCTAACTCTATTCGAGTTCAAAACTTTGGGACTTGACAAAAAAAGAAAAAAGAAAAAGTTACCCAATTTTGGATCACGTAAGTGACTCGGGCCACTCAAAATCAAGGCGAGTGCAGTTACATGAGTCGAGCAAAAAAAAAATGGAGGCGGTTAAGGCTCGAGGCAATTCGAGTTGGGGTAGCTGAGTCAATTCGAAAACTTTGGCCGTTAGCCAAAAAAAGAATTAATCACTTTTGGATCACGTACATGACTTGGGGCACATAGAATCAAGTCAAGCACAGTGACATGAGTGGTTCAAAAAAATTGTAGATGATTAAGGCTCGAGGCGATTTGAGTTGGGGTTGCTGACACAATTCAGTTTGAAATCTTTGGGTGTAAACCAAAGAATGAAGAAGTTAACTGCTTTTGGATCACGTACATGACTCGGGGCACCAAGTCAAGCACGGTGACATGAGTCCTGCAAAAAAACTGGAGTCGATTAAGGCTGGAGGCGATACGAGTCGGGGTTGCCGACACAATTTGGGTTGAAAACTTTGGGCGTTAACCCAAAAAAAGAGTTGACTGCCTTTGGATCATGCACATGACTCGGCACACTTAGAATCATGTTGAGCATGGTGACATGAGTCGTGCAAAAAAATTGGAGGTAGTTAAGGCTCGAGGCGATTCGAGTCGACGCAAAAATTACAAAACCCAGGGACCCACCTAGAATTTGTAGTCGGAAGATTTTTCTGCCCTCACATAAATTTACAAACCCCACCCACTCAAAATTTGGAGTTGGAAGATTTTTCTGCCCTTGCAGAATTTACAAACCCCACCTGCTTAGAATTTGGCACTTGGAAATTACGAAACTCTGCCCACCTGGAATTTGGACTTGGAAGATTTTTCTGCCCTCACAGAAATTGCAAATCTGACCCACATGGAAATTGCACTTGGAAGACTTTTTCACACTCGCAGAAATCACAAAACCCCACCCACAGGGAATTTGGCACTTGGGATATTTTTATGCCCTTCCAAAAATTGCAAACCCCACCATCTCAAAATTTGGGACTCGGGAGATTTTTTTCCCCCTTGTGGAAATTTTACAAAACCCCACTCGCCCAAAATTTGGCACTCGGGAGATTTTTTGCCCTGGCAGAAATTTCTACAAAAGCCCTCCCTCCCGCCCATAATTTTTGCTTACCAAAAATGGCCCACTTGGAGCTTGTGATTTTGTGGCGTGGCTCAATAGAGCAGTCATACTGACTTACCTATTTAAAGTTTGAGAATAGGTCAAGGGCGTTATGCCCTTGATGCCTCTAATCATTTGCTTTACCCGATAAAACTCCCACGTGAGCTCTAGCTATCCTGAGGGAAACTTTGGAGGAAACCAGCTACTAGACGATTCGATTATTCTTTTGCCCCTATACCCAAGTCAAATGAATGATTTGCACGTTAGTATCATTGCGGGCCTCCACCAGAGTTTCCTCTAGCTTTGCCCTGCTCAGGCACAGTTCACCATCTTTCGGGTCCCAACAGGTGTGCTCGCACTCAAACCCTTCACAGAAGATTAGGGTCGATCAATGGTGCACACCCCGAGAGGGGATCTCTCTAGTCAGCTTCCTTGCACCTCGCAGGTTTTCCCAACCTGCCAACTCACACACATGTTAGACTCCTTGGTCTGTGTTTCAAGACAGGTTAGATTGAAAGCCTGCTAGCCAGCGCCATGAGTGCACAGGTGCCAGAGAGCCCACCGTAAAGGCGTGCACTTCACTCCTCGACCGTCACGATAGAAGTATTTTATGCAACCAGAAGGTTGCGCTTGTGCCACCGTGACAACCCACGCTGGCACATCCCCCGAACCGAGCGGCAGACTGGCTCACACCGTTCTACATCCAACTGGGGCACATCGCCGGTCTCCATCCGCTTCCCTCTCAACAATTTCAAGCACTCTTTAACTCTCTTTTCAAAGTCCTTTTTATCTTTCCCTCGTAGTACCTATTCGCTATCATTCTCTCGCCCGTATTTAGCCTTGGACAAAATTTACCACCCAATTAGGGCTGGGTTCCCAAATAACCCGACTTGCCGACAGTGCCTCATGGTACGACAGGGTCCGAGCCCAATAGGGCTCTCACCCTCTCTGGCACTCCCTTCAAGGGGACTTGGGCCTAGTCTGTCACTGAGGACACTTCTATAGACTACAATTCGATAGGCGCGACCGTCGATTTTCATGTTGGGCTCTTCCCGGTTCGCTCACCGTTACTAGGGGAATCCTGGTAAGTTTCTTTTCCTCCGCTTATTGATATGCTTAAACTCAGTGAGTACTCACACTTGACTTGGGGATGCAGTAGAGATGTAGCAATGCCCGCACTGTGGCAGGCCACTGAGCCCAGAATAAAGTTCCTCTTGAGGAATCGTTCGATCAGTGCAAACCAATGCCGACCTTTGCAAGCCACCGCTCATCGCGACAGATCGACAGACCTCGTGCTCATTTCGGCCAACCGCGCACCACTTGCGGACACGGATGGCCATCTCCGCTCCTTGCTAGGGAGGGCAAAATTTTGTAGTGCGTCGCCCAAGTAGACATGCCCTTTTTCAAGGCCTTGGGCGCAACTTGCATTAAAAGACTTGATGATTCACGAGATTCTGCAATTCACACTAAGTATCGCATTTCGCTACATTCTTCATTGTAGTGAGAGCTGAGATATCCGTTGTTGAGAGTCATGATTTTGTTTTGTTTTTGCCTTTCGATGACCCAAGCGTGCAAGGCACTGGCTCAAACTTCGTTCTTTGGATTTCTAAGGTGCGCGATGCACCTGTGTGTTGGGTGTTGACACATCCTGAACCCTGAGCACCCAATGGGTGCGACAAGAAATGCTGTGGTGTGTCCTTGACATATCATCTCAACAAGGTGGGAGGTGACACATGGGAGAGCCATGTCAGTGAAAGGGGCCCCTACCTTGCAAATCATGCGAGTCCACCCATCCTAAACACAGAACGCTCCAAGTGACGAGTCAACACACCTAGGCAAGGCAACGGGGGGTTGCGGCAGTCCTGACTTGCCGCCGTCGAAATGATGGATCCCTGGCATAGTGCTGTGCACATGATCGGACCATGAAATCTCAATAGGGGACAAGGTCTGAACCCCCTCTAAACTGCAACCGAGTAGAGACCTCTCACTTCGACGCAGACATCATTCGAAGGCACCGATCCTAATCCAGATTGCATCCGAGTCTCTTCTTCACCTCGTGGGGAATCCACGCTTTCGATCATGGGCATTCGATGTGACCCTCGACCTTGACAGTGCTAGACCCATAGCTTGGCCATCTAGCACATCGCTGTAGGGCCAAGTGTCCACACATCATCAAGATTTTAGGGGCAGGGAGGAGGCTAGCTCCATCCCCTACATGATTTAGGGTCTCAAACTGACAATGATCCTACCGCAGGTTCACCTACGGTAACCTTGTTATGACTTCTCCTTCCTCTAAATGATAAGGTTCAGTCAACTTCTCGCGATGTCACCGATAGGAACCACCATCATCATCATGATTCGAACACTTCACTAGATCATTCAATTAGTAGGAGCGACGGGCCATGTGTACAAAGGGCAGGGACATAGTCAACGCGAGCTGATGACTCGCACTTACTAGGAATTCCTCATTGAAGATCAATAATTGCAATGGTCTATCCCCATCACGATGCAATTTGGCAAGATTTCCCAAACCTTTCAGGCCAGGGAGAGAAACTCATTGGTTGCATCAGTGTAGCGTGCGTGCAGCCCAGAACATCTAAGGGCATCACAGACCTATTATTGCCTCAAACTTCCATGGCCTAGGAGGCCATAGTCCCTCTAAGAAGTTGGCCGTGAAGGGGAACCTTCGTGTAGCTAGTTAGCAAGCTAAGGTCTCATTTGTTAATGGAATTAACTAGACAAATCACTCCACCAACTAAGAATGGCCATGCACCACCACCCATAGAATCAAGAAAGAGCTCTCAATCTATCAATCCTTACTATGTCTGGACCTGGTAAGTTTCCCCATGTTGAGTCAAATTAAGCCATAGGCTCCACTCCTGGTGTTGCCCTTCCATCAATTCCTTTAAGTTTCAGACTTGTGACCATACTCCCCCCAGAGCCCAAACACTCTAATTTCTCAAAAGCTGCTGGCAGAGTCCTTAGAGCAACATCCGCTGATCCCTGGTCAGCATCATTTATGGTTGAGACTAGGACGGTATCTGATCATCTTCAAGCCCCCAACTTCATTCTTGATTAATGAAAACATCCTTGGCAAATGCTTTCACAGTGGTTCATCTTCCATAAATCCAAGAATTTTACCTCTGACAATGAAATAAGAATGCCCCCAACAGTCCCTATTAATCATTACTCTGGTCCCGAAGGCCAACGGAACAGAACCAGACTCCTATTGCATTATTCCATGCTAATGTATTCAGAGCATAGGCTTTCTTTGAGCACTCTAATTTTTTCAAAGTAACGATGTTGAAACCATGACCCAGCCAATTAAGACTAGGAACACGCCACTTGTAGAAGGGACGTGAGGGCCAGTGCACACCCAGAAGGCGGATCGGCCATGACGACCCAAGGTTCAAAAACAAGCTTTTCAACTCCAACAACTTAAATATACACTATTGGAGCTGGAATTATTGCAGCTACTGGCACCAGACTTGCCCTCCAATAGATCCTCGTTAAGGGATTTAGATTGTACTCATTCCAATTGCCAGACTTGATGAGCCCAGTATTGTTATTTATTGTCACTACCTCCCCGTGTCAAGATTGGGTAATTTGTGTGCCTACTGCCTTCCTTGGATGTGGTAGCTATTTCTCAGGCTCCCACTTCGGAATCAAACCGTAATTCTCTTTCACCCATCACCACCATGGAAGGCCTCTATCCTACCATCAAAAGTTGATAGGGTAGATATTTGAATGAATTGTTGCCAGCACAAAGGCCGTGCAATCTGTCGAGTTATCATGAATCACCGAAATAGCGGGCGAGCCCGCGCTGGCCTTTTATCTAATAAATCCATCCCTTCCGAGAGTTGGGATTTGGTGCACGTATTAGCTCTAGAATTACTATGATTATTCGAGTAACAAAGTACCATTAAAGAAACTATAACTAATTTATTGAGCCATCCATAGTTTCACAGTCTGAAATAGTTCATACTTAGACATGCATGGCTTAATCTTTGAGACAAGCATATGACTACTGGCAGGATCAACCAGGTAGCCTCTATCAATGAGGGGAACCCCAAGACCTGCTACAGCCAAGGGATGCATGCCGCGATGGGAAACCAAAATTTGCGTTCGCTCCATCATGCATCCAAACATAATCCACCGCACAAGCAACAAGAATGACGTTCACAGCACATGCAGGAGTCGCAATGCTCAAAGATTTCACACAAGAGGAAAGTGTCCTATCGTCGATCGGAGAGGGCCAAATAGGGAGCCTCGGTTCATAGGCACCTAGGAAGAACATCCTGTATGGAACCCTTTACCCTCAAACTCTTTGTTGCCACTACTTGAAAAGAATCCTCGAGTCTGTATGAGATGCACCGTGCACATAGCCACCTCAATTGTAAGGCCACTCAGAGACATCCATTTCCCAGGCATATGCCTCCTACATGCCTGTTGAGGTGCAATCGCACAGACAAAATCCTTCTGGATTGCAACAAACATTTTTCCATGACGAAGAGCTGGTTGCCAAAGTGCCAATGGAGACCACCATGCTGAAGGGTGAAGGGTCGTGCGAGTCGAAAACATGGTTGGTTATGCGATTGGCAGGGGCATTACTGTGCATGCGAACACCTCAATTATAAGGTCACTCAAGGGCATCATGTATAACACCCCCTCTGCAAATTTATAGGTGATGAGAGCCCACCCGCATATAGCCTCTCTAACCGTTCCCCGTGACACGTGATCTACCAATGCAGGTACAAAAAAGTTCCTACAGGTGAACACTCACACTAGCATTTTCGAACAAGCTTCAATCTCATGCACATGCACATATCGAAGAACTGCACTGCGAGGGAACCACCCGCGAGCACCCACATCTCGGCAAAAAGCATTTGTGCGATTTCTTCCCCTAGACAGACACCTTGGGCCTGCACTTGTCAGAGCATTGCAAAGATGAGCACTCTGGTTCACAGGAGCCTGAGAAGAACATCTCATACGAAACCCGTTCCCCCAAAATGTTCGAATCACAAATTCTTGTAGCCGAGTTGTAATGCAAAGATGTACACCATGCACATGATTGAGTAAGGACACTTAGAGACATCCATTTCCCAGGCATATGCCCCCTACATGCTTTTTGGTGCACCCCATACAAATAGCCATACTTTGACAAGCCCTCCTAGAATTTCACATCTGAAGAGAGATGAAATGCCTTGGGCTTTTTGTCCACACAATGCAAACACTAAACGCTCTCTTTAGTGGGGAGCTGAAGAAGAGTATTTCTCGCAAAACCCATGAGCCGCAGCCATTCGGATTGCACAAGGCAAGACAGGGCATGGAGAGTTTCTGCATCCAAACAAAAATTATCGGTAATACTCTACGCTTCTACTGGTCCGGACCACAAAGGCTATCACGACAGTGCCATGCACTTCGGTAGCATGAGATAGTGAAGAGGCAAGCACGCACCGAGAATGCACTAGTGAATAAATTATGTGGCAACCAAACTTTTTGGCGGCCCCCCTCTCAATCCCAAGGCTCTACCAATCAGCAAAAGCTTAGGGTGGAGAGTGGACCCTTGATGAAATTAGGGATATCGAGCAATTCACCCATGCAACCATCTCTTTCCTTCTTGCCATCCGGGCAGGATAAAAATGCAATGATAGAATGTGCCAATGAGACGAAGCCCTTCGCAAAAAGATACAACTCCATACACACTTAGCAACAAGCGCATCTTAGAATCGAACACCAAATGTGTAGTGTGTTGCAAGCCATGCAGACACCTACATATAGGGTATATCCAACAAAACAAAGTGACAAGTACTTCCCACCAACTTCACCATTGCGATTACTAAATGGGATATACTCACCGCCACAGATTAATGACCATCATTACCATCTCGGAATAGATACAAGCACATCGAGCTTCATCCGATCAACTGGATGAATTTCACCTTCAAGGGGCCTAATCCAAAAGTTTCAGAGGTCATCTCCTGGAACTCTCAAGAACAAGGACCATCTTACATGCAAACTCTTCTATTGCGCAAACATAGGTTGCAATTAAAGAGAAATTGCAAGGCCATCACAATGGCCCGAGGCCAATGCTCTGACTAAGTCAATTTTCTCTTGCAATCACCATGCTGCCATTCACAGAGAGATCTCCCCATTGACTTGTGACTCGACGCACAATCCAAGTGCTAGACACAAGCTTGCCCTTGAAAGGCCACTTTCCAAGGCATCCCCCAATGACACATTGGAACGACAACCATTGTCAAACCATTCCCAATGTTGTTCCGATCGAGCTGGCACAAAGGCAACCTTAGGGAGCTCCTGCGTAGCAATCAGGATGTGCTTTCGTACCCATCTCTCATAAAGACCAATGTTAGGTGTGAACAAATTTGGAATCCAAGGGCTCGCATCCATCAATATCGTCGGCACTGGGTCTATATACAGAGGCCACGGAGAGGTTTCGAGAAGAGAAGCCCCCCTACTTGCTCGCACAAACATCCCAAATTCTAGACACAACCTCCCACCCTTAGCATCGCTCTCTAGATCACCATAATGACAAATTCGAATGACAACTGCTATCGAACAACTCCCATATTGTGGCAAGGGAGTGAGAAAGAAGAGCAACTTTGGGGAGAGGCACATAGCAAATGGGTTGCTCCTTCATTCCGCTCTTATATAGATCCGATGTTGCTGATTTCATTTGGAATCCAAGGCTACATTCATCCTTGCCCACACCAGAAATGGCTCTTCTGATTGAATGGCCACGGGGAGCTTCTGATAACAAAGGCTCCCTTTTCACTCATGATGCGCAGCCCATCTGCTAGATGACGGTTCGCCATTCAGATCGCTGCCCAGGCAACCACCACAACGGTACCATTGGAATGACAACCGCTGCAAAACCATTCCGGAAATTTTGCACCAAAGAAGTTGTTGTGAAGAGAATAACTCTAGGGAGAGAGCACTCACATACCAAAATCAGGATGGCTTCATGGCCCTTCCAATAGAAACGATGCTGGTGCCAATATTCGAAATCCGAATAACGTGTCTTTCTCGAACACCAGCACCAATTCTATTGGGGAGGGTCACTGAGAGCTTTTTTTATCAAAGCCTCCTATTGTAGCCACAATAGGCACACAAAAAATTTTTCTAGAGTGCCAAGCACCCACCTCATGCCTAGAGACAAGGGCTCGCCATTAGATCAACTTCAAAATCATAGAACAGACGCGGTGTAGAATGGCAACTGCTACCAAGTCTCTTCTGTAATTGCGTCAGTCGAGTGATTGAAGAAGGTGATATAAGAGAGGGTCCAAGGGTAGGCATTCGTTGGGGGATTCACATCAATGGCATAAATTTATGCAATACCCGATCAACACCGAACAAAGGTGCTAGATGAGGGCTCCTGTTTTAGATCGAGTTCTAAAATCACCAAGAAGTTGCAGTGAGGGCTGGTAACCACTGCCAAACCTTTTTCCAAAATTGTGCCAGCTAAGTGACAAGAAAACATGATCTAAAGGAGAGTCCAGGAATAGAACCCTCGAGGGTGGGCTTCATGCCCCTCTAATTGATTCAACATCAGCATCCACCATTTCAAAATCAGACATATCCATCCACCCTGACAGTGGCGTTGAATCAATAAGGGGGGCATGGGAGAGGCTCGAGGCAACCACCTCTCCCATTGTAGCCATGATAGGCATGCAAAATTTTTTGCTAGAGCACCAAGCACCCACCTCATGGCTATAAACAAGGGCTCGCCATTAGATCAACTTTGAAATCGCAGAACAGACGTAGTGTAGAATGGCAACCACTACCAAGTCTCTTTCGTAATTGCGTCAGTTGAGTGATTGAAGAAGGTGATCTAGGAGAGGGTCCAAGCATAGGAATTCATTGGGGGATTCATGCCGATGGCATAAATTTATGCAATAACCGAGCAATATCGGATGGAGGTGCTAGATGAGGGCTCCCATTTTAAATCATGTTTTAAAATCACCAAGTAGACATGGTGAGGGCTAGCAACCACTGCCAAACCTTTTTCTGAAATTGCACCAACTGAGTGACAAGAAAACATGATCTAAAGGAGAGTCTAGGAATAGCACCCTCGAGGGTGGGCTTCATGCCCCTCTAATTGATTCAACATCGGTGTCCACCATTTCAAAATCTGACATATCCATCCGCCTTGACAGTAGCGTTGAATTAATGAGGGGGGCATGGGAGAGGCTCACAGCAATAACCTCTCCTATTGTAGCCATGAAAGGCACACAAAAAACTTTTCTAGAGTGCCCACCACCCACCTCATGGCTAGACAAGGGCTCGCCGTTAGATCAACTTTGAAATTGTTGAACAGACACACTGTAGAATGGCAACTGCTACCAAGTCTCTTTCGTAATTGCGTCTGTCAAGAGAATGAGGAAGGTGATCTAAGAGAAATTCTAAGGGTAGGAAATCATTGGGGGATTTGCACCGATAGAAAAAATTTATGCAATACCTGAGCAACACCAGACGGAGGTGCTAGACGAGGTCTCCCGTTTTAGACTGAGTTTTAAAATCACCAAGTAGACGCGGTGAGGGCTGGCAACCACTTAAATATACGCTATTGGAGCTGGAATTACCACAGCTACTGGCACTAGAATTGCCCTCAATTGGATCCTTGTTAAGGGGTTTAGATTGTACTCATTCCAATTACCAGACTCGATGAGCCCAGTATTGTTATTTATTGTCACTACCTCCCCATATCAGGATTGGGTAATTTGCGTGCTTGCTGCCTTCCTTGGATGTGGTAGCCGTTTCTTAGGCTACCTCTCCAGAATCAAACCCTAATTCTCCAACACCCGTCACCACCATGGTAGGCCTCTATCCTACCATCAAAAGTTGATAGGGCAGAAATTTGAATGAAGTGTCGCCAACACAAAGGTCGTGCAATCCATCGAGTTATCATGAATCACAGGAATAGCGGTCAAGCCCACACTGGCCTTTTATCTAATAAATGCATCCCTTTTGAGAGTCAGGATTTGGTGCATGTATTAGCTCTCGAATTACTACGGTTATTCGAGTAGCAAAGTACCATCAAAGAAACTATAACTTATTTAATGAGCCATCTGTAGTTTCACAGTCTGAAATAGTTCATACTTAGACATGCATGGCTTAATCTTTGAGACAAGCATATGAAAACTGGCAGGATCGACCAAGTAGATTCTAACAATGAGGGGACCCCCAAGACCTGCTACAGCCAAGAGATGCCCATCACGATGGGAAACCAAAATTTGCATTCACTCTGTCATGCATCCAAACATAATCTGCCACACAAGCAACAAGAATGACGTTCACAGCACATGCAGGACTCGCAATGCTCAAAGATTTCACACAAGAGGAAAGTGTCCCATCGTCGACCGAAGAGGGCCGTACAGGGAGCCTCGGTTCATAGGCACCTAGGAAGAACATCCCATATGGAACCCTTTACCCTCGAACTCACTGTCACCACTACTCGGAAAGAAGCCTCAAGTCTATACGAGATGCACCGCGCACGTAGCCACCTCAATTGTAAGGCCACTCAGAGACATTCATTTCCCAGGCATATGCCTCCTACACACCTATTGAGGTGCACCTGCATAGACAAAATCCTTCTTGATCACAACAAACATTTTCCCATGATGAAGAGCTGGTTGCCGAAGTGCCAACGGAGACCACCGTGCTAAAGGGTGAAGGAACCTATGAGTCAAAAACATGGTTGGTTATGTGATTGGTGGGGGCATCACTGTGCACGCGACCACCTCAATTATAAGGCCGCTCAAGGCCATCGTTTATAACACCCCCTCTACACATTTATAGGTGATGAGAGCCCACCTACATATACGGACATGTCTAACCTCTAGCAAATATCTCCTTTCCTAGAATAGCCTCGCTAACCATTCCTCATGACACGTGATCTGCTAGCATAGGTACAAAAAAGTTTCTACGGGTGAACACTCACACTAGCATTGTCAAAAAAGCTTCAATCTCATGCACATGCACATACTGAAGAACTACACCATGAGGAAACCACCCGCAAGCACCCACATCTCAACAAAAAGCATTCATGTGATTTCTTGCCCTAGATAGACACGTTGGGCCTGCACTTGTCGGAGCATTGCAAAGACGAGTGCTCTAGTTCGTAGGAGCCTGAGAAGAACATCTCGTATGAAACCCGTTCCCCCAAAATGCTCGAATCACAAATGCTCGCAGTAGAGTTGTAATGCAAAGATGTACACCAAGCACACGACTGAGTAAGAACACTCAGAGACATCCATTTCCTAGGCATATGCCCCCTACACACTTTTTGGTGCACCCCGTACAAATGGCCATACTTCGACAAGCCCTCCCAGAATTTTGCATCTGAAGAGAGTTGAAATGCCTTGGGCTTTTTGTCCACATAATGCAAACACCAAACACTCTCTTTAGGGGGGAGCTAAAGAAGAGTATCTCCTGCAGAACCCATGAGCCACAACCATTCGGATCGTACAGGGCAGGACAGGGCATGGAGATTTTCCACATCCAAAAAAAAATTATCACTAATACTCTATGCTTCTATTGGCCTGGACTAGAAAGGCTATCACAACAGTGCCATGCACTTCTATAGGATGAGACAGTGAAGAGGCAAGCATGCACCGAGAATGCACTAGCAAATAAATTATGTGGCAACCAAACCTTTTGCCGGCACCCCTCTCAATCCCAAGGCTGTACCAATCAATAAAAACTTAGGGTGGAGAGTGGACCCTTGATGAAATTAGGGACGTCGAACAATGCACTCGTGCAACCATCTCTTTCCTTCTTGCCGTCTGGGTAGGATAAAAATGCAATGATAGAATGTGCCAAGAGACGGAGACCTTGGCTAAAAGGTACAATTCCATACACACTCAGCAACAAGCACATCTTAGAATCGAACACCAAATGTGCAGTGTGTTGCAAGCCATGCAGACACCTACATATAGGGTATATCCAACAAAACAAAGTGACAAGTACTTCCCACCAACTTTGCCATTGTGATTACCGAATGGGATATACTCACCGCCACAAATTAATGACCATCATTACCATCTCGGAATAGATACAAGCACATCGAGCTTCATCTGATCAACTTGATGAATTTCACCTTGAAGGGGCCTAATCCAAAAGTTTCGGAGGTCATCTCCTGGAACTCTCAAGAACAAGGCCCATCTTACATGCAAACTCTACTACTGCACAAACATAGGTTGCAATTAAAGAGAAATTGCAAGGCCGTCACAATGGCCCGAGGCCAATGCTCTGACTAAGTCAATTTTCTCTTGCAATCACCATGTCATCATTCACAAAGAGATCTCCACATTCACTTGTGATGCAATGCACAATGCAAGTGCTAGACGTGAGCTGGCCCTTGAAAGGAAACTTTCCAAGACATCCCTCGAAGACACATTGGAATGACAACCACTATCAAACCATTCCCAATGTTGTGCGGATCGAGTTGGCACAGAGGCAACCTTAGGGAGCTCCCGCGTAGCAATCGGGATGTGCTTCTGTACCCATCTCTCACAAAAACCAATGTTAGCTGTGAACAAATTTGGAATCCAAGGGCTCGCATCCATCGATATTGTTGCCACAGGGTCTAATGACACATTGGAATGACAACCACTATTGAACAACTCCCGAAATTGTGGCGATGGAGTGACAAAGAAGAGCAACTTTGGGGAGCCATGCATAGCAACATTTTTCCTTGCTCACACAAGCAATGGCTATTCTAATCGAATGGCCATGGGGAGCTTCTAATAACAAAGGCTCCCTTGTCACTCGTGATGCGCAGCCCAACTGCTAGATGACGGCTCGCCCTTCAGATTGCTACCTAGGCAACCACCACAATGGTACCATTGGAATAACAACTGCTACTGAACCATTCTGAAAATTTTGTGCCAAAGAAGTTGTTGGAAATAGAACAACTCTAGGGAGAGAGCCCTCGCATAGCAAAATAGAGATGGCTTCATGGCCCTCCCAATAGAAAGGATGCTGGTGCCAATATTCCAAATCCAAATAACGTGTCTTTCTTGAACACTAGCATTGATTCTATTGGGGAGGGTCACCGAGAGCTTTTGTTATCAAAGCTCCCATTGTAGCCGCGATAGGCACACAAAAAATTGCTAGAGCGCCAAGCACCCACCTCATGGCTAGACAAGGACTTGCCATTACATCAACTTCGAAATTGTGGAATAGATGCGGTGTAGAATGGAAACCACTACCAAGGCTCTTCCGTAATTGCATCAGTTGTGTGATCAAAGAAGGTGATCTAAGAGAGGGTCCAAGGGTAGGCATTCATTAGGGGATTCATGTCGATAGCAAAAATTTATGCAATACCCGAACAACATCGGACAGAGGTGCTAGACGATTGCTCCCATTTTAGATCAAGTTTTAAAATCACCAAGTAGATGCAGTGAGGGCTGGCAACCACTACCAAACCTTTTTTTGAAATTACACTAGCTGAGTGACAAGAAAACATGATCTAAAGGAGAGTCGAGGAATAACACCTTGAGGGTGGGCTTCATGCCCCTCTAATTGATTCAATGTCGGCGTCCACCGTTTCAAAATCTGACATATCCATCTTCCTTGACATTGGTGTTGAATCAATGAGGGGGGCATAGGAGAGGCTCATGGCAATGACCTCTCCTGTTGTAGCCATGATAGGCACACAAAAAACTTTGCTAGAGCTCCCACCACCCACCTCATGGCTAGACAAGGGCTCGCCGTTAGACCAACTTCGAAATCGCTGAAAAGACGCGCTGTAGAATGGCAACCGTTGCCAAGCCTCTTCAATAATTGTGTCAATCGAGAGATTGAGGAAGGTGATCTAAGAGAGAGTCCAAGGGTAGGCATTCATTGGGGGATTCGCACTGATATCAAAAATTTATGCAATACCTAAGCAACACCAGACAGAGGTGCTAGACAAGGGCTCCCATTTTAGATTGAGTTTTAAAATTACCAAGTAGATGGGTGAGGGCTGACAACCACTGCCAAACCTTTTTCTGAAATTGCGCCAGCTAAGTGACAAAAAAACATGATCTAAAGGAGATTCGAGGAATAGCACATCGAGGGTGGGCTTCATGCCCTTCTTATTGATTCAACGTTGGCGTCCACCGTTTCAAAATCTGACATATCCATCCGCCCTGACACCGACATTGAATACATGAGGGGGGCATGGGAGAGGCTCACGACAATGACCTCTCCCATTGTAGCCATGATAGGCACACAAAAAACTTTTCTAGGGCACCCACCACCCACCTCATGGCTAGACAAGGGCTCGCCATTAGATCAACCTTGGAATCGCTGAACAGACGCGCTGTAGAATGGCAACTACTGCCAAGTCTCTTCCATAATTATGTCGATCGAGTGATCAAAGAAGGTGATCTAAGTGAGAGTTCAAGGGTAGGCATTCGTTGGGGGATTCGCGCCGATAGCAAAAAATTATTCAATACTTGAGCAACACCGGATGGGGGTGCTAGACGAGGGCTCCCATTTTAGATCAAGTTTTAAAATCACCAAGTAGACGCGGTGAGGGCTAGAAACTGCTGCCAAACCTTTTTCCAAAATTGCGCCAGCTGAGTGTCAAGAAAACATGATCTAAAGGAGAGTCGAGGAATAGCACCTCGAGGGTGGGCTTCATGCCCCTCTAATTGATTCAACGTCGGCATCCACCATTTCAAAATCTGACATATCCATACGCCTTTACACCAGCATTGAATCAATGAGGGGGGCATAGGAGAGGCTCATGGTAATGACCTCTCCTATTGTAGTTGTGATAGGCACACAAAAAAATTTGCTAGACCACCCACCACCCACCTCATGGCTAGACAAGGGCTCGCCATTAGATCAACTTCGAAATCGCTGAACAGACGTGCTGTAGAATGGAAACTGCTGCCAAGTCTCTTTCGTAATTGTGTCGATCGAGTGATCGAAGAAGGTGATCTAAGAGAGAGTCCAAGGGTAGGTATTTGTTGGGGGATTCGCACCGATAGAAAAAAATTATGCAATACCTGAGCAACACCAAACAGAGGTGCTAGATGAAGGCTCCCATTTTAGATCAAGTTTTAAAATCACCAAGTAGATGCGGTGAGGGCTGGAAACCGCTGCCAAACCTTTTTCCAAAATTTTGCCAGCTGAGTGTCAAGAAAACATGATCTAAAGGAGAGTCAAGGAATAGCACCTCGAGGGTGGGCTTCATGCCCCTCTAATTGATTCAACTTCGGCATCCACCATTTCAAAATCTAACATATCCATACGCCTTGACACCAGCATTGAATCAATGAGGGGGGCATAGGAGAGGCTTGCGGCAATGACGTCTCCTATTGTAGCCGTGATAGGCACAAAAAAAAATTTGCTAGACCGCCCACCACCCACCTCATTGGGGGATTCGCGCCGATAGCAGAACTTTATCCAATACCCGAGAAACACTAGACAGAGTTGTTAGATGAGGGCTCCCATTTTAGATCGAGTTTTAAAATCACCAAATAGACACAGTGAGGGCTGGCAACCACTACCAAACCTTTTTTCAAAATTGTGCCAGCTGAGTGACAAGAAGCCATGATCTAAAGGAGAGTCAAGGAATAGTACATCGAGGGTGGGCTTCATGCCCCTCTAATTGATTCAACGTCGGCATCCACCGTTTCAAAATCTGACATATCCATCCGCCTTGACACTGGCATTGAATCAATGAGAGGGGCACGGGAGAGGCTCATAGCAACCACCTCTCCTATAGAAGCTATTAGTGTGAGACTTGATCTGCATTAGAAATTAGCAAACACACCGACAACTACCTTAAAAATCCAAATCCTTGAAAATTCTGACCAAACAGCCATTCACAACCTAATTTTTTATGAGGTCGGCAAAGGAGCAAAAGATTGTCATCAGTTAGGAGATGTGAGTTCATGGAGCCAAGGGACTAAAATGGTCATCGAGCTCTTTCAATCAACTGGATGAATTTCACCTCGAAGGGGCCTAATCCAAAAGTTTCAGAGGTCATCTCCTGGAACTCTCAAGAATAAGGCCCATCTTTACATGCAAACTCGGCTACTGCGCAAACATAGGTTGCAATTAAAGAGAAATTGCAAGGCCGTCACAATGGCCCAAGGCCAATTCTTCAACTAATTCAATTTTCTCTTGTAATCACCATGCCTCCATTCATAAAGAGATCTCCCCATTCACTTGTGACATGACGCACAATCCAAGTGCTAGACGCGAGCTCGCCCTTGAAAGAAAGACCACTTTCCAAGACATCCCCCGATGACACATTGGAATGACAACCGTTGTCAAACCATTCCCAATGTTGGGCCGATCGAGTTGGCACAGAGGCAAAATTAGGCAGCTCCCGCGTAGCAATTGGGATGTGCTTTCATGCCCATCTCTCATAAAAACCAATGTTAGCTGTGAACAAATTTTGAATCCAAGGCTCGTATCCATCGGATATTATCGGCACTAGGTTTATATATTCAAAGGCCATGGAGAGGTTCCGATAAGAGAAGCTCCCCTGCTCGCTCACACAAACATCCCAAATGCTAGACAAAAGCTCTCGCCCTTAGCATCGCTCTCCAGATTGTCGCAATGACACATTGGAATGACAACCACTTTCGAACAACTCCCAAATTTGTGCTGATGGAGTGAGAGAGAAGAGAAACCTTGGGGAGCCGTGCATAGCAAATGAGCTGTTGCTTCATTCTGCTCTTATATATAGATCCGATGTCATTGATTTGGTTTGGAATCTGAGGCTACATTCGTCCTTGTTCACACAAGCAATGGCTCTTCTCATTGAATGGTCACGGGGAGCTTCCGATTACAAAGGCTCCCTTGTCACCCGTGATGCGTAGCCCAACTGCTAGACAACAACTCACCCTTCAGATCGCTGCCCAGGAAACCACCACAATGGCACCATTGGAATGACAACCACTGCAAAACCATTCCAAAATTTTTTTGCCAAAGAAGTTGTTGCAAAGAGAATGACTTCGGGGAGAGAGCCCTCATATAGCAAAATCGGGATGGCTTCACAGCCCTCCCAATAGAAACGATGTTGGTGCCAATATTCCAATGATCTAAGAGAGAGTCCAAGGGTAGGCATTCATTGGGGAATTTGCGTTGATAAAAAAAATTTATGCAATACCCGAGCAACACCGGACGGAGGTGCTAGACTAGGGCTCCCATTTTAGATCAACTTTTAAAATCACCAGGTAGACGCGGTGAGGGCTGGCAACTGCTGCCAAACCTTTTTTTGAAATTGCACCAGCTAAGTGACAAGAAAACATGATCTAAAGGAGAGTCAAGGAATAGCACCTCGAGGGTGGGCTTCATGCCCCTCTAACTGATTCAACGTCGGTGTCCACCGTTTCAAAATCTGACATATCCATCCGCCTTGACACCGGCATTGAATCAATGAGAGGGGCACGGGCGAGGCTCACAACAACCACCTCTCCTATATAAGATATTAGTGCGAGGCTTTCTCTACATTAGAAATTAACGAACACACCGACAATTGCCTTAAAAATCCAAATCCTTGAAAAATGTGATGAAACAGCCATCCACGACCCCATTTTTTATGAGGTCGATAGAGGAGCAAAAGATTGTCATCGGTTAGGAGATGGGAATTCATGGAGCCAAGGTGGTGAAATGGTCACCTTTTGGAGATTGGGCAGAATAGCTTAGCTCAGGTGGAATAGCTCGGGTAGGAGTCTGTGTAGGATGGCATGGTAACAACGGCTCGGCATTTGGAGTGTCTATGGCAGCTGGATGGGATTTAAATTCATGGAGCCAAGGGAGTGAAATGGTCATCGAGCTCATCTAATCAACTGGATGAATTTCACCTTTAAGGGGCCCAATCCAAAAGTTTCGGAGGTCATCTCCTGGAACTGTCAAGAACAAAGGCCAATCTTACATGCAAACTCTGCTACTGCACAAACATAGGTTGCAATTATAGAGAAATTGCAAGGCTGTCACAATGGCCCGAGGCCAATGCTCTGACTACTAAGTCAATTTTCTCTTGCAATCACCATGTTGCCATTCACAAAGAGATCTCCCCATTCACTTGTGATGATGCACAATCCAAGTGCTAGACGCAAGCTCACCCTTGAGAGGCCGCATTCCAAGACATCCCAATGACACATTGGAATGACAACCATTATCGAACCATTCCCAATGTTGTGTCGATCGAGTTGGCACAGAGGTGATCTTAGGGAGCTCCTACATTGCGATCGGGAAGTGCTTTCGTACCCATCTCTCACAAAAACCAATGTTAGCTGAATAATTTTAGAATCCAAGGCTCGTATCCATCGATATCGTTGGCACTGGGTCTATATTCAAACGCCACAGAGAGGTTCCGATAAGAGAAGCTCCCCTACTCGCTTGCACAAACATCCCCAAATGTTAGACACAAGCTCCCACCCTTAGCATCGCTCTCTAGATCACCACAATGACACATTGGAATGAAAACTACTATCGAACAACTCCCAAATTTGTGCCGATGGAGTGAGAAAGAAGAGCCAGATCGGGTCGATGAAAATGACTAAGCCAGATCGGGTCGGCCAGCATGGCTCGCCCAGATCAGATCGGCCAGCATGGCTCGGCCACCATTTTTTGGTCAGAGCTTTCGATATTAAACCTCCCATGTAGCCGTGATAAGTACACCATGACAAATTGCTAGAGCGTTGAGCACCCATAGCAAATTGCCATTATACCAAGCAACGTCAGAGTGCTAGATAAGGGCTCACGTTTAGATCAAGTTTTAAAATCACCAAAAAGACACGCCATGGATTGGCAACTGCTGCCTCACCTTTTCCAAAATTGAGTCATCGAAAAACATGATCTAAAGGAGAGTCGAGGAAAAGCACTCAGATCGCTTCATGCCCCTTTCATTGATTCAACATTAGCATACACCGTTTGAAAACCCAAAAATCTGATCCGCCTAGACACCAATGTTGAATCAACGAAAGGGGCATGGGAGAGGCTCATGGCAACAACCTCTCCTATATAAGCTATTAGTGCGAGGCTCGCTCTACATTAGAAATCTGTGATAGCATAGACAACTCCCTTAAAAATCTAATTCAATGAAAAATGTGACCAAACAGCCATCCACGACACCATTTTTGGAGCTCGGCCAGATCGGGTCCGCCAGCATGGCTCGCCCAGATCGGGTCGGCCAGAATGGCTCGCCCAGATCAGATTGGCTAGCATGGCTTGGCCACCATTTTTTGTTGAGAGCATTCAATATTAAAGCTCCCATAGAAAATTGCCATTATACCAAGCAACACCGGAGTGCTAGATAAGGGCTCATGTTTAGATCAAGTTTTAAAAACACCAAAAAGACACACCATGGATTGGCAACCGCTACCTCACCATTTCCAAAATTGAGTCATCATAAAACATGATCTAAAGGAGAGCTGAGTAAAAGCACTGAGATTGCTTCAAGCCCCTTTCATTGACTCAACATCAGCATACACTGTTTGAAAACCCAACAATCTAATCCGCCTAGACACCAATGTTGAATCAAAGAAAGGGGCATGGGAGAGGCTCGCAACAACCACCTCGCCTATATAAGCTATTAGTGTGAGGCTCCTTCTGCATTAGAAATCTGTGATAGTAGGAACAACTCCCTTAAAAATCTAATTCAATGAAAAATGTGACCAAATAGCCATCCACGACACTATTTTTGGAGCTCGGCCAGATCGAGTCGGCCAGCATGGCTCACCCAGATTGAGTCGGCTAGAATGCCTGGCCCAGATCGGCTCGGCCAGCATGGCTCGGCCAGAACGGCTCAGCCAGATCGGGTCAGCCAGCATGGCTCGCCCAGATCAGCTCAGCCAGGCTGGCTCGCCCACCATTTTTCAAGAACACTACCTCCCCTATATAAGTTATTATTGCAAGGCTTACTCGACATCAAAAATGTACATTCAGTACACAAGTATATTAAAACCCAATTCAATAAAAAATGTGACCGAATAGCCATCCACGATCCCATTTTTGATGAGGTTGTCAACGGAGACAAAGATTGGCATTGGTTAGGCAATTTGATTGCCTCAGTTAGCGGGGTAAATTGATTAATTTTTTGACACCGACTAGAATGGCTTGATGACCATTTTATATCAGAAGCTACCCGATATGAGAATTATGAATCAAGTAGAATGGCTCGGGTACCCATTTTATGAACTTAAAGAGTCGACTTGGTGGGACAACCTAGCAGGGAGACTTGATGAACAAACTTAAAGAGTCAACTTGGTGAGAGTACTTGGTGGGCCGACCTGGCAAGGTGACTTGATGAACTAACTTAAAGAGTCAACTTGGTGAGAGTACTCAGTGGGCTGACCTGGTCACATGACTTGATGAACGAACTTAAAGAGTTGACTTGGTGGACCGACTTGGCTAGGTGACTTGATGAATGAACTTAAAGAGTCGACTTGGTGGGCCGACCTAGCGGGGTGACTTGGTGGGATGACCTAGCAGGGTGACACGATGAACGAACTTAGAGAGTCAACTTTGCGAGAGTGCTTGGTGGGTCAAACTGGCGGGGTGACTTGATGAACGAACTTGGTGGGCGGAGCTAGCGGGGTGAATTGATGAACGAACCTAAAGAGTCAACTTTGTGAGAGTACTTGGTGGGCCGACCTGGCAGGGTGACTTGATGACTGAACTTAAAGGGTCAATTTGGTGAGAGTACTTGGTGGGCTGACTTGGCGGAGTGACTTGATGAACGAACTAAGAGAGTTCACTTTGTGAGAGTACTTGGTGGGGTGACTTGATGAAAAAACCTAAAGAGTCGACCTGGTGAGAGTACTTGGTGGGCCGACCTGGCGGGGTGACTTGATGAGAAAACTTAAAGAGTCGGCTTGGTGAGAGTACTTGGTGGGCTGACCTGGCGAGGTGACTTGATGAACAAACTTAAAAAGTTGACTTGGTGGGCTGACTTGGTAGAGTGACTTCATGAACGAACTTAAAGAGTCCACTTGGTGGGCTGACCTAGCGGGGTGACTTGATGAGCAAACTTAAAGAGTTGACTTAGTGAGAGTAATTTGTGGGCTAACCTGGCGGGGTGACTTGATGAATAAACTTAAAGAGTCGACTTGGTGGGGTGACTTGATGAACGCACTTGAAGGGTCAACTTGGTGGGGTGACTCTATGAACGAACCTAAAGAGTTGACTTGTTGAGAGCACTTGGTGGGGTGACTTGATGAACATACTCAAAGAGTCGACTTGGTGAGAGTACTTCGTGGCTCAACTTGATGAGCGCACTTGAAGAATCGACTTGGTTAGAGTACTTGGTGGGGTGACTTTATGAACGGACTCAAACAGTCAACTTGCTGAGAGTACTTGGTGGATCGACTTGATGAGCAAACTTAAAGGGTTCACTTGATGAGAGTACTTGGCAGGGTGAACTGATGAACGGGCTTAAAGAATTGACTTGGTGGGAGTACTTGGTTGGCTAAACTGGTGGGCTGACTTGATGAATAGACATAAACAGTCAACTTGATGAGAGTACTTATACCTGTTCTGGTGACTTGATGAATGGACTTAAAGAGTTGACTTGGTGGGGTGACTTGATGAAAGGACTTAATGAGTCAACTTGGTGAGAGTACTTGGTCGGGTGACTTGATGAATGCACTTGAAGAATCGACTTGGTTAGAGTACTTGGTGGGGTGACTTGATGAACGAACTTAAAGAGTCCACTTGGTGGGCCGACCTGGTGGGGTGACTTGATGAATGGACTTAAAGAGTCGACTTGGTGAGAGTAATTTGTGGGCTAACCTGGTGGGGTGACTTGATGAATAAACTTAAAGAGTCGACTTGGTGGGGTGACTTGATGAACGCACTTGAAGGGTCAACTTGGTGGAGTGACTCTATGAACGAACCTAAAGAGTTGACTTGGTGAGAGCACTTGGTGGGGTGACTTGATGAACATACTCAAAGAGTCGACTTGGTGAGAGTACTTCGTGGCTTGACTTGATGAGTGCACTTGAAGAATCAACTTGGTTAAAGTACTTGGTGGGGTGACTTGATGAATGGACTCAAACAGTCAACTTGCTAAGAGTACTTGGTGGATCGACTTGATGAGAAAACTTAAAGGGTCCCCTTGGTGAGAGTACTTTGCAGGGTGAACAGATGAACGGACTTAAAGAATCGACTTGGTGGGAGTACTTGGTTGGCTGAACTGGTGGGGTGACTTGATGAACAGACATAAAGAGTCAACTTGGTTGGAGTACTTGTACTTGTTTTGGTGACTTGATGAACAGACTTAAAGAGTCGACTTGGTGGGGTGACTTGATGAAAGGACTTAAAGAGTCAACTTGGTGAGAGTACTTGGTCGGGTGACTTGATGAACGCACTTGAAGAATCGACTTGGTTAGAGTACTTGGTGGGGTGACTTGATGAATGAGCTTAAAGAGTCCACATGGTGGGCTGACCTGGTGGGGGGTCTTGATGACCAAACTTAAAGAGTCGACTTGGTGAGAGTAATTTTTGGGCTGACCTGGCGGGGTGACTTGATGAATGAACTTCAAGAGTCAACTTGGTGGGGTGACTTGATGAACGCACTTGAAGGGTCGAATTGGTGGGGTGACTCTATGAACGGACCTAAAGAGTTGACTTGGTGAGAGTACTTGGTGGGGCAACTTGATGAATAGACTTAAAGAGTCAACTTGGTGAGAGTACTTGGTGGGGTGACTTGATGAGCACACTTGAAGAATTGACTTGGTTAGAGTACTTTGTGGGGTGACTTGATGAACAAACTCAAAGAGTTGACTTGCTAAGAGTACTTGGTGGCTCGACTTGATGAGCAGGCTTAAAGAGTCCACTTGGTGAGAGTACTTGTTGGGGTGAACTGATGAACGGACTTAGAGAATCGACTTGGTAGGAGTACTTGGTTGGCCAAACTAGTGGGGTGACTTGATGAACAGACACAAAGAGTAGACTTGGTGAGAGTACTTGTACTTGTCCTGGTGACTTGATGAATGGACTTAAAGAGTTGACTTGGTAGGGTCACTTGATGAAAGGACTTAAAGAGTTGACTTGGTGAGAGGAGTTGGTGGGGTGACTTGATGAAAGAACTTAAAGGGTTGACTTGGTGGGGTGACTTGGTGAACGGACCTAAAGAGTTGACTCGATGAGAGCTCTTGGTTGGTTGACTTGATGAACGGACTCAAAGAGTCGACTTGGTGAGAGTACTTGGTGGCTCGACTTGATGAGCAGACTCAAAGAGTCCACTTGGTGAGAGTACTTGGTGGGGTGAACTAATGAACGGACTTAAAGAGTCAACTTGGTGGGAGTACCTGGTGGGCTGACCTGGTGGGGTGACTTGATGAAGGGACATAAAGAGTCGACTTGGTGAGAGTACTTGTTCTGGTGACTTGATGCACAGACTTAAACAGTTGACTTGGTGGGGTGACTTGATGAAAGGACTTAAAGAGTCGACTTGGTGAGAGTACTTGGTGGGGTGACTTGATGAACGCACTTGAAGAATCGACTTGGTTAGAGTACTTGGTGGGGTAACTTGATGAACGGACTCAAAGAGTCGACTTGGTGAGAGTACTTGGCAGGGTGAGCTGATGAAAAGACTTAAAGAGTCAACTTGCTGGGAGTACTTGGCGGGCCGACCTGGTGGGGTGACTTGATGAATGGACTTAAAGAGTCGACTTGGTTAGAGTACTTGTTCTGGTGACTTGATGAATGGACTTGAAGAGTCGACTTGGTGGGGTGACTTGATGAAAGGACTTAAAGAGTCGACTTGGTTAGAGTACTTGGTGGGGCGACTTGATGAACGGACTTAAAGGGTCGACTTGGTGGGGTGACTTGATCAACACACTTGAAGGGTCGAGGTTGTGGGGTGATTTGATGAATGGACCTAAAGAGTTGACCTGGTGAGAGTACTTGGTGGGGCAACTTGATGAAAGAAGTTAAAGAGTCAACTTGGTGAGAGTACTTGGTCAGGTGACTTGATGAACACACTTGAAGAATCAACTTGGTTAGAGTACTTGGTGGGGTGACTTGATGAACGAACTTAAAGAGTTGACTTGGTGGGCTGACCTAGCAGGGTGACTTGATGAATGAACTTAGAGAGTCGACTTGGTGAGAGTACTTGGTGACTTGGTGGGCCAACCTGGCCGGACGACTTGATGAACGAACTTAAAGAGTCCATTTGGTGGGCCGACCTGGCAGGGTGACTTGATGAATGAACCTAAAGAGTCAAGTTGGTGAGAGTACTTGGTAGGCAGACATAGCGAGATGATTTGATGAAAGAACTTAAAGAGTCAACTTGGTGAGAGTACTTGGTGGGGTGACTTGATGAACGAACCTAAAGAGTCAACTTGGTGAGAGTACTTGGTGGGCCAACCTAGCAAGGTAACTTGATGAACTAACTTAAAGAGTCAACTTGGTGAGAGTACTCGGAGGGCTGACCTGGTCACGTGACTTGATGAACGAACTTAAAGAGTCAATTTGGTGGGCCGACTTGGCCGGTTGACTTGATGAACAAACTTAAAGAGTTGACTTGGTTGGCCAACTTGGTGGGGTTACTTGGTGAGAGTACTTGGTGGGCTGACCTGGCAGGGTGATTCGATGAACGAACTTAGAGAGTCGACTTTGCGAGAGTGCTTGGTGGGTCAAACTGGCATGGTGACTTGATGAACAAACTTAAAGAGTCAACTTGGTGAGAGAAGTGTGTGGGCCGAGCTGGCGGGGTGAATTGATGAAAGAACCTAAAGAGTCATCTTTGTGAGAGTACTTGCTGGGCCGACCTGGCGGGGCGATTTGATGATCAAACTTAAAGGGTCAACTTGGTGAGAGTACTTGGTGGGCTGACCTGGCGGAGAGACTTGATGAATGAAATTAGAGAGTCGACTTTGTCAGAGTACTTGGTTGGGTGACATGATGAACAAACCTAAAGAGTCAACCTGGTGAGAGTACTTGGTGGGTCAACCTAGCAGGGTGACTTGATGAGAAAACTTAAAGATTCGACTTGGTGAGAGTACTTGGTGGGCTGACCTGGCAGGGTGACTTGATGAATGAGATTAAAGAGTCAACTTGGTGCACCAACTTGGTGGAGTGACTTCATGAACGAACTTAAAGAGTCCACTTGGTGGGCTGACCTAGCAGGGTGACTTGATGAATGAACTTAAAGAGTCGACTTGGTGAGAGTAATTTGTGGGCTAACCTGGTAGGGCGACTTGATGAATAGACTCAAAGAGTCAACTTGGTGAGATTACTTGGTGGCTCGACTTGATGAGCACACTTGAAGAATCGACTTGGTTAGAGTACTTGGTGGGGCGACTTGATGAATGAACTTAAAGAGTCAACTTTGTGGGCCGATCTGGCGGGGTGACTTGATGAACGAACTTAGAGAGTCGACTTGGTGAGAGTACTTGGTGACTTAGTGGGCCGACCTGGCCGGGTGACTCTATGAACAAACTTAAAGAGTCCACTTGGTGGGACGACCTAGCAGGGTGACTTAATGAATGAACCTAAAGAGTCGACTTGGTGAGAGTACTTGGTGGGCAAACATAGCAGGGTGATTTGATGAGTGAACTTAAAGAGTCAACTTGGTGAGAGTACTCGGTGGGTTGACCTAGTCATGTGACTTGATGAACGAACTTAAAGAGTCGACTTGGTGGGCCAACTTGGCTGAGTGACTTGATGAATGAACTTAAAGAGTTGACTTTGTGGGTTGAACTAGTGGGGTGACTTGGTGAGAGTACTTGGTGGGTTGGCCCGGCAGGGTGACTTGATGAGTATACATAGAGAGTCAACTTTGTGAGAGTACTTGGTGGGTTGAACTGGCAGGGTGACTTGATGAACGAACTTAAGGAGTCGACTTGGTGAGAGAACTTGGTGGGCCGAGCTAGCGGGGTGAATTATTGAACGAACCTAAAGAGTCGACTTTGTGAGAGTACTTTGTGAGCCAACTTGGCAGGGTGACCTGATGACCAAACTTAAAGGGTCGACTTGGTGAGAGTACTTGGCGGGCCGACCTGGCAGAGCGACTTGATGAATGAACTTAAAGAGTTGACTTGGTGAGAGTAATTGGTGGGGTGTCTTGATGAACAAACCTAAAGAGTCAACTTGCTGAGAGTACTTGGTGGGCCGACCTGGCAGGGTGACTTGGTGAGACAACTTAAAGAGTAAACTTGGTGAGAGTACTTGGCGGGCTGACCTAGCAAGGTGACTTGATGAATGAACTTAAAGAGTCAACTTGGTGGGCTGACTTGGCAGAGTGACTTCATGAACAAACTTAAAGAGTCCACTTGGTGGGCCAACCTGGCAGGGTTTCTTGATGAATGAACTTAAAGAGTCGACTTGGTGAGAGTAATTTTTGGGCTGACCTGGTGGGGTGACTTGATGAATGAACTTAAAGAGTCGACTTGGTGGGGTGACTTGATGAACGCACTTGAAGGGTTGACTTGGTGGGGTGACTCTATGAACAGACCTAAAGAGTTGACTTGGTGAGAGTACTTGGTGGGGCGACTTGATGAACATACCTAAAGAGTTGACTTGGTGAGAGTACTTGGTGGGGTGACTTGATGAGAAAACTTAAAGAGTCCACTTGGTGAGAGTACTTGGCGGGGTGAACTGATGAACAAACTTAAAAAATTGACTTGGTGGGAGTACTTGGTTGGCCGAACTGGTTGGGTGACTTGATGAACGGACATAAAGAGTCAACTTGGTGAGAGTACTTGTACTTGTTCTGGTGACTTGATGAAAAGACTTAAAGAGTCGACTTGGTGGGGTCACTTGACGAAAGGACTTAAAGAGTTGACTTGGTGAGAGTACTTGGTGGGGTGACTTGATGAAAGAACTTAAAGGGTCGACTTGCCGGCATGAATTGGTGAACAGACCTAAAGAGTTGACTCGATCAGAGCACTTGCTGGGGTGACTTGATGAACGGACTCAAAGAGTCGACTTGGTGAGAGTACTTGGTGGCTTGACTAGATGAGCAGACTTAAAGAGTCCACTTGGTGAGAGTACTTGGTAGGGTGAACTGATGAACGGACTTAAAGAGTTGACTTGGTGGGAGTACCTGCTGGGCCGACCTGGTGGGGTGACATGATGAAGGGACATAAAGAGTTGACTTGGTGAGAATACTTGTTCTCGTGACTTGATGAACGGACTTAAACAATCAACTTAGTGGGCTGACTTGATGAAAGGACTTAAAGACTCGACCTGGTGAGAGTACTTGGTGGGGTGACTTGATGAACACACTTGAAGAATTGACTTGGTTAGAGTACTTGGTGGGGTGACTTGATGAACGGACTCAAAGAGTCGACTTGGTGAGAGTAATTGGTGGCTCGACTTGATGAGCAGACTTAAAGAGTCCACTTGGTGAGAGTACTTGGCGAGGTGAACTGATGAACAAACCTAAAGAGTCGACTTGTTGGGAGTACTTGGTGGGCTGACCTGGTGGGGCGACTTGATGAATAGAGTTAAAGAGCCAACTTGGTTAGAGTAATTGTTCTGGTGACTTGATGAATTGACTTGAAGAGTCAACTTGGTGGGGTGACTTGATGAAAGGACTTAAAGAGTTGACTTGGTGAGAGTACTTGGTGGGGCGACTTGATGATCAGAGTTAAAGGGTCAACTTGGCGGGGTGACTTGATAAATGCACTTGAAGGGTCGAGTTGGTGGGGTGACTTGATGAACGGACCTAAAGAGTTGACCTGGTTAGAGTACTCGATGGGGTGACTTGATGAACAAAGTTAAAGAGTCAACTTGGTGAGAGTACTTGGTTGGGTGACTTGATGAATGCACTTGAAGAATCAACTTGGTTAGAGTAATTGGTGGGGTGACTTGATGAACGAACTTAAAGAGTCAACTTGGTGGGCCGACTTGGTGGGGTGACTTGATGAACGAACTTAGAGAGTCGACTTGGTGAGAGTACTTGGTGACTTGGTGGGCCGACCTAGCCGGGTGACTTGATGAATGAACTTAAAGAGTCTACTTGGTGGGTCGACTTGGTGGGGTGACTTGATGAATGAACCTAAAGAGTCAACTTGGTGAGAGTACTTGGTGGGCAGACATAGCTGGGTGATTTGATGAACGAACTTAAAGAGTCGACTTGGTGAGAGTACTTGGTGGGGTCACTTGATGAATGAACCTAAAGAGTCGACTTAGTGGGCTGACCTGGCAGGGTGACTTGATGAATGAACTTAAAGAGTCAACTTAGTGGGCCGACTTGGCAGGGTGACTTGATGAACAAACTTAAAGAGTCGACTTGGTGAAAGTACTTGGTGGGCCAACCTGGCAAGGTGACTTGATGAACTAACTTAAAGAGTCGACTTGGTGAGAGTACTCGGTGGGCTGACCTGGTCACGTGACTTGATGAACGAACTTAAAGAGTCGACTTGGTGGGCCAACTTGGCCAGGTGACTTGATGAATGAACATAAATAGTTGACTTGGTGGGCTCACCTGGCGGGGTGACTTGGTTAGAGAACTTGGCGAGCTGACCTGGCAGGATGACTCGATGAACAAACTTAGAGAGTCGACTTTGCGAGAGTGCTTGGTGGGTCAAACTGGCGGGGTCACTTGATGAACAAACTTAAAGACTCGACTTGGTGAGAGAACTTGGTGGGCCGAGCTGGTGAGGTGAATTGATGAACGAACCTAAAGAGTCGACTTTGTGAGAGTTCCTGGTGGGCCAACCTGGCGGGGTGACTTGATGACCAAACTTAAAGGGTTGACTTGGTGAGAGTACTTGGTGGGCCGACCTAGCGGAACGACTTGATGAATGAACTTAGAGAGTAGACTTTGTGAGAGTACTTGGTGGGGTGAATTGATGAACAAACCTAAAGAGTCGACATGGTGAGAGTACTTGGTGGGCCAACCTGGCGGGGTGACTTGATGAGAAAACTTAAAGAGTCGACTTGGTGAGAGTACTTGGTGGGCTGACCTAGCAGGGTGACTTGATTAACGAACTTCAAGAGTCGACCTTGTGGGCCGACTTGGTAGAGTGACTTCATGAATGAACTTAAAGAGTCTAGTTGGTGGGCCGACCTAGCAGGGTGACTTGATGAATGAACTTAAAGAGTCAACTTGGTGAGAGTAATTTGTGGGCTGACCTGGCGGGGTGACTTGATGAATGAACTTAAAGAGTCGACTTGGTGGGGTGACTTGATGAAAGCACTTGAAGGGTCGACTTGGTGGGGTGACTCTATGAACGGACCTTAAGAGTTGACTTGGTGAGAGCAATTGGTGGGGTAACTTGATGAACAGACTCAAAGAGTCAACTTGGTGAGAGTACTTGCTGGCTCGTCTTGATGAGCGCACTTGATGAATCGACTTGGTTAGAGTACTTGGTGGGATGACTTGATGAATGGACTCAAAGAGTCAAATTTCTGAGAGTACTTGGTGGCTCGAATTAATGAGCAGACTTAAAGAGTCCACTTGGTGAGAGTACTTGGTGGGTTGAACTGATGAACGAACTTAAAGAATCGACTTGGTGGGAGTACTTGGTTGGCCGAACTGGTGGGGTGACTTGATGAACAGACATAAAGAGTTGACTTGTTGAGAGTACTTGTACTTGTTCTGGTGACTTGATGAATGGACTTATAGAGTCGACTTGGTGGGGTGACTTGATGAAAGGACTTAAAGAGTCGACTTGGTGAGAGTACTTGGTCGAGTGACTTGATGAATGCACTTGAAGAATTGACTTGCTTAGGGTACTTGGTGGGGCAACTTGATGAATGAACTTAAAGAGTCAACTTGGTGGGCTGACCTGGCAGGGTGACTTGATGAATGAACTTAGAGAGTCGACTTGGTGAGAGTACTTGGTGACTTGGTGGGCCGACCTGGCTGGGTGACTTGATGAACGAACTTAAAGAGTCCACTTGATGGGCCAACCTGGCGGGGTGACTTGATGAATGAACCTAAAGAGTCGACTTGGTGAGAGTACTTGGTGGGCAGACATAGCAAGGTGATTTGATGAGCAAACTTAAAGAGTCAACTTAGTGGGGTGACCTTATGAATGCACTTGAAGGGTCGACTTGGTGGGGTGACTCTATGAACGGACCTAAAGAGTTGACTTGGTGAGAGTACTTGGTGGGGTGACTTGATGAACAGACTTAAAGAGTCGACTTGCTGAGAGTACTTGGTGGGGTGACTTGATGAGCAGACTTAAAGAGTCCACTTGGTAAGAGTACTTGGCAGGGTGAACTGATGAACGAACTTAAAGAATCGACTTGGTGGGAGTACTTGGTTGGCCGAACTATTGGGGTGACTTGATGAATGGACATAAAGAGTCGACTTGGTGAGAGTACTTGTATTTGTTCTGGTGACTTGATTAACAGACTTAAAGAGTTGACTTGGTGGGGCCACTTGATGAAAGGAATTAAAGAGTTGAGTTTGTGAGAGTACTTGGTGGGGTGACTTGATGAAAGAACTTAAAGGGTCAACTTGGCGGGGTGACTTGTTGAATGGACCTAAAGAGTTGACTCGGTGAGAGCATTTGGTGAGGTGACTTGATGAACGAACTCAAAGAATTGACTTGGTGAGAGTACTTGGTGGCTCGACTTGATGAGCAGACTCAAAGAGTCCACGTGGTGAGAGTACTTGTCGGGTGAACTAATGAACGGACTTAAAGAGTCAACTTGGTGGGAGTACCTGGTGGACCGACCTGGTGGAGTTACTTGATGAAGGGACATAAAGAGTCGACATGGTGAGAGTACTTGTTCTGGTGACTTGATGAATGGACTTAAACAGTCGACTTGGTGGGGTGACTTGATGAAAGGACTTAAAGAGTCGACTTGGTGACAGAACTTGGTGGGGTGACTTGATGAACGCACTTGAAGAATTGACTTGGTTAGAGTACTTGGTGGGGTGACTTGATGAACAGACTCAAAGAGTCGACTTGGTGAGAGTACTTGGTGGCTTGACTTGATGAGAAGACTTAAAGAGTCAACTTGGTGAGAGGACTTGGTGGGGTGAACTGATGAACGGACTTAAAGAGTCGACCTGCTGGGAGTACTTGGTGGGCCAACCTAGTGGGTTGACTTGATGAAGGGACTTAAATAGTCGACTTGGTTAGAGTACTTGTTCTGGTGACTTGATGAACGGACTTGAAGAGTCGACTTGGTGGGGTGACTTGATGAAAGGACTTAAAGACTCAACTTGGTGAGAGTACTTGGTGGGGCGACTTGATGAATGGACTTAAAGGGTCAAGTTGGCAGGGTGACTTGATCAGCGCACTTGAAGGGTCTAGGTGGTGGGGTGACTTGATCAACAGACCTAAAGAGTTGACCTAGTGAGAGTACTTGGTCAGGTGACTTGATGAACAAAGTTAAAGAGTCGACTTGGTGTGAGTACTTGGTCGGGTGTCTTGATGAACACACTTGAAGAATCGACTTGGTTAGAGTACTTGGTGGGGTGACTTGATGAACAAACTTAAAGAGTCAACTTGGTGGGCCGACCTGGCAGGGTTTCTTGATGAACAAACTTAGAGAGTCAACTTCGTGACTTGGTGGGCCTACCTAGCCGGGTGACTTGATGAATGTACCTAAAGAGTCAACTTGGTGAGAGTACTTGGTGGGCAGACATAGCTAGTTGATTTGATGAACGAACTGAGAGAGTTGACTTGGTGAGAGTACTTGGTGGGGTGACTTGATGAATGACCTAAAGAGTCAACTTGGTGGGCCGACCTGGCAGGGTGACTTGATGAATGAACTTAAAGAGTCAACTTGGTGGGCCAACCTAGCAGGGTGACTTGATGAACAAACTTAAAGAGTCGACTTTGTGAGAGTACTCAGTGGGCCGACCTGGAAAGGTGACTTGATGAACTAACTTCAATAGTCGACTTGGTGAGAGTACTCGGTGGGCTGACCTAGTCATGTGGCTTGATGAACAAACTTAAAGAGTCAACTTGGTGGGCCAACTTGGCCGGGTGACTTAATGAACGAACTTAAAGAGTTGACTTTTTGGGCCGACCTGGCGGGGTGACTTGGTGAGAGTACTTGGTGGGTTGACTTGGCAGGGTGACTCGATGAACGAAATTAGAGAGTCGACTTTGCGAGAGCACTTGGTGGGTTGAACCGGCAGGGTTACTTGATGAACAAACTTAAAGAGTCGACTTGGTGAGAGAACTTGGTGGGCCAAGCTGGCGGGGTGAATTGATGAACGAACCTAAAGAGTCGACTTTGTGAGAGTACTTGGTGGGCCGACCTGGCGGGGTGACTTGATGACCAAACTTAAAGGGTCGACTTGGTGAGAGTACTTGGTGGGCCGACCTGGCGGAGTGACTTGATGAACGATCTTAGAGAGTCAACTTTGTGAGAGTACACGGTGGGGTGACTTGATGAACAAACCTAAAGAGTCAACCTGGTGAGAGTACTTGGTGGGCTGACCTGGTGGGGTGACTTGATGAACAAACTTACAGAGTCAACCTTGTGGGCCAACATGGCAGAGTGACTTCATTAACAAACTTAAAGAGTCCAGTTGGTGGGCCGACCTAGCAGGGTGACTTGATGAACGAACTTAAAGAGTCGACTTGGTGAGAGTAATTCGTGGGCTAACCTGGCAGGGTGACTCGATGAATTAACTTAAAGAGTCAACTTGGTGGGGTGAATTGATGAACGCACTTGAAGGGTTGACTTGGTGGGGTGACTCTACGAACAGACCTAAAGAGTTGTCTTGGTGAGAGCACTTGGTGGGGTGACTTGATGAACGGACTTAAAGAGTCAACTTGGTGAGAGTACTTGGTGGATTGACTTGATGAGCACACTTGAAGAATCGACTTGGTTAGAGTACTTGGTGGGGTGATTTGATGAACAGACTCAAAGAGTCGACTTGTTGAGAGTACTTGGTGGCCCAACTTGATGTGCAGACTTAAAGAGTCCACTTGGTGAGAGTACTTGGTGGGGTGAACTGATGAACGGACTTAAAGAATCGACTTGGTGGGAGTACTTGGTTGGCCGAACTGGTGGGGTGACTTGATGAACAAACATAAAGAGTCGACTTGGTTAGAGTACTTGTACTTGTTTTGGTGACTTGATGAATGGAATTAAAGAGTTGACTTGGTGGGGTGACTTGATGAAACGACTTAAAGAGTCAACTTGGTGAGAGTACTTGGTCGGGTGACTTGATGAACACACTTGAAGAACTGACTTGGTTAGAGTACTTAGTTGGGCAACTTGATGAACAAACTTAAAGAGTCGACTTGGTGGGCCGACCTAGTGGGGTGACTTGATGAACGAACTTAGAGAGTTGACTTAGTGAGAGTACTTGGTGACTTGGTGGGCCGACCTATCTGAGTGACTTGATGAATGAACTTAAGGAGTCCACTTGGTGGGCCGGCCTAGTAGGGTGACTTGATGAATGAAGCTAAATAGTTGACTTGGTGAGAGTACTTTGTGGGTAGACATAGTGGGGTGATTTGATGAGAGAACTTAAAGAGTCGACTTGGTGAGAGTACTTGGTGGGGTGACTTGATGAACGAACCTAAAGAGTCGACTTGGTGGGCCGACCTGGCAGGGTAACTTGATGAATGAACTTAAAGAGTCAACTTGGTGGGCCAACCTGGTAGGGTGACTTGATGAAAAAACTTAAAGAGTCGACTTGGTGAGAGTACTTGGTGGGCCGACCTGGCGGGGTGACTTGATGAACAAACTTAAAGAGTCGACTTGGTGAGAGTACTCGGTGGGCTGACCTGGTCATGTGACTTGATGAATGAACTTAAAGAGTCAACTTGGTGGGCTGACTTGGTCGGGTGACTTGATGAATGAACTTAAAGAGTCAACTTGGTGGGGTGACTGTATGATCGGACCTAAATAGTTGACTTGGTGAGAGCACTTGGTGGGATGACTTGATGAACAGACTTAAAGAGTCGACTTGGTGAGAGTACTTGGTGGGCTGACCTGGCAGGGTGACTTGATGAACGAACCTAAAGAGTTGACTTTGTGAGAGTAGTTGGTGGGCTGACCTGGTGGGGTGACTTGATGAATGAACTTAAAGAGTTGACTTGGTGGGGTGACTTGATGAATGCACTTGAAGGGTCGACTTGGTGCGGTGACTGTATGAACGGACCTAAACAGTTGACTTGGTGAGAGCACTTGGTGGGATGACTTGATGAATAGACTTAAAGAGTCAACTTGGTGAGAGTACTTGGTGAGGTGACTTGATGAGCGCACTTGAAGAATTATCTTGGTTAGAGTACTTGGACAGGTGACTTGATGAACAGACTCAAAGTGTCAAATTCCTGAGAGTACTTGGTGGCTCGAATTGATGAGCAGACTTAAAGAGTCCACTTGGTGAGAGTACTTGGCGGGGTGAACTGATGAACGGACTTAAAAAATTGACTTGGTGGGAGTAGTCGGTTGGCCAAACTTGTGGGGTGACTTGATGAACGGACATAAAGAGTCAACTTGGTGAGAGTACTTGTACTTCTTTTGGTGACTTGATGAACGGACTTAAAGAGTCGACTTGGTGGGGTCACTTGATACAAGGACTTAAAGAGTTGACCTGGTGAGAGTACTTGGTGGGGTGACTTGATGAAAGAACTTAAAGGGTCAACTTGGCAGGGTGACTTGGTGAATGGACCTAAAGAGTTGACTTGGTGAGAGCACTTGGTGGGGTGACTTGATGAACGGACTGAAAGAATCGACTTGGTGCGAGTACTTGGTGGCTAGACTTGATGAGCAGACTCAAAGAGTCCACTTGGGGAGAGTACTTGGTGGGGTGAACTGATGAACAGACTTAAAGAGTCGACTTCGTGGGAGTACCTGGTGGGCCGACCTGGTGGGATGACTTGATGAAGGGACATAAAGAGTGGACTTGGTGAGAGTACTTGTTCTAGTGACTTGATGAAAGAACTTAAAGAGTTTACTTGGTGAGAGTACTTGGTGGGGTGACTTGATGAAAGCACTTGAAGAATTGACTTGGTTAGAGTACTTGGTGGGGTGACTTGACAAACGGACTCAAAGAGTCGACTTGGTGAGAGTACTTGGTGGCTCGACTTGATGAGAAGACTTAAAGAGTCAATTTGGTGAGAGTACTTGGCGGGGTGAACTGATGAACAGACTTAAAGAGTCGACTTGCTGGGAGTACTTGTTGGGCTGACCTGGTGGGGTTACTTGATGAACGGAGTTATAGAGTCGACTTGGTTAGAGTACTTGTTTTGGTGACTTGATGAACAGACTTGAAGAGTCAACTTGGTGAGGTGACTTGATGAAAGGACTTAAAGAGTCGACTTGGTGAGAGTACTTGGTTGGGCGACTTGATGAACGGACTTAAAGGGTCGACTTGGCGGGGTGACTTGATCAACGCACTTGAAGGGTCAGGTTGGTGGGGTGACTTGATGAACAGATCTAAAGAGTTGACCTGGTGAGAGTACTTGGTGGGGTGACTTGATGAACAGAGTTAAAGAGTCGACTTGGTGAGAGTACTTGGTCGGGTGACTTGATGAACGCACTTGAAGAATCGACTTGGTTAGAGTACTTGGTGGGGTGACTTGATGAACGAACTTAAAGAGTCGACTTGGTGGGCCGACTTGGTGGGGTGACTTGATGAATGAACCTAAAGAGTCAATTTGGTGAGAGTACTTGGTGGGCAGACATAGCGCGGTGATTTGATGAACGAACTTAAAAAGTCAACTTGGTGAGAGTACTTGGTGGGGTGACTTGACGAATGAACCTAAAGAGTCGACTTGGTGGGCCAACCTGGTAGGGTGACTTGATGAATGAACTTAAAAAGTCGACTTGGTGAGCCAACCTGGTAGTGTGACTTGATGAACAAACTTAAAGAGTTGACTTGGAGAGAGTACTTGGTGAGCCAACCTGGCCAGGTGACTTGATGAACTAACTTAAAGAGTCAACTTGGTGAGAGTACTCGGTAGGCTGACCTGGTCACGTGACTTGATGAACGAACTTAAAGAGTCAACTTGGTGGGCCGACTTGGCTAGGTGACTTGATGAAAAAACTTAAAGAGTCGACTTGGTGGGCCGACCTGGTGGGGTGACCTGGTGAGAGTACTTGGTGGGCTGACTTGGCAGGGTGACTCGATGAATGAGCTTAGAGAGTCAACTTTGCGAGAGTACTTTGTGGGTCGAATTGGTGGGGTCACTTGATGAACAAACTTAAAGAGTCAACTTGGTGAGAGAACTTGGCGGGCCAAGCTGGCGGGGTGAATTGATGAAAGAACCTAAAGAGTCAACTTTGTGAGAGTACTTGGTGGGCCGACCTGGCGGGGTGACTTGATGACCAAACTTAAAGGGTCGACTTGGTGAGAGTACTTGGTGGGCCGACCTGGCGGAGTGACTTGATGAACGAACTTAGAGAGTCAACTTTGTGAGAGTACTTGGTGGGGTGACTTGATGAACAAACCTAAAGAGTCGACCTGGTGAGAGTACTTGGTGGACTGACCTGGCGGGGTGACTTGATGAGCAAACTTAAAGAGTCAACTTGGTGAGAGTACTTGGTGGGCTGACCTAGTAGGGTGACTTGATGAACGAACTTAAAGAGTCAACCTTGTGGGCTGACTTGGCAGAGTGACTTCATGAACGAACTTAAAGAGTCCACTTGGTGGGCTGACCTGGCAGGGTGACTTGATGAATGAACTTAAAGAGTCGACTTGGTGAGAGTAATTTTTGGGCTAACCTAGCGGGGTGACTTGATGAATTAACTTAAAGAGTCTACTTGGTGGGGTGACTTGATGAATGCACTTGAAGGGTCAACTTGGTGGCGTGACTCTATGAACGGACCTAAAGAGTTGACTTGGTGAGAGTACTTGGTGGGGTGACTTGATGAAAAGACTTAAAGAGTCAACTTGGTGAGAGTATTTGGTGGGGCGACTTGATGAACGTACTTGAAGAAATGACTTGGTTAGAGTACTTGGTGGGGCGACTTGATGAACGGACTTGAAGAGTCAACTTGGTGGGGTGACTTGATGAACGGACTTAAAGAGTCGACTTGGTGAGAGTACTTGGTGGGGCGACTTGATGAACAGACCTAAAGGGTCAACTTGGCGGGGTGACTTGATGAACAGACCTAAAGAGTTGACTTGGTGAGAGTACTTGGTGGGTTGAACTGATGAACAAAATTAAAGAGTCAACTTGGTGGGAGTACTTGGTGGGCCGACCTAGTGGGGTGACTTGATGAATGGACTTATAGAGTCGACTTGGTGAGAGTACTTGTTCTGGTGACTTGATGAATAGACTTAAAGAGTAGGCTTGGTGGGGTGATTTGATGAAAGGACATAAAGAGTCAATTTGGTGGGGTGACTTGATGAACGAACTTAAAGGGTCTACTTTGCAGGGTGACTTGATGAATGGACCTAAAGAATTGACTTGGTGAGAGTACTCGGTGGGGTGACCTGATGAACAGACTTAGAGAGTCGACTTGGTGAGAGTACTTGGTGGGCCAACCTGGTTGGGTGACTTCGTGAATGGACTTAAAGAGTCGACTTGGTGGGAGTACTTGGTGTGCCAACCTTGTGGGGTGGCTTGATGAACAGACTTAAAGAGTCGACTTGGTGCGTCGACCTCATGTGGTGACTTGACGATCAAACTTAAAGATTTGACTTTGTGAGAGCACTTGGTTTGCCAACCTAGGGATCCGAGTTGGTGAGTCAAATTGGTGAGCGATCTTAAAAAGGAAACTTGGTTTGGAAAGTTGGCGAGGTGAGATGGTAGGCTGACTTGGTGAGCCAACTTGTCGAGAAAACTGAAAGAGTCAACTTGTTGAGGCTACTTGGTGGGGTGACCTAGCGAACCCACTTGGTGAGGCGACCCGGTGAGCGAAGCTATCCAACCCTTGGTCACCAGCCCTGAGGAGAGGCAACTTGATGAGCTAACTTAAAGGGTCAACTTGGTGAGACAACTAGATGAGTTGGGTCATTGAGGCAACTTGGTGGGGTGACTCGATGAGCTGACCATGCAAGAAGACCTTGTGAGCGAACTTAAAGTGTCGACTTGGTGAACGTGCTTGAACAATCGACTTGTTTAGCTGACTTGGAAAGCCGACATTGTGAGTAGGGCTTAAGATGTGACTTGGTGAGGTTACACAGGAAGGTCTCGTTAATACCATAAACTTATAACAGAACCATAGAAATAATAGAAAATGCAAGAACAAAATGTGGTCTTGTCATTTGGATCGCAGAAGTGGAATTACATAATTCATAAGCACAATATGCTAACCCACACGGGCGCCTTCACTGCAACAGTCTGCAAGACAAGCTGCCAGCTATCACCTAGAGTTGTCCTAGACAACGTTTAGGCCTTTCTTAAATAGGAAATTGTATGCCGGCCGGGAAGGTTCTAGATGCTCAGACTTAATGCCTATGCCTGGAAGACCCTAACAATACACATAAGTCTACCTAATACATCTTTGACAAATTATTTTAGAAATTTCAGTAGCCCAACTTCCGAAGGCCATAACTCACGAATCGTTGCTTCGATTGCCTATTATAACCACTTTTCAAAAATGCCAGCTCCTGATCTACAGGCTTAGGAATGCTATTATAACCCTTCCCTTGATTTTTTAAACCTCATTCGAGCACTCTAAGGCCTCCAATGGTGAGCCTAAAGATTTTTACCATATTTTTCCACCAAAAATCTACAATAACTTCTCGACACTTATGCTTGAGCTAACTTGGTGAGCGAACTTAGAGAGTCAACTCATTGAGGCAATTTGGTGGGGTTGACCTGGCAAGGTGAAACCCACTTGGTGAGTAAACTGCAAGAGTTGGCTTGGTGAGTGCGCTGGAATTGCCAGCTTGGTGAGCTGACATAGCGAGTGGGATTAATGAGGCGAGTTGGTGGGGCAACTTTTTGAGTGGAATTAAAGAGCCAACTTGGTGAGGTGACTCAGTGAGTTAGTTCATTTAGATGACATGGTGAGCTGAACTAGGGAGGTGACCTGGTGAGCAAACTTGGTGAGCTGACTTGGCGAGCCGAATTGGTGAGCCGAATTGGGGAGTCAACCTGACGAGCAAACTTGAAGAGTCAACTCATTAAGGAAACTTTGCAAGTCCACCTTGTGAGCTGACTTGGGGAGATGACCTGGGGGCAGACTTGGTGTGCGTGCTTGAATGGTTAGCTTGGCAAGCCAACACGGGGAGCCAACCTAGCAAACCAACGTGGTGAGTGGGCCTAACGGGGCAAGTCGGTGGGGTGACTTGGCGAGTGGAATTATAGAGCCAATGTGGTGAGGCAGCTTAGTGAGTTGGTTCATTGAGATGACATGGTGAGCTGACTTGGTGAGTTGACCTGGCGAGCAAACTTAAAGAGTCAATTTGGTGAGGAGCTATCCTTGAGGTGACTTGGTGGGCCTACTTGATTAGTCGACTTGGTGAGCCGACCTGACGAGCTAACATGGTGAGTGGGCTTAAAGAGGCAATGACTTGGTGGGGTAACTCAGCAAGAAAACTTATCAAGGCGAGATGGTGAGTCGACATGGTGAGCTTACTTGGTGAGCGCACTTAAAGAGTCAACTTCGTGAGGTGACTCAGCGAGTTAGCTCGCTTATGCAACTTGGGTAGGCTGACCTGGCGAGTGAACTTAAAGAGGCGACTTGGGCGGGCTAACCTGGTGAGCGAACTTAAAGAGTTGACTTGGCAACGTACTTGAACAACCAACTTGGTGAGCTGACATGGTGAGTGGGCTTAGAGAAGAAACTCGGTGGGGAAACTTGGCGAACACACTTGCTGGGGCAAGGTGGTAAAATGACTAGGTGATTCAACTTGGTGAGCTGACTTAGGGAGCTGACTTGGTGAGTGAACTTAAGGGGTCGACTTGGTGAGGAAACCTGAATAGTCGACTCAGTGAGCTAACTTGGGGAGTCGACATGGTGAGTGGTCTTAAAGAAGAGGCGACCTGGTGGGGCAACTTGGTGAGGTGAGACAGTAAGTCATCTTGGTGAGCTGGCTTGATGAGCTATGAGCAGTCTTAAAGAGTCAATTCTTGATTTGGCGAAGACCACATGGTCAGATGACTTGGTGAGTCGACTTGGCTAGCAAAATTGTCAAGCAAACTTATAGAATTGACTTGCTGTCCCCAGCTAGGATCGCACGGTTGGATCAACCCAACTTGGGTCACTCGACTAGGTCAACCCATCTCCATCACCCCAGCCTTGGGCAACCAAATTGGGTCGCCAGAGTGGGTCGACGAGGGGAAAAAAAAAATCATGGGAGGCCCTGTACAGCAAAAAGTGCTAAATTTTTGGCATTACAAAAAAAAAAAAAAACAAGTTACCTGCTTTTTGATCACACAGAGGTTTCAGTTCACATATTGCCGAGTCAACTCGAGGCGTTATGCCTAGCTAGCTAGCTTCGAGGTAGAGTAGCCAAAATGATCCAATTTGAGAATATTCTTTATAAGAAGAGATCATGATAGGCCCCATAAGGCAAAAAGGAATGAAATTTTGGGAGTTTAAAAAAAAATGTTACCCGGTTTTGGATCGCGTACAGGGCTCGGGTTACATAGCATCGAGGTGCCTTGGGTGACATGATTCGAGTGAAAAGTTGATGGTGGCATGAGTCATGCAAAAACATTGGAGGCCATTAAGGCTCGAGGCCCTTCGAGTCAAGGTTGCTAAGGCAGGTCGGGTTTAAAACTTTGGGCGTTAACCAAAAAGAAAAAGTTAACCACTTTTGGATCATGTACATAGTTCAGGGCACTTAGAATCAAGTCAAGCACAGTGTCATGAGTCGTGCAAAAAATTTGGAGACGACTCAAGTCAGGGCATCCAACTCTATTCGAGTTCAAAACTTTGGGACTCGACAAAAAAAAGAAAAAAGAAAAAGTTACCCAATTTTGGATCACGTAAGTGACTCAGGCCACTTAGAATCAAGGGGAGTGCGGTTACATGAGTCGAGCGAAAAAAAAATGGAGGTGGTTAAGGCTCGAGGCAATTCGAGTCGGGGTAGCTGAGTCGATTCGAAAACTTTGGCCGTTAGCCAAAAAAAGAGTTAATCACTTTTGGATCACGTACATGACTTGGGGTGCATAGAATCAAGTCAAGCATGGTGTCATGAGTGGTTTGAAAAAATTGCAGGCGATTAAGGCTCGAGGCAATTTGAGTCAGGGTTGCTGACATGATTCGGGTTGAAATATTTGGGTGTTAACCAAAGAAGGAAGAAGTTAACAACTTTTGGATCATGTACATGACTCGGGGCACCAAGTCGAGCATGGTGACATGAGTCCTGCAAAAAATTGGAGGTGGTTAAGGCTCGAGGCGATACGAGTCGGGGTTGTCGACACAATTTGGGTTGAAAAATTTGGGCGTTAACTCAAGAAAAGAGTTGACTGCCTTTGGATCATGCACATGACTCGGTGCACTTAGAATCATGTCGGGCATGGTGACATGAGTCATGCGAAAAAATTGGAGGCAGTTAAGTCTTGATGCAATTCGAGTCGAGGTTGGGGTAGTTGGGACGATTCATTTCGGGGTTGGGGTAGTTGGGGTGATTCGTGTCAGGGTTGCCGACATGGTTCGAGTTGAAAACTTTGGGCATTAACCCAAAAAAAAAAATGTTGACCTCTTTTGGACCACGTACATGACTCAGGGCACTTAGAATCAAGTCGAGCACGGTGACATGGGTTGTGTGAAAAATTCGAAGGCGATTCGAGTTGGGGTAGCCAACTTGATTTGAGTTCAAAACTTTGGGCGTTAACCAAAAAAATAAGTTGACTAATTTTGGATCACGTACATGAGTTGTCTGCCATCGCGAAAATTACAAAACTCGGGGACTCACCTGGAATTTGCAGTCAGAAGATTTTTTTGCCCTCACAAAAATTTACAAACCCCACCCGCTCGAAATTTGGACTTGGAAGATTTTTTTGCCCTTGCAGAATTTACAAACCCCACCCGCTCAAAATTTGGCACTTGGAAATTACGAAAGCCCGCCTGCCCAAAATTTGGACTTGGAAGATTTTTCTGCCCTCACAGAAATTGCAAACCCGACCTGCCCAAAATTGCACTGATTACGAACCCGACCCACATGGAAATTGCACTTGGAAGACTTTTTTGCACTCGCAAAAATCACAAAACCCCACCTGCAGGGAATTTGGCACTTGGGAGATTTTTCCACCCTTCCGAAAATTGCAAACCCCACCAGCTCAAAATTTGGGACTCGGGAGATTTTTTTCCCCCTCGTGGAAATTTTACAAAACCCCACTCGCCCAAAATTTGGCACTTGGAAGATTTTTTTGCCCTGGCAGCAATTTCTACAAAACCCCTTCCTCTCGCCGCGAATTTGGCACTCAGGAGATTTTTCTGCCTTGGCAGAAATTGCAAACCCCAACTGCCTGGAATGTGGCACTTGGGAGATTTTTCTGCCCTAGCAAAAATTGCAAAACCCAACCCGTCGGGAATTTGGCACTTGGGAGATTTCTTCGCCCTCGCGAAAATTTTCACAAAACCCCACCCGCTCAAAATTTGGCACCTGGGAGAGTTTTTCCACCCTCATGAAAAATTACAAACCCCACTCACCCAAAATTTGGCACTTGGAAGATTTTCTCGCACTCGCACAAATTGCAAATCACACCCGCCGGGAATTTGGCACCTGAGAGATTGTTACGAGCTCGAAAGAAAAAACCTTGCAAACCCCACCCCCACCTAGAATTTGGCACTTGGGAGATTTTCTCACCCTCATGCAAATTACAAACCCCACCTACCTTAGAGTCAAAAAAGGTTTTACAAATCAAGGCAACAGAGGGCTAAATCTCAGTGGATCATGGCAGCAAGGCCACTCTACCACTTACAATACCCCGTCACTTATTTAAGTTGTCTACAAAAGATTCTTCTCACCAACCGCTTGAAATTAATATCCAAGGTTGCTCCAACGAGCTAGTGCACCGATTAGAGATGGCCAATGACACGGGCCCCTAGGAGTGCAAGAGCACCCCTACTGTAGGTTGCAATGCAGCCGGAGAGAGATATGCGCAACATCTAGCATGGATTCTGACTTAGAGGCATTCAGTCATAATCTGACACATGGTAGCTTCACGCCACTGGCTTTTCAACCAAGCGCGATGACCAAATGTGTGAATCAATGGTTCCTCTCATACTAAGTTGAATTACTATCATGGCACGGATCATCAGTAGGGTAAAACTAACCTGTCTCATGATGGTCTAAACCTAGCTCACGTTCCCTATTGGTGGGTGAAAAATCCAACACTTGGTGAATTCTGCTTCACAATGATAGGAAGAGCTGACATCGAAGGATCAAAAAGTAGCATCCCTATGAATGCTTGGATGCCACAAGCCAGTTATCCCTGTGGTAACTTTTCTGACACCTCTAGCTTCAAATTTTGAAAGTCTAAAGGATTGATAGGCCATGCTTTCATGGTTTGTATTCGTACTGAAAATCAAAATCAAATGAGCTTTTACCCTTTTGTTCCACACGAGATTTTTGTTCTTGTTGAGCTCATCTTAGGACACCTGCATTATCTTTTAATAGATGTGCTGCCCTAGCCAAACTCCCCACCTGACAATGTCTTCCTCCTGGATTGGTGCACCTAGACACACCTTAAGGCCAAAAATAGGGCCATTTCCACGTCTTTACCTCACGGAATAAGTAAAATAATGTTAAAAGAAGTGGTATTTCACTTGTGCCCAAAAGATCCCACTTATTCTACACCTCTCAAGTCATTTCACAAAGTCAGACTAGAGTCAAGCTCAATAGGGTCTTCTTTCCCCGCTGATCTGGGTCAACCAACACCTTTTGTGGGATCTGGGTTAGCGCGCCATTTGGCACCGTAAGTTGGCTTTCAATTCATCTCACATCGCTAGTTCTTCTTACCAAAAATGGCCCACTTGGAGCTCACGATTTCGTGGCGTGGCTCAATAGAGCAGCCGTGTTGACTTACCTATTTAAAGTTTGAGAATAGGTCGAGGGCATTACACCCCGGATGCCTCTAATCATTTTCTTTACCCGATAAAACTCGCACATGAGCTCTAGCTATCCTAAGGGAAACTTTAGAGGAAACTAGCTACTAGATAGTTTGATTAGTCTTTTTCCCCTATACCCAAGTCAGACGAATGATTTGCATGTCAGTATTGCTGTGAGCCTCCACCAGAGTTTCCTCTGGCTTCGCCCTACTCAGGCATAGTTCACCATCTTTCGGGTCTCAATAGGTGTGCTCACACTCGAACCCTTCACAGAAGATCAGGGTCAGTCGGTGGTCCACCCCCCGAGAGGGGATCTCACCAGTTAGCTTCCTTGCACATCGCAGGTTTTCCCAACCTGCCAACTCGCACACATGTTAGACTCCTTAGTCCATGTTTCAGGACGGGTCGGATGGAAAGCCTACCGGCCAGTGCCACAAGCACACAGGTGCTCGAGAGCCTGCTGTAACGGTGCACGCTTCGCTCCTCGACTATCGCAATGGAAATATTTATGTGACCAAAAGGTCAAGCTTATGCCACCGCGACAGCCTACACTGGCACGTCCCCCGAACCAAGTGGCGGACTGGCTCACACCATTCCGCATCCGACCGGGGCACATCGCCGGCCTCGAGCCGCTTCCCTCCTGGCAATTTCAAGCACTCTTTAACTATCTTTTTAAAGTCCTTTTCATCTTTCCCTCGTGATACTTGTTTGCTATCAGTCTCTCCCCCGTATTTAGCCTTGGATGAAATCTACCACCCGATTAGGGCTGCATTCCCAAATACCCCGACTCGCCGACAGTGCCTTGTGGTGCGACAGGGTCCGGGCCTGATGGGGCTCTCACCCTCTCCAGCGCCCCCTTCTAGGGGACTTGGGCCTTGTCCATCGCAATTAAGTCAATTTTCTCTTGCAATCACCATGCCGCCATTCACAGAGAGATCTCCCCATTCACTTGTGACGATGCACAATCCAAGTGCTAGACGCGAGCTCGCCCTTGAAAGGCCACGTTCCAAGACATCTCGATGACACATTGGAAGGACAACTGTTGTCGAACCATTCCTAATGTTGTGCTGATTGAGTTGGCATAGAGGCGATCTTAGGGAGCTCCCGCGTAGCAATCGAGAAGTGCTTTCATACCCATCTCTCACAAAAACCAATGTTAGCTAAACGATTTTAGAATCCAAGGCTCGTATCCATCGATAATGTTGGCACTGGGTCTATATTCAAAGGCCATGGAGAGGTTCTGATAAGAGAAGCTCCCCTGCTCGCTTGCACAAACATCCCCAAATGCTAGACATAAGCTCCTGCCCTTAGCATCACTCTACAGATCACGACAATGACACATTGGAATGACAACCGCTGTCAAACAACTCCCGAATTTGTGTCGACGGAGTGAGAAAGAAGAGCTAGATCGGGTCAATGAAAATGGCTAAGCCAGATCGGGTCGGCCAGCATGGCTCGCCCATATAGGATCGGCCAGCATGGCTTGGCCACCATTTTTCACCAAGAGCTTTCGATATTAAAGCTCCCATGTAGCCGCCATAAGTACACCATGACAAAATTGCTAGAGCGCCGAGCACCCATAGAAAATTGCCATTATACCAAGCAATGCCGGAGTGCTAGACAAGGGCTCACGTTTAGATGAAGTTTTAAAATCACCAAAAAGACATGTCATTGATCGGCAACTGCTGCCTCACCTTTTCCAAAATTGAGTCATCGAAAAACATGATCTAAAGGAGAGCCAAGGAAAAGCACTAAGATCGCTTCATGCCCCTTTCATTGATTCAACATTAGCATACACCATTTGAAAACCCAATAATTCGATCTGCCTAGACACCAATGTTGAATCAATGAAAGGCGTATGGGAGAGGCTCGCCGCAACAACGTCTCCTATATAAGCTATTAGTGCGAGGCTCACTCTGAATTAGAAATCTACGATAGCACAGACAACTCCCTTAAAAATCTAATTCAATGAAAAATGTGACAAAACAGCCATCCACGACACCGTTTTTGGAGCTCGGCCAGATCAGGTCAGCCAGAATGGCTCACCCAGATCGGGTCAGCCAGCATGGCTCGCCTAGAATGGCTTGGCCAGCATGGCTTGCCCAGATCGGGTTAGCCAGAATGGCTCACCCAGATCGGCTTGGCCAGCATGGCTTGGCCAGAATGGCTCGGTGAGATCAGGTCAGCCAGCATGGTGACTTGGTGACTTGGTGAGAGTACTCGAAACTGTCAAGAATAAAGGCCAATCTTACATGCAAACTCTTCTACTGCGCAAACATAGGTTGCAATTATAGAGAAATTGCAAGGCCTTCACAATGGCCTGAGGCCAATGCTCCGACTACTAAGTCAATTTTCTCCTGCAATCGCCATACCGCTGTTCACAGAGAGATCTCCCCATTTGCTTGTGACGATGCACAATCTAAGTGCTAGATGTGAGCTCGCCCTTGAAAGGCTACATTCTAAGACATCTCGATGACACATTGGAACAACAACTGCTATCAAACCATTCCCAATGTTGTGCCAATCGAGTTGGCACAGAGGCGATCTTAGGGAGCTCCCGCGTAGCAATCGGGAAGTGCTTTCGTACCCTTCTCTAATAAAAACCAATGTTAGCTAAACAAATTTAGAATCCAAGGCTTGTATCCATCGATATCGTCAGCACTAGGTCTATATTCAAAGGCCACAGAGAGGTTCAGATAAGAGAAGCTCCTCTGCTCCCTTGCATAAACATCCCCAAATGCTAGACGCAAGCTCCCGCCCTTAGCATCGCTCTCCAGATCACCACAATGACACATTAGAACGACAACCACTATCAAAAAACTCCCAAATTTATGCTGATGGAGTGAGAAAGAAGAGCCAGATCGGGTCGATGAAAATGGCTAAGCTAGATCGGGTCGTCCAACATGGCTCGCCCAGATCGGGTCAGCCAGCATGGCTCGACCACAATTTTTCGTCTAGAGCTTTCGATATTAAAGCTCCCATGTAGCCGCGATAAGTACACCATGAAAAATTTCTAGAGCACTGAGCACCCATAGCAAATTGCCATTATACCAAGCAATGCCAGAGTGCTAGACAAGGGCTCACATTTAGATCAAGTTTTAAAATCACCAAAAAGACACCAATGTTGAATCAATGAAAGGGGCATGGGACAGGCTCGCAAAAACAACCTCTCCTATATAAGCTATTAGTACGAGGCTCACTCTGAATTAGAAATCTGCGATAGCACGAACAACTCCCTTAAAAATCCAATTCAATGAAAAATGTGACCAAACAGCCATCCACAACACCATTTTTGGAGCTCGTCCAGATCGGGTTAGCTAGAATGGCTCGCCCAAATCAGGTCGGCCAGCATGGTTCGCCCAGATCGGGTCGGCCAGAATGGCTTGCCCAGATCGGCTCGACCAGCATGGCTTGGCCAGAATGACTCGGCCAGATCGGGTCGGTGAGCATGGCTCACCCAGATCAGCTCGGCCAGGCTAGCTCGCCCACCATTTTTCAAGCACACTACCTCCCCTATATAAGCTATTAGTGCAAGGCTTACTCTACATCAGAAATGTACATTCAGTGCACAAGTACCTTAAAACCCAATTCAATGAAAAATGTGACCGAATAACCATCCACGACCCCATTTTTGATGAGGTTGTCAACGGAGACAAAGATTGGCATTGGTTACGCGATTTGATTGCATCAGTCAGGGGGTTAAATTGATCAATTTTTTGAGACCGACTAGAATGGCTCGACGACCATTTTATATTGGAAGCTACCTGATTTGAGAATTATGACTCAAGTAGAATGGCTCGGGTACCTATTTTACGAACTTAAAGATTCAACTTGGTGGGCCGACCTAGAAGGGTGACTTGATGAACAAACTTAAAGAGTCGACCACGTGAGAGTTATTGGTGGGCCGACCATGCAAGGTGACTTGATGAACTAACTTAAAGAGTCGACTTGGTGAGAGTACTCGGTGGGCTGACCTGGTCACATGAATTGATGAACGAACTTAAAGAGTTGACTTCGTGGGCCAACTTAGCCGGGTGACTTGATGAACGAACTTAAAGAGTCGACTTGGTGGGCCGACCTAGCGGGGTGACTTGGTGAGAGTACTTGGTGGGCTGACCTGGTAGGGTGAATCGATGAACAAACATAGAGAGTCGACTTTGCTAGAGTGCTTGGTGGGTGGAACTGGCGGGGTGACTTGATGAACGAACTTAAAGAGTCAACATGGTGAGAGAACTTGGTGGGCTGAGCTGGCGGGGTGAATTGATGAACAAATCTAAAGAGTCGACTTTGTGAGAGTACTTTGTGGGCTGACCTGGCGGGGTGACTCGATGACTGAACTTAAAGGGTCAACTTGGTGAGAGTACTTGGTGGGCCAACCTGGCGAAGCGACTTGATGAACAAACTTAGAGAGTCAACTTTGTGAGAGTATTGGGTTGGGTGACTTGATGAACAAACCAAAAGAGTCGACCTGGTGAGAGTACTTGGTCGGTCGACCTGGCAGGGTGACTTGATGAGCAAACATAAAGAGACGACTTGGTGAGAGTACTTGGTGGGCTGACTTGGCGGGGTGACTTGATGAACGAACTTAAAGAGTCAACTTGGTGGGCCGACTTCGCAGAGTGACTTCATGAACGAACTTAAAGATTCCACTTGGTCGGTTGACCTGGCTGGGTGACTTGATCAACGAACTTAAAGAGTCAACTTGGTGAGAGTAATTTGTGGGCTGACCTAGCGGGGTGACTTGATGAATGAACTTAAAGAGTCAACTCAGTGGGGTGACTTGATGAATGCACTTGAAGGGTCAACTTGGTGGGGTGACTCTATGAACGGACCTAAAGAGTTGACTTGGTTAGAGTACTTGTACTTCTTCTGGTGACTTGATGAATGGACTTAAAGAGTCGACTTGGTGGGGTCACTTCATGAAAGGACTTAAAGAGTTGACTTGGTGAGAGTACTTGGTGGGGTGACTTGATGAAAGAACTTAAAGGGTTGACTTGGTGGGGTGACTTGGTGAACAGACCTAAAGAGTTGACTCGGTGAGAGAACTTGGTGGGGTGACTTGATGAATGGACTCAAAGAGTCGACTTGGTGAGAGTACTTGGTGGCTCGACATGATGAGAAAACTCAAAGAGTCCACTTGGTGAGAGTACTTGGCGAGGTGAACTGATGAACGAACTTAAAGAGTCGACTTGGTGGGAGTACCTGGTGAGCTGACCTGGTGGGGTGACTTGATGAAGGGACATAAAGAGTCAACTTGGTGAGAGTACTTGTTCTGGTGACTTGATGAATGGACTTAAATAGTCAACTTGGTGGGGTGACTTGATGAAAGGACTTAAAGAGTCAACTTGGTGAGAGTACTTGGTGGGGTGACTTGATGAACAAACTTGAAGAATCGACTTGGTTAGAGTACTTGGTGAGGTGACTTGATGAACAAACTCAAAGAGTCGACTTGGTGAGAGTACTTGGTGGCTCGACTTGATGAGCAAACTTAAAGAGTCAACTTGGTGAGAGTACTTGGTGGGGTGAATTGATGAATGGACTTAAAGAGTCAACTTGCTGGGAGTACTTGGTGGTTAGACCTGGTGGGGTGACTAGATGACCGGACTTAAAGAGTCGACTTGGTTAGAGTACTTGTTCTGGTGACTTGATGAATGGACTTGAAGAGTCGACTTGGTGGGGCAACTTGATGAAAGAACTTAAAGAGTCGACTTGGTGAGAGTACTTGGTGGGGCAACTTGATGAACAAACTTAAAGGGTCGACTTGGTAGGGTGACTTGATCAACACACTTGAAGGGTCAAGTTGGTGGGGTGAATAGATGAACAAACTTAGAGAGTCGACTTGGTGAGAGTACTTGGTGAGTTGGTCGGCCGACCTATCCAGGTGACTTGATGAACGAACTTAAAGAGTCCACTTGGTGGGGTGACTTGACGAATGAACCTAAAGAGTCAACTTGGTGAGAGTACTTGGTGGGCAGACATAGCGGGGTGATTTGATGAGTGAACTTAAAGAGTCAACTTGGTGAGAGTACTTGGTGGGGTGACTTGATGAACGAACCAAAAGAGTTGACTTGGTGGGCCGACCTGGCAGGGTGACTTGATGAACAAACTTAAAGAGTCGACTTGGTGAGCCGACCTGGCAGGGTGACTTGATGAACAAACTTAAATAGTCGACTTGGTGAGAGTACTTGGTGGGCCGACCTGGCGGGGTGACTTGATCAACAAACTTAAAGATTCAACTTGGTGAGAGTACTCGGTGGGCTGACCTAGTCACGTGACTTGATGAACAAACTTAAAGAGTCAACTTGGTCGGCCGACATGGCCAGGTGACTTGATGAACGAACTTAAAGAGTTGGCTTGGTGAGAGAACTTGGTGGGCCGAGCTGGCAGGGTGATTTGATAAACGAACCTAAAGAGTCGACTTTGTGAGAGCACTTGGTGGGCCGACCTAGCGAGGTGACTTGATGACCGAACTTAAAGGGTCAACTTGGTGAGAGTACTTGGCGGGCTGCTCTTGCAGAGCGACTTGATGAACAAACTTAAAGAGTCAACTTGGTGAGAGTACCTGGTGGGGTGACTTGATGAACAAACCTAAAGAGTCGACTTGGTGAGAGTACTCGGTGGGGCGGCCTAGCGAGGTGACTTGGTGAGCAAACTTAAAGAGTCAACTTGGTCAGAGTACATGGTGGGCTGACTTGGCGAGGTGACTTGATTAATGAACTTAAAGAGTCGACTTGGTGAGAGTACTTGGTGGGTTGACCTGGTGGGGTGACTTGATGAACAAAATTAAAGAGTCAACCTTGTGGGCCGACTTGGCAGAGTGACTTCATGAACAAACTTAAAGAGTCCACTTGGTGGGCCGACCTGGAGGGGTGACTTGATGAACAAACTTAAAGAGTCGACTTGGTGAGAGTAATTTCTGGGCTAACCTGGCGGGGTGACTTGATGAATTAACTTAAAGTGTCAACTTGGTGGGGTGACTTGATGAACACACTTGAAGGGTCGACTTGGTGGGGTGACTCTATGAACGGAACTAAAGAGTTGACTTGGTGAGAGCACTTGGTGGGGTGACTTAATGAACAGACTAAAAGAGTCGACTTGGTGAGAGTACTTGGTGGCTCGACTTGATGAGCGCACCTGAAGAATTGACTTGGTTAGAGTACTTGGTGGGGTGACTTGATGAATGGACTCAAAGAGTCGACTTGCTGAGAGTACTTGGTGGCTCGAGCTGATGAGTAGACTTAAAGAGTCCACTTGGTGAGAGTACTTGGCAGGGTGAACTGATGAATAGACTTAAAGAATCAACTTGGTGGGAGTACTTGGTTGGTCAAACTGGTGGGGTGACTTGATGAACGAACATAAAGAGTCAACTTGGTGAGATTTCTTGTACTTGTTCTGGTGACTTGATGAACAGACTTAAAGAGTAGACTTGATTGGGTGACTTGATGAAAGGACTTAAAGAGTCAACTTGGTGAGAGTACTTGGTCGGGTGACTTGATGAATGCACTTGAAGAATCGACTTGGTTAGAGTACTTGGTGGGGTGACTTGATGAATGAACTTAAAGAGTCAACTTGGTGGGTTGACCTGGCAGGGTGACTTGATGAACAAACTTAGAGAGTCAACTTGGTGAGAGTACTTTGTGAGTTTGTGGGCCGACCTATCCGGGTGACTTGATGAACAAGTTTAAAGAGTCCACTTGGTGGGTCGACCTGGCGGGGTGACTTTATGAATGAACCTAAAGAGTCGACTTGGTGAGAGTACTTGGTGGGCAGACATAGCGGGGTGATTTGATGACCAAACTTAAAGAGTCGACTTGGTGAGAGTACTTGGTGAGAGTACTTGGTGGGGTGACTTGATGAACGAACCTAAAGAGTTGACTTGGTGGGCCGACCTGGTAGGGTGACTTGATGAATGAACTTAAAGAGTCGACTTGGTGAGCCCACTTGGCAGGGTGACTTGATGAACAAACTTAAACAGTTGACTTGGTGAGAGTACTTAGTGGGCCGACCTAGCAGGGTAACTTGATGAAAAAACTTAAAGATTCAACTTGGTGAGAGTACTCGGTGGGCTAACCTAGTCACATGACTTGATGAACGAACTTAAAGAGTTGACTTGGTGGGCTGACTTGGCCAGGTGACTTGATGAAAAAACTTAAAGAGTCAACTTTACGAGAGTGCTTGGTGGGTCGAACTGGTGGGGTGACTTGATGAACGAACTTAAAGAGTCGACATGGTGAGAGAACTTGGTGGGGTGAGCTAGCGGGGTGAATTGATGAACAAACCTAAAGAGTCAACTTTTTGAGAGTACTTGGTGGGCCGACCTGGCGGGGTGACTTGATGACTAAACTTAAAGGGTCAACTTGGTGAGAGTACTTGGTGGGCCGACCTGGCAGAGCAACTTGATGAACAAACTTAGAGAGTCAACTTTGTGAGAGTACTTGGTGGGGTGACTTGATGAACAAACCTAAAGAGTCGACCTAGTGGGAGTACTTGGTGGGCCGACCTGGCAGGGTGACTTGATGAGCAAACATAAAGAGTCAACTTGGTGAGAGTACTTGGTGGGCTGACTTGGCGGGGTGACTTGATGAATGAACTTAAAGAGTCGACTTGGTGGGCTGACTTGGCAGAGTGACTTCATGAACGAACTTAAAGAGTCCACGTGGTGGGCTGACCTAGCGGGGTGACTTGATGAACGAACTTAAAGAGTCAACTTGGTGAGAGTAATTTATGGGCCGAGCTAGCGGGGTGACTTGATGGATGAACTTAAAGACTCAACTCAGTGGGGTGACTTGATGAATGCACTTGAAGGATCGACTTGGTGGGGTGACTCTATGAAGGGACCTAAAGAGTTGACTTGGTTAGAGTACTTGTACTTGTTCTGGTGACTTGATGAATGGACTTAAAGAGTCGACTTGGTGGGGTCACTTGATGAAAGGACTTAAAGAGTTGACTTGGTGAGAGTACTTGGTGGAGTGACTTGATGAAAGAACTTAAAGGGTCGACCTGGTGGGGTGACTTCGTGAACGGACCTAAAGAGTTGACTCAGTGAGAGAACTTGGTGGGGTGACTTGATGAACGGACTCAAAGAGTCGACTTGGTGAGAGTACTTGGTGGCTCGACTTAATGGGCAGACTCAAAGAGTCCACTTGGTGAGAGTACTTGGCAGGGTGAACTGATGAACGGACTTAAAGAGTCGACTTGGTGGGAGTACCTGGTGGGCCGACCTGGTGGGTTGACTTGATGAAGGGACATAAAGAGTCGACTTGGTGAGAGTACTTGTTCTGGTGACTTGATGAATGGACTTAAACAGTCGACTTGGTGGGGTGACTTGATGAAAGTACTTAAAGAGTCAACTTCGTGAGAGTACTTGGTGGGGTGACTGAATGAACGCACTTGAAGAATTAACTTGGTTAGAGTACTTGGTGGGGTGACTTGATGAATGGACTCAAAGAGTCGACTTGGTGAGAGTACTTGGTGGCTGAACTTGCTGAGAAGAATTAAAGAGTCAACTTGGTGAGAGTACTTGGCGGGGTGAACTGATGAATGGACTTAAAGAGTCGACTTGATGGGAGTACTTGGTGGGCCAACCTTGTGGGGTGACTTGATGAATGGACTTAAAGAGTCGACTTGGTTAGAGTACTTGTTCTGGTGACTTGATGAACAGACTTGAAGAGTTGACTTGGTGGGGTGACTTGATGAAAGGACTTAAAGAGTCAACTTGGTGAGAGTACTTGGTGGGGCGACTTGATAGATGGACTTAAAGGGTTGACTTGGCGGGGTGACTTGATCAACGCACTTGAAGGGTCGAGTTGGTGAGTGTACTTGGTGGGCTGACCTAGTCACATGACTTGATGACCGAACTTAAAGAGTCGAATTGGTGGGCTGACTTTTCCAGGTGACTTGATGAACAAACTTAAAGAGTCGACTTGGTTGGCCGACCTGGTGGGGTGACTTGGTGAGAGTACTTGGTGGGCTGACCTGGCAGGGTGACTTGATGAACGAACTTAGAGAGTCAACTTTGTGAGAGTACTTGGTTGGTCAAACTGGCAGGGTGACTTGATGAATGAACTTAAAGAGTCGACTTGGTGAGAGAACTTGGTGGGTCGAGCTGACAGGGTGAATTGATGAACGAACCTAAAGAGTTGACTTTGTGAGAGTTCTTGGTGGGCAGAACTGGCGGGGTGACTTGATGACTAAACTTAAAGGGTCGACTTGGTGAGAGTAATTGGTGGGCTGACCTGGCAGAGCAACTTGATGAACGAACTTAGAGAGTTGACTTTGTGAGAGTACTTGGTGGGGTGACTTGATGAAAAAACCTAAAGAGTCGACTTGGTGAGAGTACTTGGTGGGCCGACCTGGTGAGAGTACTTGGTGGGCCGACCTGGCGGGGTGACTTGATGAACAAACTTAAAGAGTCAACTTGGTGAGAGTAATTTGTGGGCTAACCTGTTGGGGTGACTTGATGAATGGACCTAAAGAGTTGACTTGGTGAGAGTAATTGGTGGGGTGACCTGATGAATAGACTTAGAGAGTCAACTTGGTGAGAGTACTTCGTGGGCGGACCTGGTTGGGTGACTTCATGAACGGACTTAAAGAGTCGACTTGGTGGGAGTACTTGGTGTGCCGACCTTGTGGGGTGGCTTGATGAATGGAGTTAAAGAGTTGACTTCATGTGCCGACCTCGTGTGGTGACTTGACGATCAAACTTAAAGATTTGACTTGGTGAGAGAACTTGGTGCACTGACCTAGGGAGCCAAGCTGGTGAGTCAAATTGGTGAGTGAGCTTAAAAAGGCAACTTGGTTTGGAAAGTTGGCGAGGCGAGATGGTAGGCCGACTTGGTGAGCCAACTTGTCGAGAAAACTTAGAGAGTCAACTTGTTCAGGCTACTTGGTGGGGTGACCTGCCGACCCCACTTGGTGAAACGACCCGGTGAGCGAAGCTATCCAAACCTTGGTCGCCAGCCCTGAGGAGAGGCAACTTGACGAGCTGACTTGGTGAGCAGACTTAAAGGGTCAACTTGGCGAGGCAACTAGATGAGTTGGGTCATTGAGGTGACTTGGTGGGGTGACTCGATGAGCTGACCATGTGAGAAGACCTTGTGAGCAAACTAAAAGTGTCAACTTGGCGAGCGTGCTTGAATAGTCAACTTGTTCAGCTGACTTGGAAAGCTGACATTTTGAGCAGGGCTTAAGACGTGACTTGGTGAGGTGACGCAGGAAGGTCTCATTAATACAATAAACTTATAACAGAACCATAGAAATAATAGAAAATGTGAGAAAAAAATGTGGTCTTGTCATTTGGACCGCAGAAGTGGAATTGCATAATTCATAAGCACAATATGCTAACCCACACAGGTGCCTTCACTGTAACAGTCTGCAAGACAAGCTGCCAGCTATCACCTAGAGTTGTCCTAGACAATGTTCGGGCCTTTCTTAAATAGGTAATTATATGCCGACCGAGAAGGTTCTAGATGCTCGGACTTAATGCCTATGCCTGGAAGACCCTAAAAATACACATAAGTTTGCCTAATACATCTTTGACAAATTATTTTAGAAATTTTGGTAGCCCAACTTCTGAAGGCCATAACCCACGAATCGTTTCTTCGATTGGCTATTATAACCATTTTTTGAAAATGCCAGCTCCTGATCTACAGGCTCAGGAATGCTATTATAACCATTCCCTCAATTTTTTGAAACTCATTCGGGCACTCTAAGGCCTCGAATGGTGAGCCTGAAGATTTTTAGCATATTTTTCCACCGAAAATCTGCAATAACTTCTCGACACTTATGCTTGAGCTAACTTGCTGAGCGGACTTAGAGAGTCAACTCATTGAGGTGACTTGGTGGGGTTGACTTGGCAAGGTGAAACCCACTTGGTGAGAAAACTGCAAGAGTCATCTTAGTGAGCGCACTGGAATTGCCAGCTTGGCGAGCTAACATGGCGAGTGGGCTTAATGAGGCAAGTTGTTGGGGCACCTTGGCGAGTGGAATTAAAGAGCCAACTTGGTGAGGTGACTCGGTGAGTTAGTTCATTTAGATGACATGGTGAGCCAAACTGGGGAGGCGACCTAGCAAGCAAACTTGGTGAGCTGACTTGGTGAGCCGAATTGGGGAGTCAACCTCGAGAGAAAACTTGAAGAGTCAACTCATTAAGGAAACTTTGCAAGTCCACCTTGTGAGCTGACTTGGGGAGATGACCTAGGGGCAGACTTGGTGAGTGTACTTGAATTGTCAGCTTGGCGAGCTGACACGGGGAGCCAACCTAGCGAACTGACATGGTGAGTGGGCCTAACGGGGTGAGTTGGTGGGGCGACTTGGCGAGTGGAATTAGAGAGCCAATGTGGTGAGGCAACTTAGCGAGTTGGTTCGTTGAGATGACATGGTGAGCTGACTTGGTGAGTCAACTTGGCGAGTGAACTTAAAGAGTCGACTTGGAAATGTACTTGAGTTGAATAGGTGAGGTGACCTGGCAAGCAGGCTCAAAGAGTCAACATGGTGAGGTGACTCATTAAGTGAACATGGTGAGGCGACTCATGGTGAGGAGCTATCCTTGAGGTGACTTGGTGGGCCTACTTGATTAGTCGACTTGGTGAGTCGAACTAAAGAGTTGACATGGTGAGCAGGCTTAAAGAGGCAATGACTTGGTGGGGTAACTCGGCAAGCCAACTTATCGAGGTCAGATGGTGAGTTGACTTGGTGAGCACACTTAAAGAGTCAACTTCGTGAGGTGACTCGGTGAGTTAGCTCACTGATGCGACTTGGGCAGGCCAACCTAGCGAGCGAACTTAAAGAGGCGACTTGGGCGGGCTAACCTAGTGAGAGAACTTAAAGAGTTGACTTGGCAATGTACTTGAACAATCGAATTGGTGAGGTGACATGGTGAGTGGGCTTAGAGAAGCAACTTGGTGGAGCAACTTGGCGAGCACACTTGCTGGGGCAAGGTGGTAAAATGACTATGTGATTCGACCTTGTGAGCTGACTTAGGGAGCTGACTTGGTGAGCAAACTTAAGGGGTCGACTTCGTGAGGTAACCTGAATAGTCAACTTGGTGAGCTGACTTGGGGAGCCGACATGGTGAGCGAACTTAAAGAAGAGGCGACCTGGTGAGGTGAGATGGTAAGTCATCTTGGTGAGTCGGCTTGACGAGTTGTCAGTAGACTTAAAGAGTCAATTCTTGATTTGGCAAAGACCACATGGTCAGATGACTTGGTGAGCCGACCTAGCTAGCAAAATTTTCAAGAAAACTTATAGAATCGACTTGTTGTCCCCAGCCAGGATCATACACCTGAGTTGACCCAACTTGGGTCACCCGACTAGGTCAACCCATCTCCGTCGCACCAGCCTCGAGTGACCTGACTGGCTTGCCAGAGTGGGTTGACGAGGGGGGAAAAAAATCATGGGAGGCCCTATATAGCAAAAAGTGCTAAATTTTGGGCATTACAAAAGAAAAAAAGTTACCCGCTTTTGCATCACGCACAGGTTTCAGTTCACGTATTGTCGAGCTGACTCAAGGCGTTACACCTAGCTAGCCAGATTTGAGGTACGGTAGCCAAAATGATCCGATTTGAAAATTTTCTTTATAAAAACAGATCATGATAGGCCCTGTAAGGCAAAAAGGAATGAAATTTTGGGAGTTCAAAAAAATCGTTACCCGATTTCGGATCGTGCACAGGGCTCGGGACACGTAGCATCGAGGTGCCTTGGGTGACATGATTCAACCAAAAAGTTGACTGTGGCATGAGTCGTGCAAAAACATTGGAGGCCATTAAGGCTCGAGGTGCTTCGAGTCAAGGTTCCTAAGGCGGGTCGGGTTGAAAACTTTGGGCATTAACCAAAAAGAAAAAGTTAACTGCTTTTGGATCACATACACGGCTCGGGGCACTTAGAATCAAGTCGAGCACGGTGACATGAGTCATGCGAAAAATTTGGAGACGACTCGAGTTGGGGCATCCGACTCTATTCAAGTTCAAAACTTTAGGACTTGACAAAAAAAAAAAGAAAAAAGAAAAATTTACCCAGTTTTGGATCACGTGACTCGGGTCACTCAGAATCAAGGTGAGTGCAGTTACATGAGTTGAGAGAAAAAAAAAATGGAAGCGGTTAAGGCTCAAGGCAATTCGAGTTGGGGTAGCTGAGTCAATTTCAAAACTTTGGCCATTAGCCAAAAAAAGAGTTAATCACTTTTGGATCACGTACATGACTTGGGGTGCATAGAATCAAGTCAAGCACGGTGACATGAGTGGTTCGAAAAAATTACAGGCGATTAAGGTTCGAGGTGACTTGAGTCGGGGTTGCTGACACGATTCGGGTTGAAATCTTTGGATGTTAACCAAAGAAGGAAGAAGTTAACTGCTTTTGGATCAGGTACATGACTTGAGGAACCAAGTCAAGCACGGTGACATGAGTCCTGCAAAAAAATGGAGGCAGTTAAGGCTCGAGGCGATACGAGTCGGGGTTGCCAACACAATTTGGGTTGAAAACTTTGGGCATTAACCTAAAAAAAGAGTTGACCGCCTTTGGATCACGCACATGACTCGACGCACTTAGAATCATGTCAAGCACGGTGACATGAGTCATGTGAAAAAATTGGAGGCAATTAAGGCTCGACGCGATTCGAGTCAAGGTTGGGGTAGTTGGGCTGATTCGTGTCGGGGTTGGGGTAGTTGGGGCGATTTGTGTCAGAGTTGCTGACATGGTTCGAGTTGAAAACTTTGGGCATTAACCGAAAAAAAAAAAGTTGACCTCTTTTAGACCACGTACATGACTCGAGGCACTTAGAATCAAGTCAAGCATGGTGACATGGGTTGTGTGAAAAATTCTGAGGTGATTCAAGTCAGGGTAGCCAACTCGATTTGAGTTCAAAACTTTGGGCATTAACCAAAAAAGTAAGTTGACCGATTTTGGATCACGTACATGAGTCGTTTGCCCTCGCGAAAATTACAAAACCTGGGGACCCACCTGGAATTTGTAGTCAGAAGATTTTTCTGCCCTCACAAAAATTTACAAACCCCACCCGCTCAAAATTTGGACTTGGAAGATTTTTCCGCCCTCACAGAATTTACAAACCCCACCCGCTCAGAATTTGGCACTTGGAAATTATGAAACCCTGCCTGCCCAAAATTTGTACTTGGAAGATTTTTCCACCCTCATAGAAATTGCAAACTCAACCCGCCCAAAATTGCATTGATTACGAACCCGACCCACATGGAAAGTGCACTTGGAAGACTTTTTCGCACTCGCAGAAATCACAAAACCGCACCCGTGGGGAATTTGACACTTGGGGGATTTTTTTGCCCTTTCGAAAATTGCAAACCCCACCAGCTTAGAATTTGGGACTCAAGAGACTTTCTTCCCCCTTGTGGAAATTTTACAAAACCCCACTCGCTCGAAATTTGGCACTCGGGAGATTTTTCTACCCTAGCAAAAATTTCTACAAAACCCCTCCCTCTCGCCCGAAATTTGGCACTTGGGAGATTTTTCCACCCTGGTAGAAATTGTAAACCCCACCCGCCAAGAATTTGGCACTTGGGAGATTTTTATGCCCTCGCAAAAATTGCAAACCCCACCCGCCCGAAATTTGGCACTTGGAAGATTTTCCTGCACTCGCACAAATTGCAAACCCCACCCATCGGGAATTTGGCACTTGAGAGATTGTTACGAGCTCGCAAGAAAAAACCTTGCAAACCCCACCCACCTCAAAGTTGAAAAAGGTTTTACGAATCGAGGTGACAGAGGGCTGAATCTCAGTGGATCGTGGCAGCAAGGCCACTCTGCCACTTACAATACCCCGTCACTTATTTAAGTGATCTGCAAAAGACTCTTCTTGCCAACCACTTGAAATTAATATCCAAGGTTGCTCCAACAGGCTAGTGCACCAATTGGAGATGGCTAATGACATGGGCCCCTGGGAGTTCAAGAGCACCCCTTCTGTGCGTCGCGATGTAGCCGGAGAGAGATATGCGCCACATCTAGCATGGATTCTGACTTAGAGGCATTTAATCATAATCCAACACATGGTAGCTTCGCGCCACTGACTTTTCAACCAAGCACGATGACCAAATGTGTGAATCAATGGTTCCTCTCGTACTAAGTTGAATTACTATCATGGCATAGATCATTAGTAGGGTAAAACTAACCTATCTCACGACAGTCTAAACCCAGCTAACGTTCCCTATTGGTGGGTGAACAATCCAACACTTGGTGAATTCTACTTCACAATGATAGGAAGAGCCGACATCGAAGGATCAAAAAGCAATGTCACTATGAATGCTTGGCTGCCACAAGCCAGTTATCTCAATGGTAACTTTTCTGACACCTATAGCTTCAAATTCTGAAAGTCTAAAGGATCGATAGGCCATGCTTTCATGGTTTGTATTCGTACTGAAAATCAAAATCAAATGAGCTTTTACCCTTTTGTTCCACACGAGATTTCTATGCTCATTGAGCTCATCTTAGGAAACTTGCATTATCTTTTAACAAATCTGCCACCCCAGCCAAGCTCCCCACCTGACAATGTCTTCCGCCCA